>JAWZSL010000001.1:44971636-45371636 GCA_034769285.1 Lutjanus argentimaculatus | reverse complement strand
TCTATTCTAACCCCAACCCGATGGTCACCACTAATCCTAAGGTCCATAATTTGATGCCTAAACCCAACCCCAATTTGATTAAGTCCAATCCTATTCTATTCCAAATTGTCCCACCTAACCTAATTTGTACCACTATCCCAACCTATTCCTAAACCTAAATATTCTAACCTAATCCTATGCCCCCCCACCCTCTATCCTAATCTAATGCTAATACTAACTCAGCTAACCGGAAGTCTATAAAGCCTAAGTAAAGTAAAGGGTATGAAGAAACATAACCCAAAGAAACGAAGTCCAAATAAGAATCCAAGTATAAGTAACAGACGATGGGAAGAGACGCTGGAGTTAAGTACAGTGGAGGAAAGGGAGAAAGAAAGGGGAAGCAGAAGAAAAGGAAGGGAGAACTTAGAGGAAGGATAGGGAAAGGAAAGGGAAACAGAAGTGGAAAGGGAGGAGGTGAAGAAAGAATAGGAAAGGAAGACAAAACAAAAGAAAGTAAAGTAAATACTTACCTGTAAAATAACATACTTACCGGGACCTGTAAGGAAAAAGAAAAAAGGAATTATATAAATTGGGACCTGAAAAAGGAAAACACAATTAGAAACAAACAGACATGGACAGGGAAGGACTAAAGGCAGACAGAAAGGAGGAGCGTAAAGGGGAGAAGCCTACAGGGACATGCCCACTAGGGTCAGCGCGTCTGAGGAAGGCCAAGAGAGGCCGAAACGTTACGCGCATGCTGATCAGAAGGCCATGGGTCTAATTTTTTGAATCTCCAGCACTTTTGTGCTGGAACCTAAACTAAAATAAGTGTGTCTAACCTAAATTAATGTGTAGAACAAAACCAAACTGTGTGGAACTAAACTAAATAATGTTTTTGGCCTAACTAAAATGTAATAAAACCAAAATAAGGTGAACTAAACTAAACTAAGTAAAGTAAACCAAATAAGGTTACAAAAAAACTAAATTAAGTGTAACTAAAGACTAAACTAAGTGTGTTGAAACTAAATAAAGTGTTGTGCTTGTGGAACTGGAAGGACTTAGTTAGTCCTCCTTCGATGGCCAGTGCACCACACCTGCTCCAGGGCGAAGGCCCAGGAGGCAGGTGTCTCTGACCTCATTCCTAACCCTAACCCTAACCCTGCTAACCCTAACACCGGGGTGTGTCCAAACCCTAAGATTGGTGGGTTCTAACTAGGGTTACAGGAGTCAACTAGGGTTGGGAAGGGTCAACTAGTGGTGGGGACATGTTTGTATGGTTGAAAAAGTTGTTTTGACTGCAAATGTTACATGACTTACAAGTCTGAAACCCTTGCTCGTAGACACTTGGGGATGGTCTCGTTGGATTCAGAAGGTCCACAAATGGTGGGGTAGGATGTGGTTCCATGTCTCTAGCTGGTTTCCTTCATGGTTGGACTTACCCTGATTTTGGCAAAAATCAACTTCTTAACGGTACGTCCTAGAAGGACGGGGGTGGCACCGTTGGAAAGGTCGTGGCCAAGAATGTGGGGTAGACACTGGTTCCGTGTCTCTATCTCTTACGGTTCCTGAGTTATAAGCCTTAATTGGTTGCATTTTCCACAACTTTCAAGCCTCATAACTCTGGAACCAAAGACAGTAGGGACCTGGGACCAGTATATTCCTTTTCTGCTGGACGAGACCTTTCCAACGACGTAAGCCACTTAACTGTGGGACCAAAAATGACAAACTTGGTTTTTTCCAACCAAAACTGTCAGACGGTCTTCCGCCTTTAGAGCCTACATACCCTTTGCCTGGCTTTTTGGGAAAAGTGACCTGAAAACCTTTTTCGGCCGAATTGTAGTACACTCCGAGCCCTGTCCAGAACAGTTGACCTGACTGTCCTAGGTGCAAAGGTTCAAGAGTTATGCATGGTTTTGTGTAAAATGCACTTATTTTGACAAGGGATAACTCTGGACTGGAGCAAGGTAGGACGCAGGTAGACACATGTCTGCGCACTGCTCGACGGGCCCTTCAATTCGGCTACCACTAGGTGGCGCTAGAACCAACTCGGTGCAAAAGTTGTCGCTAGAGATCTGGCTCTCACATATGTTGGAGGGCCACCTTAGACGGTCACATGACAGTTGCAACCACCCTCCTAGCTACTTGGGTTCCTGACTTATGGGTCAAGACAGTTGGGAAAAACTACACAAGGGACCATGTCCTGTGCACTCAGGACGCTCTGAAACACACTCCTGACCACTTTCTGGAAGACACTTTTGGCCTGTGACACTTAGTGCATTTTCGATGACTGGCATTTCTTGGAAGTGCCATATCTCGGGAACGGAAGGTCGTAGGGACTAGGGGGTGACACCGTTGGATTCAGGGTACAGGAAAATGGGGGGGTAGGTCAAGGTCCCGTGTCTCTAGGTGGCTTCCCTGAGGATGGCCGAGGATGGCCGCTTCCCAAAAAGTGCAAGCTATGGGGACCCAAAGGCAGTAGGGGGGCTAAGGGGGCCCGGGGGATGACGGCTGACCGCTTTTGGAGCGGATCCGGAGCACTATTGACGGTGACGGGTGGCAAAAAGTACCAATGGAAGCATGTCCCATGCACTCGGGACACTCTGAAACACACTCCTGACCACTCTTTGAGTGACACTTTTGGGGCCTGACACTTAGGCGAATTTCCACTTGTACGGCCATCTTAAAAACGGACGTATCTCCGGAACGGTAAGTGCTAGAGACTAGCCGAGGGCACCGTTGGATTCAGCGTGGCCACATTAGGGGGGGTAGGTCGAGGTCCCATGTGGCTACGACGCTCGGTTGAGGATAGCCACTTGCACTTTTCAAACGCTCGTATCTCCGGAACGGTAAGTGCTAGAGACTAGCTGAGGGCACCGTTGGATTCAGCGTGGCCACATTTGGGGGGGGTAGGTCGTGGTCCCATCTCTCTACGATGCTCCGTTGAGGATGGCCACTTGGCCATCTGGGTTATAACCCCTATACCTAACCCCTAACCCTTAATCCTAATCTAAAACCCACTAACCTGGCTAACCGGAAGTCTTTAAAATTAAACTAAGTACAGAGGGTATTAAGAGAATAACCCAAAGAAATAAAAGTCCAAATAAAAAGTCCAAGTAAAAGATAGACGATGGGAAGAGACGCTTTGGTTAAGTGCAGTCAAGGAAAGGGAGAAAGCAAGGGGAGGCAAAAGAGAGGGAGAGGAGAACTTAGAGGAAGGAAAGGGAAAGGAAAAGGGAAACAGAAGTGGAAAGGGAAGGAGGTGAAGAAGGAATAGAAGAGGAAGACAAAACAAATAGTATTAAATTAAAACAAATACTTATCTGGACCTGTAAAGTAAATAACATACTTACCTGTAAATCAAAATTGACCTGTAAAGTAAAAATATACTTACCTGAAAACCAAAAAAAAGGGGACCTGTTAAAGAAAAAATACTTACCTGAAAATCAAAATTGAACTGTAAAGTAAAAATATACTTACCTGAAAACTAAAATTGACCTGTAAAGTAAAAATATACTTACCTGAAAACCAAAAATGGGGACCTGTAAAATAAATTCTTATCTGGACCTGTAATATAAAATATACTTACCTGTAAAATAAAATACACTTACCTGTAAAATAAAAAACATACTTACCTGAAGACCAAAATTGGGACCTGTAAAGCAAAGAGAAAAAGAAATAGGCAGGGAAGGTAGTAAGGGAAGAACAACAAGAAGGAGTGTGAAAGGGAAAAGCCTGTAAGGGATACAAGGGGCTTAGGCCAAACAGGCCAAGCTCATTCGCCCAAAAGATCAGCGCGTCTGAGGAAGGCTAAGATATGCCGAAACGTTACGCGCATGCTGATCAGAAGGCCATGGGCCTAATTTTTTGAATACGCATGCTGATCGAAGGCCATGGGTCTAATTTTTTGAAAACTAACCTAAATATTGTGTAGAATAAAACAAAAATTGTGTGTATTAAACTAAATAATGTTTCTGAACTTAACAAAACTAAACTAAGTTTGACTAAAACTAAAAAATAACTAAGTGAGTAACCTAAACTAAGGTACTATGAAACTAAAAATTGTGTACTTAACAAAACTAAACTGAGTTTGACTAAAACTAAAAAGTAACCTAAACTAAGGTACAAGGAAACTAAAGATTGTGTTAACCTAAATAATGGGTAACTATAAACTAAATAATGGTTAGAATGTTTGTGCTTGTGGACTGGGAGGACTTTGCTAGTCCCCCTTTGATGGACCGTGCACTACCTGCTCCAGGGCGTTGCCCAGGGAGCAGGGCTCTGATCCTATTTCTTAAGCATTTTTTGCATTCATAACTGGTTTCTTAAGCATTTTTTGCATTGATATCTGGGTTCTTAAGCATTTGTTGCAATGATAACGGGGTTCTTAAGCATTTTATGCATTGATAAATGGGTTCTTAAGCATTTTTTTGCATTGATATCTGAGTTCTTAAGCATTTTTTGTAATGATAATGGGGCTGTTAAGCATTTTTTGCATTGATAACTGGGTTCTTAAGCATTTTTTCGCATTGATATCTGGGTTCTGGACCATTTTTTGCATTCATAACTGGTTTCTTAAGCATTTTTTGCATTGATATCTGGGTTCTTAAGCATTTGTTGCAATGATAACGGGGTTCTTAAGCATTTTTTGCATTGATAACTGGGTTCTTAAGCATTTTTTTGCATTGATATCTGGGTTCTGGACCATTTTTTGCTGTGATAACTGGGTTCTTAACCATTCTTTGTATTGATATCTGGGTTCTGGACCATTTTTCGCTTTGATAGTGGGGTTCTTAAGCATTTTTTGCTTTGATAAAGGGGTTCTTAAGCAGTTTTTGCATTCATAACTGGGTTCTTAAGCATTTTTTCATTCATAACTGGGTTCTGGATCATTTTTTGCTTTGATAACTGGGTTCTTAAGCATTTTTTGCATTCATAACTGGGTTCTTTAAGCATTTTTTGCATTGATATCTGGGTTCTGGACCATTTTTTGCATTGATATCTGGGTTCATAAGCATTCTTTGAATTGATAACTGGGTTCTTAAGCATTTTTCGCATTGATATCTGGGTTCTTAAGCATTTTTTGCATTCATAACTGGTTTCTTAAGCATTTTTTGCATTGATATCTGGGTTCTTAAGCATTTGTTGCAATGATAACGGGGTTCTTAAGCATTTTTTGCATTGATAACTGGTTCTTAAGCATTTTTTGCATTGATATCTGGGTTCTGGACCATTTTTTGCTGTGATAACTGGGTTCTTAACCATTCTTTGTATTGATATCTGGGTTCTGGACCATTTTTCGCTTTGATAGTGGGGTTCTTAAGCATTTTTTGCTTTGATAAAGGGGTTCTTAAGCAGTTTTTGCATTCATAACTGGGTTCTTAAGCATTTTTTCATTCATAACTGGGTTCTGGATCATTTTTTGCTTTGATAACTGGGTTCTTAAGCATTTTTTGCATTCATAACTGGGTTCTTAAGCATTTTTTTGCATTGATATCTGGGTTCTGGACCATTTTTTGCATTGATATCTGGGTTCATAAGCATTCTTTGAATTGATAACTGGGTTCTTAAGCATTTTTTCGCATTGATATCTGGGTTCTTAAGCATTTTTTGCATTCATAACTGGTTTCTTAAGCATTTTTTTGCATTGATATCTGGGTTCTTAAGCATTTGTTGCAATGATAACGGGGTTCTTAAGCATTTTTTGCATTGATAACTGGGTTCTTAAGCATTTTTTGCATTGATATCTGGGTTCTGGACCATTTTATGCATTGAAAACTGGGTTCTTAAGCATTTTTTGCATTGATATCTGGGTTCTGGACCATTTTTCGCTTTGATAGTGGGGTTCTTAAGCATTTTTTGCTTTGATAAAGGGGTTCTTAAGCAGTTTTTGCATTCATAACTGGGTTCTTAAGCATTTTTTCATTCATAACTGGGTTCTGGATCATTTTTTGCTTTGATAACTGGGTTCTTAAGCATTTTTTGCATTCATAACTGGGTTCTTAAGCATTTTTTGCATTGATATCTGGGTTCTGGACCATTTTTTGCATTGATATCTGGGTTCATAAGCATTCTTTGAATTGATAACTGGGTTCTTAAGCATTTTTCGCATTGATATCTGGGTTCTTAAGCATTTTTTGCATTCATAACTGGTTTCTTAAGCATTTTTTGCATTGATATCTGGGTTCTTAAGCATTTGTTGCAATGATAACGGGGTTCTTAAGCATTTTTTTGCATTGATAACTGGGTTCTTAAGCATTTTTTGCATTGATATCTGGGTTCTGGACCATTTTTTGCTGTGATAACTGGGTTCTTAACCATTCTTTGTATTGATATCTGGGTTCTGGACCATTTTTCGCTTTGATAGTGGGGTTCTTAAGCATTTTTTGCATTCATAACTGGTTTCTTAAGCATTTTTTGCATTGATATCTGGGTTCTTAAGCATTTGTTGCAATGATAACGGGGTTCTGGATCATTTTTTGCTTTGATAACTGGGTTCTTAAGCATTTTTTGCATTCATAACTGGGTTCTTAAGCATTTTTTTTGCATTGATATCTGGGTTCTGGACCATTTTTTGCATTGATATCTGGGTTCATAAGCATTCTTTGAATTGATAACTGGGTTCTTAAGCATTTTTCGCATTGATATCTGGGTTCTTAAGCATTTTTTGCATTCATAACTGGTTTCTTAAGCATTTTTTGCATTGATATCTGGGTTCTTAAGCATTTGTTGCAATGATAACGGGGTTCTTAAGCATTTTTTGCATTGATAACTGGGTTCTTAAGCATTTTTTGCATTGATATCTGGGTTCTGGACCATTTTTTGCTGTGATAACTGGGTTCTTAACCATTCTTTGTATTGATATCTGGGTTCTGGACCATTTTTTCGCTTTGATAGTGGGGTTCTTAAGCATTTTTTGCATTCATAACTGGTTTTTAAGCATTTTTTGCATTGATATCTGGGTTCTTAAGCATTTGTTGCAATGATAACGGGGTTCTGGATCATTTTTTGCTTTGATAACTGGGTTCTTAAGCATTTTTTTGCATTCATAACTGGGTTCTTAAGCATTTTTTGCATTGATATCTGGGTTCTGGACCATTTTTTGCATTGATATCTGGGTTCATAAGCATTCTTTGAATTGATAACTGGGTTCTTAAGCATTTTTCGCATTGATATCTGGGTTCTTAAGCATTTTTTGCATTCATAACTGGTTTCTTAAGCATTTTTTGCATTGATATCTGGGTTCTTAAGCATTTGTTGCAATGATAACGGGGTTCTTAAGCATTTTTTGCATTGATAACTGGGTTCTTAAGCATTTTTTGCATTGATATCTGGGTTCTGGACCATTTTATGCATTGAAAACTGGGTTCTTAAGCATTTTTTGCATTGATATCTGGGTTCTGGACCATTTTATGCATTGAAAACTGGGTTCTTAAGCATTTTTTGCATTGATAACTGGGTTCTCAAGCATTTTTTGCATTGATATCAAAGTTAAAGTCAAAGTCAAAGTCAGTTTTATTTGTCAGTTTCTTCACATGCACTTGACATACAAAGGAATCGAAATTACGTTTCTCACTATCCCATGCGACAGGCATCAAGACAGGACAAAACAAACAGTAAAGTGCACAGGCACAACAGAATTAAAATAGAATTAAAGAATTAAAAATATAGTCTATATAACTAAAAAAAAAAAAACAAAACACAAGAGCTAAAATTAGCAGTTCTTACAGCCTGGTGGCTGAGGGTGGGGAGGGGAGAGACTTCAGCAGTCTCACAGCCTGGTGGCTGAGGGTGGGGAGGGGAGAGAGTTCAGCAGTCTCACAGCCTGGTGGATGAAACTGTTGGTGAGTCTGGTTGTGCGGGAGCGGAGGCTCCTGTACCTCCTTCCAGAGGGCAGGAGGCTGAACAGATTGTGTGCGGGGTGGCTTGTGTCGCTCACAATTGTGGTGGCTTTTCGGGTGAGGCGGGTGGTGTAGATGTCTTGCAGAGGGGGGAGTGGCGCCCCAATGATCCTCCCAGCTGTGTTCACAATGCGCTGCAGTGCTTTCTTGTTGTAGTCGGTGCAGCTCCCACCCCACACTGTGATGCAGCTGGAAAGGATGCTCTCAATGGTTCCTCTGTAGAATGTGGTCAGGATGGGTGGTGGAGCACTCGCTCGCTTGAGTTTGCGCAGGAAATAGAGGCGCTGCTGGGCTTTCTTGGCCAGTGATGCTGTGTTGGTAGTCCAGGAGAGATCCTCACTGATGTGCACCCCCAGGAATTTGGTGCTGCTCACCCTCTCCACTGCAGCTCCGTTGATGGTCAGTGGCGGGTGTTGGGTGTGGCCTCTCTGGAAGTTGACAACAATCTCCTTAGTCTTGCTGACGTTCAGCAGGAGGTTGTTGTTCTTGCACCACATGGTCAGGAGCTCGACCTCTTTCCTGTAGTGAGTCTCGTCGCCCTTGGTGATGAGCCCCACCAGTGTTGTGTCGTCCGCAAACTTCACGAGGTGGTTGGAGCTGTGGGTTGGTGTGCAGTCGTGTGTCAGCAGGGTGAAGAGCAGAGGACTGAGCACACAGCCTTGTGGGGCCCCCGTGCTCAGGGTGATGCTGCTGGAGGTGTTGTTGCCAACACGCACTGCTTGTGGCCTCTGGCTGAGAAAGTCCAGCAGCCAGTTGCAGAGAGAGGTGCTGAGGCCTAGTTTGTCTAATTTGCAGATGAGTTGTTGTGGTATTATGGTGTTGAATGCTGAGCTGAAGTCTATGAACAGCATTCGCACATATGAGTCTTTCTTGTCCAGGTGAGTGAGAGCTGGGTGGAGGGCGGAGCAGATTGCATCCTCTGTGGATCGTTTGGCTCTGTATGCGAACTGGAAGGGGTCCAGGGTGGAGGGGAGGGTGGATTTGATGTGTGACATGACTAGTCGTTCGAAGCACTTCATGATGATGGGTGTCAGTGCCACAGGACGGTAGTCATTGAAGCAGGATGGAGATTATGTCTTTGGCACAGGTATGATGGTGGTGGTTTTGAAGCATGATGGGACGGTGGCTTGCTTCAGGGAGGTGTTAAAGATGTCTGTGAAGACATCCTTCAGCTCCTCCGCGCAGTCCTTCAGTACACTACCAGGGATGTTGTCTGGTCCTGCTGCTTTCCGGGTGTTGATGGCGGAGAGTGTCCTCTTCACGCTGGCGGCAGACAGGCACAGAGGCTGGTCGTGCGGAGGCGGTGGGGTTTTCTGTGGGTAGGTGTTGTTTTGGGCTTCAAAGCGTGCAAAGAAGCTGTTTAGGTTGTTGAGCAGAGTGGTGTTGCTCTCACAGCTCCGTGGCGCGGGCTTGTAGTCTGTGATGGCCTGAATGCCCTGCCATAGGCGCTGTGCATCCTTGCTGTCTTTGAAGTGGGAGGTTATCTTGTGTGTGTAGTCTTGTTTTGCTTTCCTTATGCCTCGGGACAGGTTGGCTCTTGCTGTTCTCAGGCCAGATTCATCTCCAGCTCTGAAGGCATTGTCTCTGGCCCTCAGCAGCCGGTGGACGTCCCCTGTCAGCCACGGCTTCTGATTGGCTCGGGTGGTGATGCTCTTCATGTGGGTCACATCATCAATGCATTTGGTGATGTAGGAGGTCACAGTGTCTGTGTACTCTTCAATGTCAGTGATGTTGTTGTAGGTGGCTGCTTGCTTAAACATTTCCCAGTCTGTTGTCTCAAAGCAGTCTTGAAGAGCAGAAGTGGCCCCCTCTGGCCACACTCTTACCTCTTTCAGAACAGGTTTGGTGACTTTCACTCTCTGTCTGTATGCTGGCCTCAGCATAACAGTGAGGTGATCAGAGAGGCCGATGTGGGGGAGGGGGGTGGGGTTTGTATGCTCCTTTGTGTGAAGTGTAGACTAAGTCCAAGATGTTGCTTCCCCTTGTTGGGAAGTGAACATGCTGATGAAACTTTGGAAGAACAGTCTTGAGATCAGCATGGTTAAAATCTCCAGCGAGGATGGTGAAACCGTCCGGATGTGCTGTCTGTTGTTCGCTGATTGCCTGGTACAGTTCATTAAGCGCTGCGTTTCTATCGCTATTGTTGTTCGTGGGGGGTAGATAAATCGCGAAAATCAATATCGCGCTCATCTCCCTGGGCAAGTAGAAAGGGCGACACTTTATGATCATGAACTCCGCCAGTGGTGAGCAGTGTTTGCTTACTACAGTGGCGTCCCGGCACCACGCCTCACGGATGTAAACACAGACCCCGCCGCCGCGAGTCTTCCCTCCGTCTACGAGAGCCCTGTCCGCTCTGTAGCATGCTAGCTGCTCCAGTTGTATGGCAGAGTCGGGGATGTTGTCATTTAGCCATGGGTTCTGGGTTCTGGGTTCTGGACCATTTTTTGCTTTCATAATGGGGTTCTTAAGCATTTTATGCATTGATAACTGGGTTCTTAAGCATTTTTTGCATTGATATCTGGGTTCTTAAGCATTTTTTTGCTTTGATAACTGGGTTTCTTAAGCAGTTTTTCCATTGATATCTGGGTTCTTAAGCATTTTTTGCATTGATATCTGGGTTCTTAAACAGTTTTTTGCAATGATAATGGGGTTCTTAAGCATTTTTTGCATTGATAACTGGGTTCTTAAGCATTTTTTGCATTGATATCTGGGTTCTTAAGCAGTTTTTGTATTGATAATGGGGTTCTTAAGCATTTTTTTGCTTTGACAATGGGGTTCTTAAGCATTTTTTTGCATTGATATCTGGGTTCTTAAGCAGTTTTTGCAATCAAAACTGGGTTCTTAAGCATTTTTGCATTGATATCTGGGTTTTAAGCAGTTTTTGTTTGATAATGGGTTCTTAAGCATTTTTGCTTTGACAATGGGGTTTTAAGCATTTTTTTGCATTGATATCTGGGTTCTTAGCATTTTTTGATATCTGGGTTCTGGACCATTTTTTGCATTGATATCTGGGTTCTTAAACAGTTTTTGCAATGATAATGGGGTTCTTAAGCATTTTTTGCATTGATAACTGGTTCTTAAGCATTTTTTGCATTGATATCTGGGTTCTTAAGCAGTTTTTGTATTGATAATGGGGTTCTTAAGCATTTTTTTGCTTTGACAATGGGTTCTTAAGCATTTTTTTGCATTGATATCTGGGTTCTTAAGCAGTTTTTGCAATCATAACTGGGTTCTTAAGCATTTTTTGCATTGATATCTGGTTCTTAAGCAGTTTTTGTATTGATAATGGGTTCTTAAGCATTTTTTTGCTTTGACAATGGGGTTCTTAAGCATTTTTTTGCATTGATATCTGGGTTCTTAAGCATTTTTTGCATTGATATCTGGTTCTGGACCATTTTTTGCATTGATATCTGGTTCTTAAGCATTTTTGCATTGATAACTGGGTTCTTAAGCATTTTATGCATACTTAAGTGGGTTCTGGACCATTTTTTGCAATGATATCTGGGTTCTTGAGCATTTTTTTGCATTGATAACTGGGTTCTTAAGCATTTTTTGCATTGATAACTGGGTTCTGGACCATTTTTTGCTTTGATAATGGGGTTCTTAAGCATTTTTTTTGCATTCTTAAGTGGGTTCTGGACCATTTTTTGCAATGATTGCTGGGTTCTGGAACATGTTTTTGCATTGATAATGGGGCTTTCGGCCATTTTTTACACTGATATCTGGGTTCTTAGGTATTTTTAGTGTTGATATCTGGGTTATTATGCATGTTTTACGTTGATATCTGGGTTCTTAAGCATTTTTTGTGCTGATAACTGGGTTCTGAAGTATTTTTTACATTTATATCTGGGTTCTTGACCACTTTTAGTGTTGATATCTGGGTTCCTGTTTTGCATGTGTTTAGGTAGGTAAATGGGGTTGTGTTGTGTGAGACAGATAAAAGGCAGAGAGGAGGAAAGAAAAATAGAAAAAAATCTGGGGAAGTTCCGCCCCGCCCACTGCCTGCAAAGCAAAATCTGAGCACCACTATCGGCCTCCAGAACGGGACAACAGCTTCGGTTAGTCAGGAACCAGTTTTTGTATTTTTTTCCTTTCTCCTCCCCTTGACTGATTAGACCAGCTTTGGGTCGCCCCCAGACCAATATTGGAGGGGAGTGGCCCATTGTGGACCTGACTCCTTTAAATAAACTGCTCCCAGACCCTAAGGAGGGTGCCAGTCTATTAGGGGTTGATAGTCAGTTGAGTGGATTTATTCTGGTTGTAAGGACAACTTGGTTGGTCCTGCCTTCCTTCCCATCTCCAACCGTTCCGGAGAAACCACCATCATAGCACCCCAAATGTAGCTGTAGCCAGCAAGGACAGGGCAGAACATGCCCCCGATATTTCATTTGTGTGTTTAAATTGTTATGGTGGCAGGAGAGGTATAAAGAGATAAGTCAACTAGGAGCAAAAATAAATAATGACAATCAAGAAATGACTAGGAGGAAAAGAAAAGGTTCATGAGTAGTGGTTGTATGAGGGGATAAACAATATTTCAGGATTTAATTACTGCTGGGGCTGTGGTTTGCTTCTGTGATTTGGTGAAATGCTGTCAGTATGTATCATTACTATAAAGATATTTAATGTGGAAATTGACATGACATGATACGAGCATGAATGTTGACAGGTTTTAAATAATAGAGATGATAATAATGATAATAAACAGTAAGAATAACATCGAGAATAACAACAACAATAATAATAAAGGTGATAACAATAATACAAATAATAATAGTGGTAATACTACAATAACATTATCAGTAATAACAGATGTGGTACGGCAGAGTGCATATAAAGACAACAAAGAAGACAAAAGCACAAAGGATCAATGGTAAGTAATGGAATAAGTAGGAATAATCAATAACAATAATATATAGTATAACTGATGTTAATAATAGTTCATAGGTATCAATGTTATTAAAGCCCTGCCAATAAATCCCCATCAATGCACACAATCATTACTATTATCATTATTGATTTATACCCTCCTTCCCATTTTACCATTTTTTTATGTATGTAAGTATGTATGTATGTATGTATGTATGTATGTATTAGAGAGCTGCAACGATTAATCGATTAGTCGATCAATTGATTATTAATCGATTGTTAAATCAATCGTCAGAGCCCAGACTGACAAGCGTTGGCCTGTGCCTTGCCTTTAGCTCTTCATCCCAAACTGTGCGAGTCGTCAGCCCGGCTCAGGAGAGAGTCATCGTAATAGATTACTAATCCTAACCTTCATACTTTTACAAAAGGATTTCATTTTAGTTTACAGAAACATTTCCTTTAAGTTTGCACAAGCATTTCATTTTACTTTACATATCATATTATAAAGAATAAATGAGCAAATACATACATACACACACAAACAAATAAATACACGAGTTTCTCTCGTGAGGAGGATTGGACTGTTGTACGCTACAGGAGAAGGAGAAGGGGTGGTCGTCCCCATGAGCATACTTACCAAGGGAGGGACCACACACCTCCTGTCTCCCATTCAGTTGGTGGTCAGGTTCAGTTCCCCTATCTTAACCTTAACCCTTCAATAAATCTGAACTATTCCTTTAATGCATCCAACAATAGTGTCAATCTTAAAGATCAATTTTGAACCTTCATTATGTGAACTACTTCTAGTTACTAAATGGTAAGATGGTCATGGTACTTACCACTACTGAAGAGCCACAAATGAATGGAGACTGTCCAGCCTTCAAGCTCCGAAATGTTCTTCCAGACAGAGAAGTCCTGTAATAACACATTAATAACATTCACCAGATGTGTGATTAGAAAGTAGTTACAACTAGAAAATATACAGAACAAGCACATTTAGTTTTACAGTTGTGATTGCATTAAAACATGAAAATGATCCATCATTCAACACATGTCAAACTCAGGGTGTGGTACTGGTCTGGCTCATGCCACGTGAGTATTTATTTGCAGACTGGTGAAACAGCGTATTTGTTTAAATGGTTATTTATTAATAACTGAGCATTTTGATGAATCTCAGGGACTGTCGGGCAAATAAATGCAGATTTATTTATTCAATATTGAGATTTATCAATGATACAGAAGAGCAATTTGTATTCATAAAGATATACATACAGAGGAACTGTATTGTTCTTCTAAAATCCTGTGGGAATATAGAACATCAGGAAAAGGGGCCGAGCTCCTGCAGGACTGATTCACAGATACTGAAATGGGTTAAATCTCTGGTATGAACAATGTCATGATTTCAACAGACCAAACTCAGCATCTCTCAGTGAGTGAAAACAGCAACCAGCATTTCAGTTAAAATAATACTGACTGCATGCAAGAAAAGCTGTGGATAAGTCTTTCATTTCTCAAATGAAAGATACTTGGAAAACTAATGTTACTGGTTTAAAACTGCTGTTGTATTTTGACATTATTCAGGCTCGGGATGAATGTCTCTCTAAAACCCACTTTAACTTGTCCAAAACACACCACAAGTCCTCTGTATCCTCTCAGAGCGCTGCAGTGCCACAGACATGATCACTAAAATTAACTAGTTCACGTCCTTTTCTTCCTTTTTTTAAAATCTAAATTGAAACAGAACCTCTTCTGACTACAGATTCTGGAGTCTTTAATAAGGATGTGATATTAAAACCCTCTGCAGTCGTATACGACAGGAGAGTATTCTGATTACTAATTCTATCAGAACTCTGCAGTGCTGTGTGTTAGAGACTTACTTTAAAAAGATCCTGAGAGCTCACGACTGTGATCGTATCCCTTTCAGAAGCTTTGTAATCCAGCCTTGAACTTCAGTGACTTTTTGGAGTCTTTGTGCAATAAATCCATAATGATACTGAGCGTCCTTTGTGATTATTCATCCATCTTTCTGTGCTACAAACAGTCCTCTTGTTGTCATTATCTTCTTCTTGACTTTTTAAAGGCGGTTGGTACACAGCGTTATGGTGTGTTATTGCCTCCAACTGGTGTGGAGTGTGGATCAGGAATCTGACAAAAAATAAATAAAAAAGAAAGAAAGAAAGACATACATAAAAACAGACAAATAAATAGATAGAAAAATAAAATAAAGTTACATTCTCTCTATCAAAGTTGTTCTCCTAAGATACTGTAACAATGCTTGATAACATTTGTCACCTGAACTTCTCTGTAAAATGTCTCTTAAGTCAAAACTCAGCTTCATTTCTTTTAAGGTTAGTTTTGCCTTTCTATTTTTTGATAGAGACAGCTGAAGATACGACAGGAAAGGGGGTCGAGAGAGAGAGAGGGGATGACACGCAGCAAATGGGCCGCAGGCGGGAGTCAAACCGGCGGCCGCCGCAGAGGATGAATAACCTCAGTACACGGGGCGCACGCTCTACCAACTGAGCTATAGGGGGCGCCCCAACTTCATTTCTTTAAGGTTCAGTATAAGTTCTCATCTCTCTACATCAGATTTTGTGCAGTGCAGTATAGCTTGTTCTATAGGTTCCTCTTGGTCACAGTTTCCTGAGTTCTGTGTCTTTATTTTGAATAATATATTACTGAGCCCTGAATGATCAAATCATAGCCTTGATATTATGGTTTCCTCTCTGTGGAATCTCACCGTCCTTCTCATCACACTGACTTTTATTTGAATTCTGTAAAACCATCTTCCTGTTCTTTCTTCTTCCCACTGCTTTTGCCAGCTTTCTTTTTACTTGTGCTTAATGTTGGTCTTCATTTCTGTTTTACTTAAAGGAACTGATATGCAGTGGTGGAAAGAGTACTGATAATCTGTACTCAAGTACAAGTACTGTTACACTGCTAAAATAATACTCAATTACAAATAAAACTACTGGTGTTAAAAAATACTGAAGTAAAAGTACAAAGTATTTGTTGCAAAAACTACTCAGAGTATTAGTTACTTTTAACTGTTGATGTCACAGTCACCTCTCTGAACTAATGTGGCAAATTTTGTGCATTTTCCTGAACCAAAACGCTAACGACTGATTAATCATTAATAATCTATCAGATACAAAACACATTTTTTCCCTCATTTTCAAAAAATGGCTCCGTCAATATGGAGCTAAATTGGGGTCAAAAGTTTTGTACTTGAAAAAATAAAATTTGAAACTGAAAATTCAAGTTTTGATCTTGAATTTTGAAAAATACATCAATGTATTCCAAATAAAAATAAGTGTACAAAAAGTTTTTTCAGGTTTAATATAATTATGATTCACTCTGATAATTCTTTTGAATAAATTATTTATTTTCATTTTTCACTTTCATATATTTAGATATTTCAGATCCTATTTCTTTCAGCTGCACTTTTTTCTTTTCAGATTCAGATCTTATTTTTTACAGTTTCAAATCTTTTTTTCAGTTTCAGATCTTTTCTTTTCAGTTTCAGGCTTTTGACCCTGATTTCGTGTGGAGGGCGTGGCATCAACTGAGAGGGGTGTGGAATCATGACAGACAGCTTAACAAAAAGGCTAGGGACCTTCCCCTATCATGTTGCCTTCAGGGAACGTGGAACTAAAACAATTCAACTCAACACTTTATGTAAGCTACACGTGGGATTGATTGATTGATTGATCAGTGAAAAAACTGATGTCAGTGACAAACTTCCATTTGCACGGCATGCACGAATATCCTGCACGGCAAAATCTGTTTTAATTTCCACTGTTAGGCTAAGGCTGTTAATATGTCACTTCATTAAGTTTTAATATTCTTCAGTACGTGGCAAGTTTATCCAAATATCGCCTTTTTTGAAATTTTCTCCAACGCAATGTCTTCACCTCGTATTTAAAGCCAGTTTTGACCCTTTGATGCTGCTGTAGCTGATCAGTGTGGAGTGTTGAAGCCAGAGTGACAGACTGAGTTAAAGTCAGCAGTTATTAGTTTGTTTCCACAAAGGAAATATGTGACTGAAAGTATGAGCACACATGTCCTTTTATGTTTATCATGTGAAGTCAAATAGATGAGTTTGTTTAGAAAATATTACCACAATCACAATGCTAATTTCAGTTAGCATGTTAATGGTGATTCCCATGAAGTGTTAGCATCAAGCTAAGCAATAATACAAATTTAAAAACACAAGGTGGCGCCAGTAGGATAACGTCAGATTTCATTCCATATATTCAAAGTTTCATTCCACATATTCAAGTTTCATTCCATATATTCAAGTTTCTTTCCATATATTCAAGTTTCATTCCATATATTCAAGGTTCCAGGGCCTTTCTGTGTGGAGTTTGCATGTTCTCCTCGTGTCCGCGTGGGTTCTCTCCGGGTACTCCGGCTTCCTCCCACAGTCCAAAGACATGCAGCAGGTTAATTGGTGACTCTAAATTGCCCGTAGGTGTGAATGTGAGTGTGAGTGGTTGTTTGTCTCTATGTGTCAGCCCTGCGATGAACTGGCGACTTGTCCAGGGTGTACCCCGCCTCTCGCCCAAAGTCAGCTGGGATAGGCTCCAGCTCCCCGCGACCCTCACGGATAAGCGGTTACAGAAAATGGATGGATGGATATTCAAGGTTCATTCAATATATTCAGTCTTTCATTCCATATATTCAAGTTTCATTCAATATATTCAAGTTTCTTTCCATATATTCAAGTTTCATTCAATATATTCAAGTTTCATTCCATATATTCAAGGTTCATTCAATATATTCAGTCTTTCATTCCATATATTCAAATTTCATTCAATATATTCAGACTTTCATTCAATATATTCAGACTTTCATTCCATATATTCAGACTTTCATTCCATATATTCAAGGTTCATTCAATATATTCAGACTTTTATTCCATATATTCAAGTTTCATTCAATATATTCAAGTTTCTTTCCATATATTCAAGTTTCATTAAATATATTCAAGTTTCATTCCATATATTCAAGTTTCATTCCATATATTCAAGGTTCATTCAATATATTCAGTCTTTCATTCCATATATTCAAATTTCATTCAATATATTCAGACTTTCATTCAATATATTCATACTTTCATTCCATATATTCAGACTTTCATTCCAAATATTCAAGTTTCATTCATTCCATATATTCAAACTTCATATTATATATATAATAATTTCCTGAATGGCATGCCATAATATATATATATATATACATAAATATATTTAAGATTCTGCAGTTGGCTGAATTAATGAAAGATAAATTTTTCAGAATATTTTATATTGATTGATTGAGCACTAAAAGCCCCAGATCCAGTATTTCGAATATATATATATATATATATATATAATACTGCAAATGTTAAAAATTGAGATATTAGTGATTTAATATTGGCATTGGAATACCAATATTGCTGTGGACAATTAACTTGGACAATTTTAAATTACTGATTTTCTCCCATGCTGACCATGGATAAGTACCTCATACCACCACACTTCAAAAATCCCAAACTATCCCTTTAACTCACCACTGCCTTTGTTGCACTTCTACAAAACTTCCCGAAGTTATTCACAAAACAATCACAGAATTCTCCTTTTACAGTAATAAAATCTTTATTGTCAGGATTTGGTTGGAGGAAACATCACACAGCCCGGTGTTACAGCAGAGAGTTAGATTTGGTCAGTCAGTCAGACAGAGCCGACTATGAGTGAGGAAACTGCATTTAACATCAGGGGAAGAAGAGGAGAGTGCAGAATGAGAATACAAAGCTGTGAGCTGGAGCAGAAGAGAAAAGTAAAAGAACCAAGTTTCAAATTACATCATCTCCAAGTCTGTACTGAATATCTGAACTATTAACATGTACATGAACTGAGCTGTCATCTTAGTTTCTCCACTGAATTGTTGTGGCTGTTTATTGGGCTGTATGAAAACACAAAAATGCATAGCTGTGTACATACATCAGTATTTATCATGTATTTCCACAAACGCTCATAAACTGAACAGACATTTGGTGCTTGTCAGGCTGAAGTAAAGGGAGGTTGGATAGCATTAGCTCAAGCTTATTCTACATGAAATCTGCATTATAAATTTTTACCAGTCGTTTTACCACATTCACAGGCTTTGGCTGCTAGTAATAATGTCTCAGCTTGATATTTCCATTAATAGCTTTATTTTAAAAAAGAATTTCTTCGTGCACTGCATGGTAGAACCATTTTCTGCTCTCCTACAGAAAACGAATGAAAATATTCTAAAACATTTTTGAATGATGTAATGATGATTATCCTGATAACCGACTCCTGGTTACTGGGTCAACACATTAATACATTTTAATCTGTTTTGAATTATGTAGTTAAAGGTCCAGTGTGTCAGATTTAAGGGGATTAATGGGCAGAATATGGAAGAAAAGGAATATAATATTGATATATATGTTTTCATTAGTGTATTATCACTATATAAGAATAAGAATCATGTTTGTTACCTTAGAATGATCACTTTAAATCTGTTACTCACAGCAAGATCCAACTCTGTTCATCTCTGCACCATTTTACTGAATGTGCTGTAAATTTTCTAATGATGTCTTATTATAAAACCTCAGTGTAACTGATTGACTGGACACCAACAATAAACCAAAGATAAACCAGCCATTCACTTGCTCGTTGTGCAGAAACAAAACCTCTTTCAGACTGTATTCAGACCAAATCAGGCATTTCATTTGAATGAGTTGGTTTCATTAAATACACTAAGGGCTGCAACTAACAATGATTTTCCTTATCAATTTATCAATTAGCTATTTGGTCTATTAAGTGCCAGAAAATGGTGAAAATCAGTGTTGATCAAAGTCCAAGACGACGTCCTCAAATGTCTTGTTTTGTCCACAACTCAAAGATATTGTTTACAGTCAGAGAGGAGTAAAGAAACCAGAAAATATTCACATTTAATAAGCTGAAATCAGAGAATTTGGACTTTATTTCTTAAAAAATTACTTTAAATGATTAATCGATTAATTTAACAGTTATCAACTAATTGATCAATCAACTAAACACTTCCCTGGACTAATCTTTGAATCTCATATACACACACACACATATATTTTAACCTATTTTAAACTTATTTTTCTACTGACAAGATTGTGACAGGATTATTTAATCAATTAATTGAGAAAATAATCAACAGATTACTCGTAAATGAAAATAATCAGTTGCAGCCCTCATGGTTCAGACTTTATGAGGATAACTGAATAGTACCTGCTGGCAAAATGAAAATACTGGGCATTCTTGAGGCCACCAGTCTCCTTTTTTTAGTTGCACCAGTGCAATGACACAAATTAAAACTGGTCCTCAATCAAATGTTTTTTGTTTTTTTTGGTTTGTTTGTTTTTTTGCATTTGTTTTTATGTTGCACTGTGGGATCATTTTGGCCCACTGAACCTGTATAAAAAAATAACTTCCAACAGAAAATCAAATCACAGAAGACAGTGTAATGTCAGTGATGAGAACAACACGTGCTCTCTGCTCTGTTTAAACAGCTCCTGCTGATGTGACTCCAGCTGAAACCATGGAGCTGGTTTGAACTGAACCAGCATAGATGAAGCGTAACAACACTGAAGATGGTGGCCGAAGGGATGCTTCCAGTCTGATGGCTCTGAAGCTCAAACACAGGGTTAGTAATTTTATATTGTACTGACTCATTATAGTCTCTTTGTTAAACCAAGTGTCCCAGTGCACTCGAGAAGTTAATATGTCCAGTGAAGCTCAGGTGTTTTTATCTCCACACATGAGCAGAATCCAGTCAGTCAGTCTGTGTTTGTGTGGAAATCTGCAGCTCAAAACACCACATTTTAAAATCCCAGAGCACAAAACAAACAGTAAATACAAAAGAAAAAAGGTTCAGGCACATAAATAAATGGTCTAAAACTGCATGTGTGTGAACATTGTGTCCCACTTTCAGGAAAGTTTCTGTCCAGCAGCCACAGTGGCGAGTAAAGTCAAATATCAGCTGTCTCCCTCATGATTTTTAATATTGACTGTACATGAAGATAGACAAAACAGCTCCCCTTGACCCCGCCCCCTCCATGCTAAGATGGGACATGACCCAAACTTAAAAAAATCAACATACATGTCCCAAAGACAGTTTCTGACATTATTCTTACCACACTGATGTTTGTTCAAGTTTTTTCATGTCAGTTTGATTTTAATTAGTTATTTGATGATATAAAAAGGGGGTTTCATGTCATGTTTGACAGCCGAGCTCTGCTTGCTATCGAGTCAGCCGGCTGTGTGGGCAGGACCTCGATCACCACTCCACAGACTCTGGCACCAAATTAGGACTAAATGATTTTGAAAAAATATCTGAGTATTCTGGTTGATATTTCAATAAGATTAGCAATATTAGAGGAAATAAGAAAATTTTTACTTAATGTCACAATTCCTATTTTCTTTGAAAAATGATAATGATCTGATTTCTGTAGGGATTTGTACCAAACAAAGATATTTTCTTAAGTCTGTACATGATGTGTTGGCCAGGACATTTTTTTTCTGACCAGGTTTAGATAAAACCACGCCCACTTCCACCTGACAAGAATGTCGGCGATGTATGACAGCCAATGACAAATACACGAGACTGGAAGCTTGTTTTTCTGCAGTTGGTTTAAACAAACAGCCAACTGTGGTGCTGATAAAGCAGACTGTGAGCTGTCGTCTCCCCAGTAAACACATGGACCTCTTCAGCTGTGTCAGTCGCTGTCACCAGGCCTGCTGCTCCTCAGGACCGCTCCTCCCCCAGAGCCGCTTTTCACTGCAAGAGCATCTTTGGACGAGGCAGAGCGGACAGGCCGGGTGTTCATGGAGAGAGCTGCTGCTCCACACACACAGCTTGGAAAAGCGACAGGCACTGCCAGAAATACTCTGTTCTGGCAGCAGCTGTGCCAAGATGTCAACGGCAGGGGCTACTGAACAGCGACACCCCGAGAGGAGCCCCAGCAGCCCCAGCAAACTACATCTCACAACCTGCTGTACGAGCTCTAAATTTGTTTTACCGTCCAACTAGAAGAAAAACACAGACACAACCAGAGCTACACATAATACAGCCCCTATTTTCAACTGAAATGGTTAACTCTCTCTGAAGTACTGTTAAAGTAAATTAAATTAAATTCTTGAAATTCAGTGCCAAAAGTGGCCATTTTCAGCTGCCTTTAGAGCTGTAGACTCTGATTGGCTGCCATATGCTGTGTCATGCAGAAGTGGGCGTGGTTTCATCTGAACTGGGCTGAAAAAATGACACGTTGCCAAGACATCTCTGCAGCATGACAATATTGAATCTCAAATTGGGTTTTGACACATTTTGCCCTTAAGATATATTGCCTCTCCTACAGTCTGAAAATGATAGTAGACCATACTGCAAGTAAGATAAAACTTTAATCAAAGATTCAGTGTATAAGACTTATCGGGATTTATTGGCAGAATGTGGCAGAAAGGGAACATAATATTCATGGTATGTTTTTATTAGTGCATAGTGAAAACTGTAGAATGAGCTATTTATATCTACAGAGGGAGCAGATGTTCTACCACAGACTCCACTATGTTTCTACGATAGCCTAGAACAAATAAACCAAACACTGGCTCTTTATACAGCTTTTCACATTTTTTGAGTTTTGTGGCGACTGTAGGTTCTCCTACACTGGGGGTCTGCAACCTGCGCTTCCAGAGCTGCATGTGGCCCAAAAAAAAAAATTAGAACACTGTGTAACCTATTCACCAAACTTTAAAAAAGTTGCATTAAATAAAATGTGCATCATAGCCCATATTTGATCTCAAAACTAGGGAGCATTTCTAAATCAAAGCAGGGGAGAAAATCTGAGTTTCACAGACGGTTTCCTGCGTTCTGGTGACATTTAATGAATGAAAATAACAGAATAAGTAACATTAACATTTTTTGCAAGCAGAAGTCTGCAGATGTCTATGAATAACATTTACTAGCTGGAATACACAATGTGACCACAGCATTTAGCCTAGTAGTCCAATTACAAACTTGATTCCAATAACACAGAAAAAGAATATTTTAAAAATGTTTTTCTGAGGATATATTCAGTTTGGGCCATCTGAAACAAAAAAGGTGTAAATGTGTCATAAATCTAAATGGCTTGTCTGGAGTCTCCCCTGGCTAGCTACAGATAACAAATTTAAAAAAGTTTTAAAAAAATGTTGAAGCTCCAGACCGATTTTCTTTTTTCCTTTTAGTCAAAAAAACCTCTTTTGGCTGCAGACCCCTTTCCTACGCGCTAGGAGGGGGAGGGCAATGCAGCATGTTTGCACTCTGAAAGCTAACTGCTAGATGCCACTAAATCCTGGACCTTTAATTGTTCAGCAGGAGGAAGTGGAGATGTGGTGTCCATCTTTATTTACAGTCAATGATTTTTACCTACAAGATGGATGTTTAAATCCAATAATCTCCTGTTGATGTTTACCTGCACTCAGCTTGTGGTCACTTCCCATCCTGCCCAGGTTTGTGTCTCTTTAAAATCAGTTGGTTGTTCATCTCCATCTTTCAGAAGCGTGGAGTTGGATGATGATGGTGATGATGGTGTGCCCCCAGCTGTCCACTGTTGGCCTTGTCTCTCAGCATGGTGAGCGCTGTATTGGAGAAATCCCTCAGGATGTCCACCGTCTCCCGCTGCAGTAGCAGAGACTCCTGCACAAACTCCTGCTGGCTCTCCACCAGCAGCTGCACCGACTGAGCCAACATCTCCAGAGACTGAGACACCGAGGTCAGGAGCATCCGGCTTGCCCGCTGCTGCTGCACACTCTGAGACGCCATCTGAGCCACGTGGTCCTGGGCCCTGCGGGAGGATGCTCCGGCCGGGAGGGGGTCGGACAGGTTTGAACCTGAGGAGGTGGAGGGAGGATTGGGTGGGAGGATTGATGAGGAGGAGGAGGACGGAGATGGTTGATGAGAGTTGGAGGAGGAGGGAGCAGTAGAGGTGGCAGTGGAAGCAGCAGAGGAGGAGATGGGTGGTAGTGGGATGGTGGAGAGTGCAGGAGGAGAGGTAGAGTCATTGGCTGCAGCAGGTTTGGAGGTGGAGGCAGGAGGAGGAGCAGAGGAGGCAGTCATGTTGGAGCTTGAGGGGGACTGTGGTGGAGGAGGCACAGCAGAGGACGAGGTGGCAGCAGCAGCGTCTGTGTCAGGGAAACCAGAGGAAGAGGAGGAGGGTCCAGGCGGAGGTCTGGAAGAGGAGGAGGTGGTGTGGTTCTGGCTGTTGTTTCGGGAGTAGGTGTGAACCGGTTTGACCCTCAGCAGGGCGTCGTCGGGCAGGGGGTCCAGAGAGGTGGCAGAAGAGGGCGGAGGGAGAGAGGAAGGGTAGGAGAACATGGAGTCGTCGTTTTCGTCAAAATCCATCGTACGTTCTGTTAGGTCAGAGACAAAACATGTCAGTCAGTTTTACACTCACACAAGTAAATTCTTTAGTTTAAAAAAAAAAAGTTAAACATTGTTTCTAAACCTGGAACTGTTTAAACTAAAAATCAGAGCGAAGTTTCATTCCTCCACTTTCCCTCTCTTGGTTTCCTGTTCACAATCAAGATGTGCACAAAGCCCAGGCTCAGAAACCACAGTCCTAAGATGTTGTGATAACTTATTTGTGAACATTTTCTGTTTTAAAGAGATAGTTCAGATTTTTTATTAGGTACTTATTAGGTCTAATAACAGCAGCAGGTGTGGAGAGAACTTAAGAAATGTCCTCCTGTAGACAGGGTCGACAGCAACATGTATTCTAATATCTAGTAATTTGTGAGAAGTTCAATTGAAACAAGGGGCCCTATCTTACTCTGATCTAAAGCACAAGTGTAAAGCATGAGGGCAATGGATTTAATTTATTCAAGGTATCCAAATTCACCTTTGCCGTCTTGTGCCAGGGGCCCAAGGGTATTTTGTCCTGCCCTGGCCCTTGTGCCAGCAGCACAAAGCGGGACACACCTATAAGGTGTGCCCAAGTGCCCTCATTAATTCACACGAGTTTAGGCCAAATATGCAATAAACCAATCAGAAAGTCAGTTCTCACCAGCTTTAAGAAGCAGGTGCACCAGCAGTGCAAGTTTTTGCATCATGATGGCGGATTTTATGAGGAGGAACAAAAGAGAAAAGATTTTCAAGCAAGGACACAGATCTTCTGGTTCAAGAAGCGAAAACACAAGAGCACACCATATATGGAGACGGCGGGATGTCTCCAAAACAGCTTCGTGTGTAAACAGTTTATTTTACATTGACTGCAAAAAGTATTAAATACGTGAACCACAAATGTCATGCAGATATGTAACTGGTTATGTTTTACACTGAAGCATCTTGAAATTGTGTTGTATTTTATAATTAATATATGTAATGTTTGGTTAATTTTGTATGTTCTACGTAGATCATAATTGTTTAATTATTGTTCTTCTGGATCCCAATAAACACAGACACAAATACTCCAGCTGTGATGTGACTGATCTGTTAAAGACGATCTAACAGCTGTGATCCTGTTACGTGCAGCAGCCTGTGCTGTCTCTCTCTCTCCTGTCAAGCTTGTCTCACTCCTCCCTCTGCCTGCTGCGTACCTGAGTGCAATCGGCACTCAGGTAGAGAGGAGAGGAGGGGGATAAGAAGGACAGGGAGAGTAGAGACAGGGCTCGACACATGGCACACAGACACCAGCACAGAGGGTGAGGAGTTTTTTCCCTTTCCTCTTTTTCTCTTTTCCCCAAGCAGATTTTTCCCCCATGCTCATTTAGGGGGCTGGGGTTTTGTTGTGTTAGTTTGTTGTTTTAGTTTGGGCTGGAGATTACCGGTAGTTACTTTATTCGTCTTTTTGTTTATTCTAGGTTTAGTTTTTTTTTTTTCAGGTAGTTTAGGGGGAGACCCTGGGAGCGACGACCCACTGCGTGGTTGGCCCAGTGTCTTCCCTCTTTTTGTTCTTTTTGGCCGGGGTCTCCAGTCCCTTTTGTTTCTCCCTTAGTTTATTGTGTTTTGTTTAATACTTTGGGTACAATAAATAAAGCTTGTGGGTGAATTGTTACTCTTGGTGTGGCGTCCTCTTTGATATGTTGCAGCCTCCTACCCCTTTTGAGCCATGATTTCTGTGTTCGTATGGAGGCCGTAACAGATCCTGTCCTGTGAGCACTTTGCAGGTCTGTTGAGATTTATTAGGCTTTGTAATTATAATAATAATAATTCATTATTCCTTATTAGTGAGTTTAAGTTTAAAGATATATACACATGCACAGCTGTTAAACATGAATGAAAGGTGTCTTTTGTGTGTGTGTGTGTGTGTGCGTGTGCGTGTGTGTGTGTGTGTTGGCCGCGCTGGTTGCTATACCATACAGGAAAAAGGTGGCATTCGGGAGTGGTGACAAGGAGGAAATGAAGAAGGTGCAGATCAAACTGAGGGAGAAGATCGCAGAGGGCAAGGAGTCTTACAGGAGGAAGTTGGAGAGCAAACTCCAACAAAACAACATGAGGGAGTTGTGGAGTGGTCTGAGAACCATCACTGGCCATGAAAAGAAGAGTGGCCAGGGGATGGAAGGAGACCTACAGGAGGCCAGTGAGTTAAACTTATTCTTTAACAGGTTTGATGATATGGCCTCTGCCCACCTCCCCCCAGCTCCTCTCATGACTCCTCTTCCCCTGCACACTCACCTCAAACCCCTCTGTCTCTGTCTGGACCCCCTACAGTTCACATACTAGCCCCATATTGGAGTGGAAGATACCATCATCTTTCTGCTGCACAGGGCTTATACTCACCTGGAGGAGGCAGGCAGCACTGTGAGAGTCACGTTCTTTGACTTTTCCAGTGCTTTTAACACCGTTCGACCTGCCCTGCTCAGGAATAAGCTACTGGACATGCAGGTGGATGCTCCACTAGTGGCCTGGATTACCAACTACCTCACAGGCCGCCCACAGTATGTGAGGCTGCAGAACATCGTGTCAGACACTATTGTGAGCAGCACAGGGGCACCACAAGGGACAGTCCTGTCTCCGTTCCTGTTCACACTCTACACCTCAGATTTCAGCTTCTGCTCACAGTCCTGCCACCTGCAGAAGTTTTCAGATGACTCTGCCATCGTGGGCTGTATCAGCTGAGGCCAGGAGGCTGAGTACAGGAGTGTGGTGGACAGGTTTGTGGAGTGGTGTGGACTGAACCACCTGCAACTCAACGTCACAAAGGTGAAGGAGTTGGTGGTGGACTTTAGGAAACAGAGGACCCGTCCGAACCCCATCTCCATCAATGGAACAGAGGTGGACATTGTGGACGAGTACAAGTACCTGGGTGTCCACAGAGACAATAAACTGGACTGGACTAAAAACACAGATGCCGTATTCAAGAAAGGTCAGAGCCGCCTGTATTTTCTCAGGAGACTCAGATCTTTCAACGTCTGCAGAACCATGCTGCAGATCTTCTATCACTCGGTGGTGTCCAGCGTCATCCTCTACGCTGTAGTGTGCTGGGGCAGCAGGCTGAAGGCAGCTGACACTAACAGACTCAGTAAGCTCATCAGGAAGGCTAGTTCTGTCCTGGAAGTAGAACTGGAGTTGTTAATGGAGGTGTCAGAGAGGAGGATGCTGAGGAAACTTATCATGGACAACACCTCTCACCCCCTGCATGCCACACTGGAGTCCTATCAGAGCACTTTCAGCCGTAGACTGAGACAACCGAGGAGCACCACAGAACGCCACAGGAGGCCATCAAACTATATAACTCCTCCCCTTTCTGCAGGAAGGAAATCTGACACATCGGACTAAGAATAATAACACCAGTATTATGTTCAGTATTACCTTTAACAATAATGGGTGATATAATGTTCATTCTCATGTGCACTTTTTGGTCACGTCATTTCATTATCATGTGCAATAGTACATTTATTATCCTTAAACCATGTGCAATACTACTTCAACATCATGGGCTAAATTATTTTTTACATCATCATGTGCAATATTAATCTCAGTGTCATGGGCTATATTAAGTTCAATATCATGTGCAATATATTTCTCTACTACATCATGTAATGTCATGTTTTTATACAATGTGCATTATTTTCACTGTCATGTGCAATATTACTTTTCATCATTATTATTATTATTATTATTATTATTACTTGTGCTACCTTTACATTCATTATCTGGTGCAATACAACCTCTCAGTACCTCTCAATAGCACTGCCAATATTACTCTCCATGTAAATTGCCATTATTTTGCTTTACTTTGTACTTATCTTACTTCTACTGGTATTCTATTAAGCTCTGATTATACTTATTTTTATACTTAATTTATTTGATGCTCTATTGTTGTTATCTGTATATTGTTACTGTAATTTTGGAGCTATCTGTTACAAGAATTTCCTTTGGGATTAATAAAGTTCTATCTCATCTCATCTCATCTCATCTCATCTCATGGATTCAGACCAACTGTGCCACAGACTTAATGCTTCCACCATGTTTTAGCTGGTCAAACTGGTTTTTAATCCAATGCATCAAGCACAAGATAGCAACTGCACCTGGCCACGCCTTCGCCTTGCTTTCATTTTCAGACCTCATGGCAGCACAGACCAGGTGGAAGTTCAGTTCATTTGCTATCTTGCAGACATGGCAAAACATGGTACTTGTGCTGGTGTAAGGTAGCCAAGCCACCTGCACCAGAGAGAGATGGGGCCTAATATTTGTTAGGTCTTAAAAAAATCATTATGACTTATGACTGATAGATAGATAGTACTTTATTGATCCCAAACTGGGAAATTCTTGTTACAGCAGCTGTCATCAGACAGACAGAAAAACAGGTCAAAAGTAAAAAATAAAAATATAAGAAAAATAGCCATGTATACATAAAGATTAAAAATTTATACAAAGTACTATACTGAAATGTACAGAAATACGCTACGCCAGTCGCAGTAGTGTACCAAAACACTGTGCAAACTATCAAATATAAGTAGACAAATTATATACACAAAGTGGTGAGAAATGAGGTAGAGTGGTATTGAGACAGATATGCAAAATAGCTAACAAATGTGCAATTAGCCATGACCAACAGGTATTGATACAGATGTGCAAAATAACTAACAGATGCGCATTAGCCATGACCAGCAGTGCAATAGGAAAAATGGTTGGACCAGAACTATAAGAACTATAAAGAACCCACTGTGGAGAGTTCAGAGTGCTGTCTGTCAGACAGGGGTGAGGTACTGTACAGTGTTATCACTTGGGGGAGGAAAGATTTCCTGTATCGGTCCTTATGACAGCGAAGCTGTCTCAGTCTGTTGGAGAAAGAACTCTGCTGTTTGTCCAGTGTGTGATGGAGAGGGTGGTCAGGGTTATCCATGATGGATAACAGTTTGTTCAGTGTCCTCCTTTCAACCACTGCTTCAACTGAGTCCGGTTTGCAGCCAATCACAGAGCCAGCCTTCTTAATGAGTTTGTTTAGTCTGTTTCTCTCACCGGCTCCAATGCTGCTTCCCCAACAGACTACAGCAAAGTAAAGTGCGCTGGCCACAACAGACTGGTAGAAGATTTCCAACATCTTGCTGCACACATTGAAAGATCTCAGCTTCCTCAGGAAATAGAGTCTGCCCATTCCCTTCTTGTACACAGCCTCGGTGTTGGCCTTCCAGTTCAGTCCGTTGTCGATGTGGATGCCGAGGAACTTGTAGTCCTCAACCATATCGATGTCCTCGCCCTGTATCCACGGGGGTTGAGGAGCTGTCCCTGTTCTCCTGAAGTCAATCACCATCTCCCTGGTCTTGGCTACATTCAGCAACAGGTGATTTCTACCAGCCCACTCCACAAAGTCATCCACCAGTGCTCTGTACTCCTCCTCCCGTCCATCACTTATACACCCAACCACCGCAGAGAACTTCTGCAGGTGGCATGACCCGGAGTTATACTGAAAGTCTGTGGTATACAAGGAGAACAGGAAAGGAGACAGAACAGTCCCCTGTGGAGCTCCTGTACTACTCACCACCGTGTCAGACAGGACACTGCCCAGTCGGACAAATTGTGGTCTGTCTATCAGGTAGTCAGTAATCCAGGAGATTGTGGACGTGTCAACCCTCATCGCCCGCAGCTTCTCCCTCAGTAGCAGTGGCTGGATGGTGTTGAAAGCACTGGAGAAATCAAAGAATGTGATTCTCACAGTGCTGCCGGGGCCATCCAGGTGCGAGTGAGCTCGCTGCAGCAGGTAGATGACAGCGTCGTCCACTCCCAGGTGAGGCTGGTAGGCGAACTGCAGAAGGTCCAGCGATGATTTCACCTGTGGTCTCAGGTGGGCCAAGACCAGCCTCTCCAGCACCTTCATCATATGAGATGTCAGGGTGACTGGTCGGTAGTCATTGAGGCCAGATGATGTTGACTTCTTGGGGACTGGAATGAGGCAGGATGTCTTCCACAGCACCAGTATTCTCTCCTGACCCAGGCTCAGGTTGAAGAGATGTTGAAGAGAAGGCTGAAGTTCTCAGAACCCTTGGGCTGATACCGTCAGGGCCTGCAGCCTTGCGTACGTGGAGCCTCTCCAGCTGTCTCCTAATCTAGCCTGTAGTCACAGTCAGACGGGGGAGGGTGCATGTTGACTCCGTGGAGGGGGGAAGGGGCAGCAGAGGTGTTGTGTTTGTGTCCAGTGAGCTCACCAGGGGGGGTTTAGGGGTTGGGGAGGGGAGGGGGGGAAGCATCAGGCGTAGGGAGGGTGTGTGGAGGTCTGGGTGTGTGTGGGTGGAGAAGATAGCAGGGGTCTGTGAGCTAAACCTATTGAAGAAACAGTTCAGCTCATTTGCCCTCTCAATGTTGCCTGTTTGTCTCTCTTTCCCCCTGAACCCAGTGATCTCTTTCATTCCAGTCCACACATCCCTCACGTTGTTCTGCTGGAGCTTGGCCTCCAGCTTCCTCCTGTAGGAGTCCTTGCTCTCCCTCAGCTTGTCCCTCAGATCACGCTGCACCCTCCTCAGTTCGTCTCTGTCCCCAGATCTGAAAGCCTTCTTCTTATTGTTAAGAAGTACTTTCAGGTCACTGGTGATCCACGGCTTGTTATTGGGGAAGCAGCGCACAGTCCGGGTTGGTAGAGTGGAGTTTTCGCAGAATTTGATGTATTCTGTGATACAGTCTGTCATGCTGTTGATGTCCTCCCCGTGAGGCTCACAGAGCACATCCCAGTCTGTGGACTCAAAGCAGTCCTGCAGTGACTCACTAGCCTCCTGAGTCCATCTCCTCACTGTCCTTTCGGACGCAGGCTGCCGCTGAACAAGGGGGACATACTTTAGTTTCAGCAGGACTAGGTTGTGGTCAGATCTGCCCAGGGGGGGAAGGGCTGTGACACTGTATGCATCCTTGGCATTTGCATACAGGAGGTCGAGTGTTCTATTGTCTCTAGTGGGGCAGTCAACATACTGATAAAATGTTGGCAGTGTTTTGTCCAGTGTGGCATGGTTGAAGTCTCCTGTAATAACCACAAAAGCATTTGGGTGCTGGGTTTGGAGTCTTGCGACTGTGGAGTGGATGACGTCACATGCTACCGCTGCATCAGCTGATGGAGGAATGTAAACAGCGCTAACAATGGCGGACGTAAACTCCCTCGGCAGATAGTAAGGACGCATTCCCACAGCAAGCAGTTCAATGTCCGGGCTACAGAAACGTTCCTTCACATGAACATGTCCTTGATTACGCCACCTCTCGTTCACGTACAGTGCAATCCCTCCTCCCTTCTTCTTACCGCTCCTTGTAGCGTCTCTGTCCGCCCGTACAGTCCTGAAGCCGGGTACCGCCACGCTGTGGTCCGGGATATGCGAGTGCAGCCATGTCTCCGAGAAACACAAAATGCTGCACTCATGGTATTCCCTCTGGGTCTTAATCAGCGCGGCGAGCTTGTGGGTCTTATTTCCCAAGGACCTCACGTTCCCCATGATGATAGATGGGACGGCAGGTTTGAATTTCCTCCTTTTCTCCCTCTGCTTGGCTCCAGCTCTGCAACCCCGGCGTCTCCTCCGCAGCTCCTCCGGGATTTCAGGCCTCGCTCCCGGCAGCAGCACAGGCTTACACAGCGCGATCAGCTGTTCCCGTGTGTAAACAATGCTCTCGCCTCTCTCAGCATGGCTCTCCGTTACAAAGAGTAACGAAAGTAACAGTAGAACCGGGAGAAAAGTTGTAAAACAAAAAGCTGCCATCGCCCTTCAGTCACTGTCTTAGTATTTGATAAAAAGCACACACGTACGAGACAATGAATTAACGAAAAACACAAAAAATCAGAACACATGACGGGAGCTACTGCAACAGGCTGCCTCCTGGCATGGCGCCATCTGGCTTGTTTTCTTGTGTAATTGTAAAATACAGGGGTGGCTGTGGCTCAGTCGTAGAGCGGGTCGTCTCCCAATCGGAAGGTTGGTGGTTCGATTCCCATCTACATGTCGAAGTGTCCTTGGGCAAGACACTGAACCCCACATTGCTCCCGATGGTGGCCAATGGTGTATGACTGTGTGTGAATGACTTCTGATGCACAGGTTGGGTCTTTGTAGAAGAAGCCACCTGTGTCATTAGTGTGTGAATGTGTGTGAATGTGACTTGTAGTTGTGAAAGCGCTTTGAGTAGTCTATGACTAGAAAAGCGCTATATAAAATACAGTCTATTTACCATAAAATCTTGTAAGGTCCTGGAACCAACAAACTATCTCATTATGCTTGATTCATATGAATTTAAATAGACATTTTAGATAATCCTGTAGTTTAACTTCCCCTGCAACCAGAAACCAACACTCAGCTGAAAATACGAACAGTACAAAACTTCATTCTTACCTCCATCATCAGCCAGGTCCAAGTCAAAGTCCGAGGAGGAATGGAAAGGATCACCTGCAAAACACAGAAGTGTCACATCATCATGTAGCGCTCAGTTGGAAATGTTGCAGTGTCAAAAGTGTCAAAAGGGGGGGCGGTGGCATCCGGAGCATCAGCTCGTCTGGTCCACCCCCGTCCCAGCAGAGACGGTGCCTGCCCTGGACGCGCAGGCAAGTGACCAGATTATGAGATTTTACAAAAAAAATAAAAATGCAGCACCCCGGCTAACACCGTAACGGTTCAAAAATAGTGGCCTAATAGGAGACAGACATTTCATACAGCTTAGGAGACGTATTATTAATAATACGTCCCCCAGTTACTGTAATATAGCCTAGACCCCTGTGTCCAGCTTAGCTGTGCGTTCACGAGCGCGCGTGTGCCAAAAAAGAGGTTTCTAACCTGATGATTATCCTCCCTCCCTCATGTCCTGAGGAGTAGCTGGGCAGGGATGAGGGAGGGAGGATCATGGGTTTGAATCTCTCGGCTGCTGTCCAGTCCGGACCAAGTGACCAGACGCCCGGTTAGAAACCTCTCAATTTCTAACCGGCCCGTTTTGGTTCCTACCGTAAATGTCCGGTGTCTCCTTTCTTTCTCTTTCTCTCGCTTTCTCACTGGCGCACATGCGCACGTGAACGCACAGCTAAGCTGGACACAGGGGTCTAGATCTTTTTGTTTTTTTAATTTGGTTTTGAAATGGAAAACGAAAGAACGATAGGTACACGGATTGCTTTGCTTCTTTTTCTTTTTCTTTTTCTTTTTTCTATTGGTTGATCTGTTTTAGTGGTTTTATATTGAGGGGAGGATTTTATATAAGCCCATTGGGCTTCTTTTCCTCTCCTGCACAATTATTTGCCTTTGCATGTTATTTTTATTGTTTTATTATTGTGCATATGAACCAAATCAAATCAAATCAAATCAATTTACAGATTTTGTAATCCCCATTTTTGCTATTCCAGAAAAACTGATCTTGGGGGTTTTGTTCTGGTTTTTCAAAGAATTTTCAGATAAAATCATTTTGATCCAGGATTACGGAAATTACAGATTATCTAGGTTTGCAGTCTTTGGAGGGGCCCAGGTCCCTTTGCAGTCCTGCCGTCCGTTTGCGGCTGTGAATTGACCCTTGCTGAGCCCCACCTCCAACGGCAACTGTCCAATCATGGCTTAGTAACCATAACTAGAGCTGACAAGCTTTCCATTTCTCTCCATGTTGAAGGTGAGCAGGAAGCTCTGAGAAGAGAGATACTCAGTGAGTCTGGATGGTGACGTCTTTCTTGTCGCCTCTCAGAAACGTGAAACACAAGAGCACGCATGTGGTGAATGGATGAAACTCTGTCTTCATCTGCTCTAACATAAGCTGTGAACGTTAGCATGTCTGGCTAACTAACGCTACCTTACTAGCTGCAGTAACTTTACCTCCAGACAAACTTGTTAGATCCACTGCATCTGCATTTGTTCTGTGGGGGTTTGAGGAGGAGGATGTGGGCTGATGAAGAATCAAAGTGGGTCGATGACGATGCATCTCTCTCTGACTCGCTGTCTCAGGTCTAAGCCAGGTTAGCTTAGCTCTTATCCCGGCTCTCTTCCTGTGGTGATCGTGGTCCGGCTGGTCTGGCTGGGTGACCCGTCTCAAAGTCCACTGCACTAATCGAGTCCCTGTGCTTCCTTTTCTCACCTCAACCTCAACATAAGTTTTAAATGTAAAATAAAGTGACATTATGTCCACTCCTACACTTGACATACTGCAAATAAACATGTACAGAGGAACCATGAAGAAATGTGTCAGAAACCTGTGTACAGTGTGAGCCACTGCAAATCCTTCTGTCTCGCTGAACATCAGAGATAAAAACACTTCTGATGTAATTTTTGGTTTAGCTCCTTCTAGAGGCCGACAGGTCAGGCAGAAGTGAATTCCTGCCTTGTCACTGGTGCAGACTTGAGCTTAACTCACCAGCGAGCTCTTTCTCTGGTGAGGAGAGAGGAGAAATGTCATAGGACGATCCTGCAGGTATAGAGTAGGAGGAGCCGTCTGTCATGCTGAGGTAGGAGTATGAAGAGGGGTTGGAGGAGGAGGAGGGAGCGCCGTTACTGTAAAGCTTTGGAAAATCATCTTCTTCACCAAAGTCCAGATCACTGTCGCCATCTGACAACCAACAAATGAACATCAGTTCATTAAGGAGAAAATCAAATAAAATGATGTTTGTTATTTTTCCATCTCTGCTGTCTTCCATTTCTATAAAGTCTCTATTTTGTAGCATCAGTTTTTATTTTTTTGTTTAAACACATCTGCTGTCCCGGCATGATCCACAAGAGGGCTGAATGAGTTTGAAGAAATATCTAATTGATTATTTTGACTGATACTGTAATGATTTGTGACATTAGAGGTAATGATAATTTTTACATCATTATTCTTATTTTAAAATGACTATAGTGTGATTTATTTTCAGGCATCTGAACCAAATGAAGATATTTTTTAAAGTCTACAGAACGTCTCTGTCTCACCACACTCATTCATTTAATTGGTTTAAGATCTGATCCAGGCATATTTTGATGGATTTTATCAGCAACAACCTGATTCACTTAAAAGCAGCGAGTGCTGTTCAAACCTTTGAACGGCAGTGATGAATGAGAATAATGATGAGACACAAAATAACTACAATTCTGCTCCTCTCATGTTTTGCATGAATTTTAGCAACACTGCTTAGGTGCATTACACCACATATGTGCTGCTGCATTTGATTTTTGGTAACAGAAGCTGTCAGGTCCTTCCTGCAACAACAAACACACACACACGCACGCACACACAAAATGCCACTCATGTTTGTTGTCTTAATAGTTACGTTCTAAACATTATGACTATTCTTTTTATGATTGATGAGTTACTCCTGAACATCTTTCTGTGACCCTATATACTGAATATTTTATGAAAAATGTATTTTGTATGTTCTTTTTTTGGCTAAAGAATATTTTGAGAGCTTCGTTCTCCAGCTCCCGACGGTTCTGGATACGTATGAATATGTACAAATATCATGAGGTTCAATCAATAATGTGACCTGCTGCTTTTGTCTTTTTATATAATTATTAAGGCTGTCAAAGCTAACGCGTTAACAAATGAGATTAATCTGGAAACAATAACACGTTAAAAAAATATTAACGCATGATTAATCGCGTCACGTGACTTAGGTAGAGTCTGTCTGTGTATACAGTCTGTAGTCTGTCGCCACATTATAACTCTGCCTCTGACTTCTCAAAATAATGTAACATACATCACTAGTGTTGTAATCACAACAAAAACAAGAAAAGTTATGACTCAAAAAAAAAAACATTTATTATTGCTTCACTCAGCTGCATCACTCAATAAAAAGATTTTACAGAACAAAAACTCAGTGCAAAATTAAAGTGCATCACTGTCCATACAAAAATAAAAGATTTACAGCATGAAAACTCTGTACGTTGTTTTGGATGAGCGTTTGAATGTGTGCTGCGAGTACATTATACAGTTCAGCCCCTCTCGCCCATCGCCTAGGCAACCACGGATGTTTATATCAGTAAAGTCGGACAGATGACAGCTCGAAAAACCAGCGAGGGTTCGCAGTGTTTTAATCTAGACGATAGAAATAATGTTGAATGTAGACTGTGACAGAATAAGCTGATACACATATTCACTCGACTGGGGTAACATGTGACCACATTAAGTACAGACACGGACTTAAACCTGGAGAAGCTGCTGCTGCTGTTAGCACTGCTAACGTTAGCCACACTGTGTGTCAGCTGACAGTCAGCTCCAGGTTGTTAACCTGCAGACACTGTCATCCTCTTCGGTCTGAAAAGGTGAAGCATTTAGTGAGTTGTTGTCATGTTTTGTATATTAATGTGTAATGTTTGTGCAGTTCAGCACCATTTAAAGTACGCTTTGGCGATTGTTGACTGTGATTAATGGCTTCAAATGGCTCTTAATACACACAGTATTTTTACGGACAGTATTTAACATTAAAATTAATAAATTCTGTTCAATTTTAACGGCTTTCTGTGTGTTTTCTTAGTGTTAGACTAGTCGACTAGTCTAAATTAAGTTTTGCGTTTAATCTCCAGGTAAATCAGTCGTCTGGAACATCCCTACTCCAGACTCCTTGCTGGCTGGCGGTGCAGCGTTAGCCGCAGCAGTCCTCTCATCCTCATACTCTCTCCATATACCGTCGGTTCGATGGTGAAACTTTTAAGTGGCTAATAAGGTTGGATAATAAGGTTGATGTGTTACCCCCTCTCGGCACTTCGGCTGAACATTTATTGCATACTGAATCACGTTGTCTTTTTCAGAAACAGTGAAAAATGCCCCACTGGTGATGGTGGCGCCATGTTTATGTTTGAGGTGGCGCATCAATATGACGTTATGTGCATGACAACAGCAGGCGCCAGCAGCACAGGGCAAACAAACGGACTGAAAATGAGCGAAATCAAGGCAATGTTGGCTATTTATAATTGGATGTAGTTATCGGCAAAAAAATGTCATTATCGGACTTATCTGTGTGACATTTTTTCCATTATCGGGCCAATAATTATCGGTACCGATAGTTATCGTGCATCCCTAGTATTTACCCATTCAAAAAATGTTGGGGACACATTCATGATTGTTATCATACAGAGTGTTTCATTTTTCTAACTCTGTCATATTGGTCCCTTCTTTTGCACGCAGGGAATGTGATTGGTTGTGAACTGACAACTTCTCCTTATTTAAGATGGCTTCTCATTTACACAAACTGTTTGCCTGATGAAGGTCTGGTACAGAAACATCGCAAATTAATGTTATATTGTAAGAAAGACAGTGTGCAGACAGAGTCCATCTGCAACTAAAAATCATTTTATGAAAATATTTTAGGAGCAAAATCCGTCTTGTGCTTCATGTTACTATGCATTTACAACAAAGGCCCCACCAGAAATTCACTTTGAACTGGCTGAACCAGATTCCACAGACTCTCCTCACCTCCTCTGGGACTCATCATCAGGATCTTATGGACCATCTTCTCCACAGGGCCCAAGTTCTTCTTCCTCAGGTTGCTGCCATTGGGGCCCCGGAGGGCGATGATGCGTCGCTTTCCGTCACATTTGAGGTCCGCCCATTTTTTCATGATCTGACGCACCTGAAAGAGAAAATGAAACATTCTGTTGTAATGATGTCCATCTTTTTCATGTCAGAGCCTCCTGCTGCTGCTGCCTCCACTGACACTTTGGTCAATAAACAGAAAATTAACCGCCAACACTTCTGATCATTAATCAAGTACAAACAACAAATAAGAGTCTGGTTCTATATCATGTTCTGGTAAACTGAATAACTTTGGATGGACGGTTGGTTCCTCACTTCAGACTTTTTTATAGTTAAAATAATGAACAGAAAAGTAATACTACACGGAGAATTAATCCTTCATCCTCACCAGATAAATCTGGTAAACAGGATGGAAAAAGAGAAAAACATTTCTGATACACAAAATTTTTTTTAAGAAATATTTTCCTTCTAATTTTGAATGTTTCTCTTGTGCACGAATGGGCAAATTTACCTTCAAAAGGCTTTGATAAATTATTCAAATAAAACAATCTGAGAATGCTTGATCAGTCTGTGGCGGGACGGGTCACAACCTGTTGAAAAATGCAGAGTGGTCAAAGGGTTCCAAGAAGAACAATTTCTTGTTTTGCTGGGTTGAAAGTCAACAATCTGGGAACCACTCACATGATATATACTTTATTATATTTATCATTGATTATTTTCTCAATCCATTATTATTTGGTCCATAAAATGTCACAAAATGTTGATCAAAGTCCAAGATGACATCCTCAAATATCTCGTTTTGTCCACAACTCAAAGATATTCAGTTTACTGTCAGAGAGGAGTAAAGAAAGCAGAAAATATTCACATTTAAGAAGCTGAAATCAGAGAATTTAGACTTTAATTCTTTAAAAAAAACTCAAATCCATTAATAGATTATCAAAATAGTTGGTGATTAATTAAATAATCAATTATTTGATTAATTGTTGCAGCTCTAATATACATCAGGCTTCTATTTTGATCTAAATACATGTTAATACAGATTCTTCATAAATATCTAAAACAAAATTATGTGTTTGAGCTGCAACGATTAGCTGATTAATCGATAAATGAATTAGTGGAGTGAAAAAAAATATATTGACAACAATTTAAACAGTTTAATTTTTGAAGCAAAAACGTCAAACGTTTGTTGGTTTCAGCCTCTTAGACTGAAGGATTTACTGCATCTGCTGCTTCTTTGTCATTTATTACAGTAAATAAAGGGCTCATCCTGCAGACTCGCTCAGCTCTGTTTTTATGGTCATATCTGATTTTTTTTTGTTCACACTATTTTCAAAATGTGGCCAAAATCAGATTCCAGTGTGAACTGGTAACAGACCTGAACTGACCAACATGTGGAAAAGAAAAAACTTTAAAAACTTAAGAAAAGCTCAGACTGATTTCTGTTCACACTGTCAGGAAAAAAACAAACAAAACACATCTGAGTCACTTTTGTCTTCAGTGTGAATGTAGTTTTTGGGTTTTGGAATCTTCAAATTGGGATGAGCATTTTTTATAGAACAAACAATAAACAATAATAATAATAATAATGAACTTTATTTGTGTAGCAGCTCTCATACAGGAAATGCAGCCCAACGTGCTTTACAACAAAGAAACAACAAGCATCAAATCCTTCAGATAAAAAACACATACGTAAAACACACAGACTGAATCTTCACATGGATAAAACACTCTTCATAAAAGATAAAAAATAATAACAATTTATTAATTAATCATGAAAATAACTGAAAGTGAAAATGATCTTAAGTTGCAGCCGTGCTGAGTGTGAACCTCAAAACATGACGATAACAAACCTCTCTGTGATTCTCTCCCAGTCCGTTGATCTGATTGGTGATTTCAGTCCAGGTCTGTTTCTTGGTTTCAGCCGACACGCCCTGGTTAAACTTCCCTGTAAGGAGGAAAGAAAAGGAGACAGTCTGGGTCATCGTGGTTCTGCTGGTTTAATGCACACAGTACATCTATACAGAAATCCAAACTGTAAACACCTATTGATAGCTGCAGCTGATTGGCTGAAACCACAGCTGGCTGGAACTGACATCTGAATGAGAACCAACCAAAAGAAGCTTCAATCTGAGCTCTGATTCTTCACTGAAGAGTTTCTTTTTTCTTTTATTCATGTGGCAGCGGTGCACAGCAAGAAAATTACAAACGCTGAAAACAAACATATGAACAAACAGCAGAGTTTATCCTGAATGTTTTCTAGAACTGAACTCAGTCTGTAAAGGTTCTCAGTCATCAGGAAGAAAAAAACGTTAGGAAACTCTGGAAACTCTCTGGAAAGTTTTTAACATTAGAACCTGATGTTTACACATACAGGGTTTCTGCAGGTTTCTGCAGGTTTCAGTCAGTGAAATTTACAATAGTATGTGTCTGCAGACCCAGAGGCTGCAGATTCAGACCCGCAGTTCTGGGACCACATTTCTAGGACCTTACGTTTTCTGCAACAGCGCCACCTATCGAACTGGATGACAGCAAATACTATTGACCGTCTAATGATAATATTGAAGGTTTATTCTACCCAAATGCTAAAATAATTGTGATTCATTAGGGACTGTTTGATATTTAGGTGAGGGGGGGTTGTAATTTTGATATATAATTTTTTTTAAGTCAACTGCCCTCCCTGACGTTTATATTATTTTTTCCCTGCCCTCCCCTGGTATCTGAGAAGAATCCCCCACCAACAAGTTCAACCTTCTTTAATTTTATACAAAACTTGAGTTGTTTAAAATAAAACAGCAATATTGACAGTAGGGCTGTCACATTAACGCGTTATTGGTCAATCAATGCAGACACAATAAAAAAAAAAATCTGTTTGATTAATATGCTGGCTAGAATTATAATGGTCATCAAGTAAACACACCTAGACGTTAAATGGTGCGACGGGTTTATTCAACACCTGCACAAATTCTTTTGCTATCCTAAACTAACAGATTTAAAAGCATTTAAGTTACTATGAAATATACCTACTCATTTCAACTAATGAACGTTACCTTTGCTAATTCAAGACAGCATACTCGTTCAACTGACTGAGTCCCTGCAGAACCGGAGGCAGGATGTCATCCAACTCGCAAGGTGGCGCTGTGTTGAAAACCAGAGGGTCCTAGAACTGCGGTCCTGAAAGTGCGGTCCTGAAACTGTGGCCTCCGGTTCTGCAGGGACACCCTACTCGAAATTTAAGACTTTTTATGACCTTTTTATGACCCTGCGGAAACCATGACATAACAAAGAGCCAAATGGAATTATTATTACTGCCCAAAGCACCACAGCTGTATTAAAATTACACATCAAACACGGAATTCAATTACAAAAAATTTAAATTTTGTCACATCAGAATCAGAAATACTTTTGTGATCCCTGGGGGGCACACTGTTTGTGTTAAGAGTAGAGGTATAAACAAACATATAGAGAACATATGAATGGAAATAGAAATTTTAAGTATGTAAAAAAAATATGTATAAAATATGTTCATTACACTACTACAGAAAAAACAGAAATAAGAGTTGAAAGAATGAAAATATGTAAACAACAAAAATATGAAACAACATATACAACAAACTGTGGATCACATAACAGTATAAAACCACCATGATGCTGAGGGAGGAGGATCAGTGTGTTGAGTAAGACGGTGTATAAGATGTTGGTCTAACTGATGTCACATGCACTGCGACTGGCTGAGAGAAAACTGATTTTACAATCTAATGCGAAAAAATCTGTTCACTTTTCATTTCTGAGTCAACTTTGGTCAAATTCAGTAACTATGGTGCTACGATTTGTAGTGTTTTGTAGTGTTTTGATTTGATGCTGCTGAATCTCGCCTCTGACTGTCTCCATAGCAACAATGACCCATCGTGACCCAGAATCATTACTGTAGTATTTAGAATAAGACTCAGCAATTCTGAAAAAATATCTAATTGTGATTATTTTTACTGATATATATATTGTGTGTGTGAGTGCGTGTGTGTGTTATTGTCATTTTCATTGAAAAATGAATTTTTGTGCGGATCTGTACCAGAACATGATGATATGTAGACCAGGGCATCTCTGCAGCGCTACAGGTTTTAACTGAAAGCGGTATTTTGACACACATTTTGCCTTTGAACAAATATTGCACCGCCTGCAATTTGAAAACTGTAGTAGACCATATTGCAATTCCATTAAAATTTCAACTAATTAAATTAAAAGCCCAAATTTAGACCTGCTCTTCACAGCAAATTGATGGAAACCCATAATAACTCAGAATCAAAAATGAAACAATTGAAATTAGTGGTCATAACATAAACATAAAAGATATTTCTCTCATGTTCTGTGTGAAGAAATATTGAGGATATTTAAACAACAATTAAAAAAACTACTTAAACAGGTAAACAAAATGGAAAACATTCTTCCAGAACCAGCAGCTGCAATCACTCCACAAGTTGACTTTGTGTCAGTTTGTTTCTAGTTGAATCTGATTATTGTGTGAGGCAATAAAACAATAAGTGTTTCCTTTTTTTTCATGGTGGATGATAATAAGCTGAATAACTTTACAGTCAAATATACAGAGAAATGACACCACTTTCTACAAGCTGTGGACGACAGGCAGGGCTGCACGATTTGGTAAAAAATATAATTTTGACTGAAACTGTGATACAATTTCACTGAATAAATTCACTGAAAAAAAAACATTATTAAAACCATGATGACGTGATTTTTACTGAGGTCTGAACCAAATAAACATGTTTTTTTTTCATCTGATTTTTGGTTCAGCTCGTCTCTGCAGCTCTACAGAACTTCATTATAATGATTCATATTTGTCCTGTTTCAAAAAATTGTGATTAAGCTCTGATTCTGTAATTTGGGTATTGCACTTGGCCATACTGTGATTTTATTGTGATTAATTGTGCAGCTCTAACAAAAGGCACCCCAAAGATCCAAAGGAATAACTGGTTCCTACTCACTGAGGATGATGTATCTGTTCCTCTTCACCGCCTCCAACAGCAGTTTGACCTCAGTGAAGGAGAACCTTGGTTTGGCTTTCAATGCCCCTCCTCCTCCCTTAGCTCCTCCCACCCTAAACTCCTCATCGTCATCACGCCACGGGACGGACATGGCCGCTCCTCCTCCACCCTGTCCACTCGGTTTGGCACGGAGTCCAACTTCAGCTCGCTCAGGACTGTGTTGTGCTGACCCACCTGCCAGTCTGAAAAGTACGACATGCACAATTAACAATAGGGATGTGTCCAATTAGTCAACTATACGATTAAACGTCGCCACCCTCACTAGTCGGCACCAGAAATACTAGATGTTTAAACTATTTATCAATATTTCATTCAAGCACAATGTCCATTAACTGTTGCCTCTAAGATGTTATGCAGCCGCCCGCCACTAGTTGGTGTTGCGAGCCCAACAGACAGAGGCCCCTCTCCCCATATACTGTAAGCGTGTACGCCCGATCGCCCAGGCAACCCCGGATCTTTATATCAGCAAAGTCAGACAGATGACAGCTCGTAAAACCAGCGCGGTTTCGCAGTGTTTGAATCTAGAAAATGGAAATAATGTTGAATGTAAACTGTGTCAGAATAAACTGGTATATAACCACTGGACTGGAGCAACATGTGACCAAATTAAGCACAGACACGGATATTAACCTGCAAGCAGAGCAGCTGCTGCAGCTAGCATTGCTAATGTTAGCCACACTGTGTGTTAGGCTGGCTGCTAACTAGGGCTGGACGATTAATCGAATTTTGATTTTGATTTCGATTTTGGCTTCTCACGATCATAACATTATAATCGAAGAAAAACGATTGATGTGCCGCGTGACGTGCATGCAAATTCCTGAGCTGTAAAAGCACAGTGAATGCACCAGTCTTACGTGCAGGTGCTGCAAACTAGGAGCGACTGAGAAAAATGGCAGAACGGCAGCCTTTAGTTGATAAGAAAGGATATCGTCAGTCATATGGAAACATTTTGGTTTCAAGATGTTGGACATTGAGCAGAAAGGCACGCACACATGTGGTCCGCAGACTACGTATCAGCATCATAGTTTTACTGTCACTGTTACCTTTGTATAAGTTATAATACCTGAAATCTCAATGCAGAGTTGCAGTGAAAAGACAGGACAGATGCTGCTGTGTGCAGCGCGTCTCTGTGAAGAGTTTATTAAAAATTTAAAAGTCGTCACTAGTCGGGGCTGCGGCACGGTCACTGTGGCACTGACAACAGCCCCTCTCGCCCCGTGTCTACGCCCCGATCGCCTAGGTAACCCCAGATCTTTATATTAGTAAAGTCAGAAAGATGACAGCTGGTAAAACCCTTGCGGTTTGTCAGTGTTTTAATCCAGACGATGTAAATAATGTTGAATGTAGACTGTAACATAATAAGCTGATATATAATCACTCGACTGGAGCAACATGTGACCACATTAAGCACAGACACAGACATAAACCTGCAAGTGGAGCTGCTGCTGCTGCTGCTGCTAGCACTGCTAACGTTAGCCACACTGTGTAGCAGACTGGCAGCTAACATCAGCTCTGGGTCTGTTTACCTGCAGACTCCGTGATCCTCTTCGGTCTGAAAAGTTGAAGCATTTAGTGAGTTGTTTTGTACGTTAATGTGTTTGGTTTGTATTACACATTTAGCAGGCATAGCGCACATTTCAGCAGCATTTAAAGTACGAAATGGCTCTAAATACACAGTATTTTTTTAACATTATAAATTTAAAAATTCTGCTCAGTTTTAACTGCTTTCTGACTGTTTTCTTAGTGTTACACTAGTCGACTAGTCTAAATTAATAAACTATAAATAAATACCCCTATAAAGTATAGTCATAAAGTGATCAATGACCAAGTGATAAAGGAGCAGAAGACGCAAAAAAGTGCAAGCTCATCGGTTTAATGAATAATTGTGTTTATTAATCATGATTTCAATATCAATCAAAATAATCGTGATTATTATTTTTGCCATAATCGTCCAGCCCTACTGCTAACGTCAGCTCTGGGTCATTTACCTGCAGACTCTGTGATCCTCTTCGGTCTGAAAAGTTGAAGCATTTAGTGAGTTGAGTTGTTAGTGAGTTGTCATGTTTTGTAGGTTAATGTGTAATGTTTGTATTGCACAGTGCAAAGTGACACACATTTCAGCGGCATTTAAAGTACGATTTAATGATTGGAGACTGTGATTAACGGCTTCATATAGTTCTTAATACGCACAGTATTTTTCGGATGGGGTTTAGCTTTATAAATTAATAAATTATGCTTCAACAGTTTTATGAGTGTTTTCTAACTGTTAGACTAGTCGACTTGTCTAAATTAAATTTTGCATTTAATCAACAAGGAAATTAATCACCAGGAATATCCCTAATTAACAGCTGTTTTTAATTAATCAATTAATCATTCTGAGTCATTCTCTTTAAAGAAAAAACGTCCAAATTCTCTGATTTCAGCTTCTTAAATGTGAATATTTTCTTTACTCCTCTCTGACAGTAAACTGAATTTCTTTGAGTTGTAGACAAAACATATGCACACTCCCAGAAAAACATATCAATAAATCAATAAATAATAAATAATGGTGTTTTCTGCCATGTGGATCATCTTGTCAGACACTTGGTGACAGTATTAAACAAAATCCAAGTACAAAATTGTGATACTGAGGTTTTTTTCTTACCAAGATAATCACACACATCTACACAGGAAGAATGTACGCTTGTTCAACTTTGACTAAAGCTGCAGCTTAAGATTTTATGATGTCACAAAGTGATGGACTCTTGATAGCAAATAACTCAGACATCGCTAAGATAAGATAAAATAAAGATCCTTTACTACAGCAGCTCATTTGAGGCAGTAGAGTTGGTTTCCACTTCTTCTGCATTTCGTTGAATCTAATCTAATCTAAAAGAAACTTCAATCACATTAACAGACAAAAGGCTGTGGCTGCACTAGCAAATCTATAAAGAACATCTCAATATGGTGATATTGGAAAACAGCAGAGAAATATAAGAATAGATTTTTGATGAATAAGTTTGTGTGGGGTTGGACTGGAGTTGTTTTCTCGGCCGCAGACCAAACATCTTGTTTTTCTTTAGCTTGAGTTCCTACACTGCCCCCTGCTGGTTGGACTTTAGAAGTAAAAAAACAGAGGTTGAGTAATGTGATGAGGAGTCCGTCTAAATCAAATGTCCAAAATATTTGTCATTGTAAACATCACTCTGTGACACACACGCTAAAATATTACAAACAACAAAAACCATGAAAATGTTTTAGTACTTTTCAAATTAATTAATCTTTTCTTAATTTGTTTGGTTTGTCTTTCATTATTTCATAAAAAGCAGTTTCACTACTGAAAAATCCTCAAATCTTTTACTCACGAAAACGTACCAATTTCATAATACAGAAATACTTTTACACGAAAAAGTCCCGCATTCAATTTTACTTTGGTAAAAGTCCAAAAGTATCACTATCAAAATATCCTTAAAAGCAGAGCTGAATGATTTTGAAAAAAATATCTAATTGCAATTATTTTGACTGATTGTGTAACTGTAATATGATTTGAGATATTAGAATGATCATTTTTACATCATTATTCTCATTTTTATTGGAAAAAAAAACATTGAACGATTATAGTGTGTTATTCCTTTCATGTATCTGAACTAAACAAAGATTTTTTTTTTTTAGTCTACAGAATGATGTGCTGGCCTCTGCAGCACTACGATATTTCATTAAATTGTATTTTGACTCACATTTTGCATTTAACAACTATTGCACCTCCTGTGAATTGAAAATTACAGCAGGCCATAATTTCAATGAACTGTTCGGCCCTACTTTAAAGTACAAAACATAGAAGTAGTCACTGTGCAGAATGGACCATTCCAGAAAAAATAGATTATTGAATTATAATTACTGATATATGCAGCTATTTTTTTTTACTAATATATACTACTGAGCCTTTTTCATGGCAGCCATTTTGACATGAACTAGTTGGAAAAGCTCTGTTCCATTCAGGTCAGAGTCAGGGTGCTGCTACTGAGCATGCTGGCTCACTGGAAAGGCTCTGCTACACTAAATAGAATGGGACCTTCATTAGTATCATTGGTAACACAAGTGTTGACGCTATTATTTCATATCAGCATGGCTGCTGTGAAAAAGTTTCATATTCAGCCATAATAACACACCGTAATTCGTTCATTGTATTTTCTCTGCTGCAGAGTAAAGACAGACTATACACAGAAAAAACTGTGGTTATCAAAGGTCATCAAAGTCACACTGTGGCCTACGGCAGTTTTCAAATCACGTGAGGTACAATATGTGTTAAATGCAAAATGTGTCAAGCTACCATTTTAAATTAAATCTGGTGCTGCAGAAAAGTCCTGACCTACATCTACACACCCCATAATTATATGTTTTAAATGAAAATGAGAATAATAATGAAGGAATTAGCCTTTCCTCTGATATCAGACATCATATGACAGCTGCAGTATCATTCAAAATAATCACAATTAGATATTTTGAAAAAAACTGGGATTATTGCTCTGGACAACAGTCACATAAATATGGTAACAAAATCAGCCCGCAGCCACCTTAAAAAACAGATCAAGAATGAAAGGATTTCTGTTTCAGCAGGTTGGATTCACAGGTCTGAGATCAGAGTCCTCACCAACACCAACTGCACACCAGTGAGTTCAGCTCATTACATCAGAATATTTCCTGCTTTCTTTACTCCTCTCTGACAGTAAACTGAATATCTTTAAGTTGTGACGACGTCATCGAGGACTTTTTGAAACACGGATCAATATCTTTCATAATGTTCTGACTTTTTATAGACCAAACAACTATTAATCAATTAATCGACCATGAAAATAATCATTAGTTGCAGCCCTAAACAATCTGTAACTATTGTTTTTATATTTGTTTGCTTTTAGCTTTTGTTTTTATTATTTCAAATGTAATTTTAATGTTCTAGTAACGTTTAAATGTATTTCTATGCTCCTGTAAAGCACTTGTGTCTGAATGGTGCTTTATAAATAAATGTAGTGGATTAAAAAGTACAATATTCCCCTTTGAATTGTACTAAAGTAGAAGTACTGAAAATACTCGAGTAAAATACTTTAAACTTGTACTTGAGTAACTGTAGTCAGCTACATTCCTCCTTCTCGATCTCAGATGATTTAAATGAAACATTGCGTTTTGCTCTGACCACGTGGTCCGCCTGAGCCAATCAGCGGCGCCCTTGTTGTGTCTTTGTTAAGCTCGTGCCTGCCTCTTCCCCTGCTGCTGGCTCGTGCCTGGCGGCTGCTCTCTCAGAGCTGCCCACCGACTCCGCCATCTCTGCTGGACAGGGAGCGAGAAAACACCGCTCCGACAAAACGGGAAAACTGCACTTAGCGCGAGTTTAAGCGTCGATACGTGGATTTCTCGCACACGTTAACGTGTTTAAAGAACAACGTGCTGTAGCGGTTTGTGCGGTGAGTGCAGCTGCCGAAACAGAGGACGAGATGTCTGCTCGCTCCTGCGCTCCGGTATTTTACGTACTGTAGCTATTCACGCTTTTTAACGCTACATCTGTGCGCGTGCGGTTTGCTGTCGACATATAATTGCGATGTGCGGGTTACATTTCTGTACATGTAGAAAACGATTACCGGGAAATATGGCGTTGTTCTCTCCTTCTCCTCCTTCTTCCTCCGCTGTTCTCCCGAAAGTTCGGAGTGACGAGAACAACGCCACTGCGCAGACTCCGCAGCGCGAGATTTTTTTTTCCTCCCTTGAACGCGCAACATTTTCAGCTCGCGCGCCCCCAGCTGCCCCAGATACAGTGCACCATGCATCTCATTAACATACACCAACAAAACTCACGAATTCTGCGCAGTTAACTCATATATATGTTACATTAACGTAGTTTTCACGTGACTCCATTTTGCACATTGTAATATCCTCCTAAACTGTCAGCTTACACTTTTTACACTCCTGTTCACTGCTGTATTTGTTCTGGACCAACAGAACAGCAGATTCACTGTAAATTAAAAAAAAAACGGTTCTGGTTCTGATATTTTAATGTTTTATGATCAACAGTTGTGACTAAAAGTCGTCATATAACCCCTCCCCCTCGGCCTTGACATAATGAATGAGTCAAGAACCACGTACAACGTATTTGTGCGCACTAATTTTATTGGTAATGTCCATAACTAAGCATTTCACCACAACAAACACCAATAAACACAATCTGTTGTTATCTTAGATGTCTTAACCCTACTGAGTGACAAACATGGAGGCCTGTGAGGCTCAGCAAAGGTCATCTTTATTGTTCAGTACTACTGATAACCACATCATTAATACCATCTAAACTCCAACATGAAGGTGAAGATGAGCTGTTTGAGAACAATAATAACGCATAAAAAACCAACACATCCACTGCAGAGGCTAAAAACATTATCATAAAGGTGCAAAAAATGCATTTCATTTCCTACTACTGTTGTGATTCATATGAGTTTAAACGGTGTCTGCATGAGATGAGACTGTCTGTCAAATGAGGCCAAACAACAGCAATCCTCGTCATTTCACCACCATTTTATATCCACGTGGAGAAAAAAGAAGATGGAGAGGGAGGAGGAGGAGCAGCAGCTTCCACGTTTGTCCGTTTGGTGTCGCCAGAGACCTTCCTCTGGGGACAAATACGTGTTTCCTTCTTCAGTGCAGTACCTGGCTGCGCCTGCAGAGGGCGCCATCATGCACGTGTTTGAGCTTTTGAGAAACGTTTCAGAGTGTGTGTTTGTGGTTGTGTGCTGTACAATGATGTTTACACTGGCTGGTGAGAGAGGTGTATTTTTAATTTTTCTCTAAGAATTTTCTGCACATTTTCTGCACATACAGGCTTAAATCTGTTATATTCTTTATGTCATGTTATAGAAGAAGGCCCACGAAGCTCTTCGCTGTTTTGTCCACCACATATTAATAAAGTTTTAATAATAATAATAACTTTATTTATATAGCACCTTTAAAAACAGAGTTTACAAGTGCTTTTACAGACAAAGCAAAAGAGCAGGACACTCAGAGGCAAAATATCAACAGAAGGCAACACAATGAGGCCAAACTGGAGCAATAAAAAATTAAGCTAAAATAGAAGCAAAACACATGACACAAGCAAAAGATACTAAATCATAGTAAAATAAGACAAAACAGTAAAAGAGATAAGAACAAGAAAACAAGAAAAACATGCCAATAAGAGTAAATGAAAATTACAGAGACATTACAGGATGTTGTCTAGTTAAAATAAATCAATAAAAAATATGAAATAAGACAACATCACGTAATGTCATTATAAATAAGTACAAATAAAAGAATAAAATTAAATTAAAATGAGACAACATCACATAAAAGCAAGTATGTAAAAATGGGTTCTAAGAAGTGATTTAAAAGATGTCACTGATTCTGCAGCCTGACCTCGGGCAGGTCATCCTGATGGAGAAAACACCTTTAGATTCATGACTCGACTTTAGAACGGCCAGGAGGGCCCGCCCCCGAGGATCTAAGGCTGTGTACAGGCTCATAAGGAGTCAACATTTCAACGCTGTTACTTTGGGGTCTGACCCAGATGGGCTTTAAAAGTGATCAGTAAAATCTTAAAATCAATTCTAAAATGCACAGGGAGCCAATGGAAGGAAGCAGGACTGTGGTGATGTGATGTGGTCTGTTAAAAGTTTGTGAAATAATTTCTTGATTCTAGTGTATTTGTGTGACTGTGATCTCTGGTACTTCACTGAGCCGGTTCCTCCTGCAGGGATCATTAAAGCTTCCTGCTCTGACTCTGACCACTGAGGTCACCAGGAGAGAAAACACACTGTGAAATAAGAGTTATAATAATCCTGTGACACATTTCACAAGGGTTATGTCACATCAGCATCACAGCAAGTGTATCAGAATATAATGAGAGTAAATAGGAACACTATAACACGACATAAGAGATAATAAACAGCCCAGAGGTCATAAGCTCATAAGTGACAGGCCCAGTTCCAGTCCAGTCTCGACACTCTGGAGTGTGACTGTGTGGAATCACACTCTACCCATTTTCCCAGGAGACTCCTGTTTTTCATTACCTTTGCACTCTTTTCCTGCTGGGATATTTTATTTCTCCTGATTTATGACAAATTTTCACACTTTTTTTCCCCCCTTTTCACTATTGCAGCCTGTTTCTGGCACTGTACAGCATGTTAAAGCCCTGCAACTCTGAAAAATCTGCTGTGTCCACCCAGACAAGACAAAAGACTTCCTGTTTCTTCAGGAAAGTTTTAAAGAAAAGGGGCATGCATTTAGTAAAATCTGCTGCATCAGTTTTCTTTTAGGGGCAATAAATGAATGACAGAAAACTAATGAATATCAGTTTATGCCAGAGATGTATACAAGGTCACACCAGAGGGGCGACTTACTCTCTATTCTTTCCTGAGAATTGAAAGTGTTAAACACAACGGTGCTGTTGCAGTTTACTTATTATTTTATTTTCATTCTTTTTCCAAAATGCAGGAAACAAAGTCTCAACTGATTTTTGTTGTTGTTTTTGAAGTCTCAAGGTTGGAAAGTGTGGTCACACTGTGGAGGGTCTGTCATTAAAGGGATAGTTTAAAAAATAATAAAAATCAGTCATTATCTCCTCACCTTCATGCTGATTGAAGGTCAGATTTAGTTTTTTAGTTCACAACACACTGCCGGAGTTTCACAGGAAAACAGAATCTCACAGACAGTGAAAGTGAATGGTGACCAGTTTTCAAACATACAAAAGCAACAGATTAAAAACATAAAATGTCTCCATACTGCTCGTCTGGTGTGATCCAAGTCTCCTAAAGCCCCAACACGCCAGGCTGACCGAGGAGTCATTTCCACCATGTTTTTAGCCTGAATCCTCACTGTAGACCTTCAGTTTGGAGCCACACAAGTCAACTTGCATATCTGGGCTTTAGGAGACTTGGAGTACATCAGATGAGCAGTATGGAGGCATTTTATGTTTTTATTCTGCTGTTTGTTTGTTTTTACGTTTGAAAACTGGTCACCATTCACTTCCACTGTTTGGAGATTCTGTTTTCCTGTGAAACTCCAGCAGAGTTTTGTGAACTAAAAAACTAAACCTGACCTTCAGCATGAGGATGAGGAGATAATGACTGACTTCATTTTTGGCTGAACTATCCCTTTGAGGGGAGGGTTTAAATATACCAGCAAGCTTTAGGATGATCTCGCCTGTCTCTGACAGAAACAGGAACATTCGTCATGAGCTCTCAAATCTCATTTATTTCTCATAAGACAAAGAGAAGACGATTGTGAGGAACAAGGTTTTCCTCTGGGTAGTGCTGGAGGACTGATTTTTTTGACCAAAAGGACACTTTGGAGATGTTTTGATTCAAAGAACTTTGAGAAGCAGCTTCTGCTGAAGTTGAATGAAAGATGTCGGTTGTTCTGTAGAGATGAGTAAGTTCTAACAACAGAAAAAAGGTTGAATTAGTCATGAAATGTTCTCATGTTGATCATGATTTGAAGTTCTGTTGCTGACACTGAAAACCAATTTGCATGTTGGTGCACAGTTAATCTTAATTATTTTTGGTTTTTATATATATATATATATATATATATATATATATATATGTATATATATTTATAATATTCTATTCTATAAGTTAGAATGGTTTAAGTTTAATAGTCTTTGGATTATATTGATATGATGTGAGGTTCAGTCAGCTTTGCACACAAACAGTCAGTAGACTTTTTGCTTTTATACCTGGAGGATATTTCAGAGCCTGTACTTTTATACCTTTACTGCAGTAAAGAAGTTAAATCAGTACTTCTACTTACACCAGAGTCTTTTTTACACGAGTGTCTCTACCTTTACTTGAGTCAAGAATGTGTGGACTGTTGTCACCTCTGATCAAACGTCTGTTTGAGGTAAGGCAGCTTGTGTACATTGCGTTTCCTCCATCACAGACACAAAACAGGTCTAACTGATGTGTAATGTCTCTTAATATGGGAGCTGAACTGGAATTGGGCCACAGTCCCTATAGGAATATCAGGGCAGTTACAGGGAGGTTTCATGATGAAAACATGACTTAAACAGTGACCTAAAGCAGAGAATAACAGCGGCACACTTCGGCACAGCATGCAAAAGCACAGTGATTGACAGTAGGATGAAGTAAGTTTTTACCATCTGTGTATATTTGATAGGTTAGATATATATTTTTAAACTTCTCACTATATTTTTATTCTTATTTTATATTTTTATATTTTTTATATTTCACTTCTATTTGCACTATATCTTTCTTGATCTTGTAAGGAGCACCTGTAACATCAACAATTTCCCCTCGGGGATAAATAAAGTATTCTGATTCTGATTCTGATTCTGAAGTAGAGAAAGCGTGAAATGGAAGAGTGCTCCTTCTGTCTGTCTTCTTCCTTCTATCGTTTAATGAGGTTGTTGGTTTTCTGGTTGGCGGCGTCAATGCGGGACACATTGAGAATAGCCTGCAGAGAGAGCAAGACAGGAAAAGAAACAGGAAATGTTTATAACCTTCTTTAAAATTCAGATTTGCTTTATCGCAGTGATTACTCTTGACATCATTTTAAATGAGGACACTCCCTCAATGATTCCTTGAGATTAAATAAAGGTTAAATGAAAGAATAAAAAAAAATACAGGAAAATGCTAATAAAAGCATTTCAGCGTCCATCACAGTGCACAAAAAAACTAAAGCAATGGAAACATATGACAACATACTGTATCACAGTGTTAAAAAGACTGTTCACATTATTTTAAGGGGTTAGCATATTGATATTGATTTTTTTTTGTGTGTGTGTGTGTGTGTGTGTGTCTAAAATTCATGTTCCTGCTGACCCTGTCCACAGCGGGACACTTATTAGCTTCCTACAGCAGTTCTCCTGCTGCTTCTCCAAACTGACCTCCATCTGTGGAGAAGAACCTCACAGAACCACACTGCAGATAATAAAATAATCTGAACTGTCCCTTTAATGTAGGCATTACAATCCAACCAGAGTGAACAAAAATTTTTGAAAATAAACTATCAAAACAATCATATTCTTTGTTGTTGGAGGTTCTATCGGTTCCGTTGATGGAGTGTTCTCCTCTCACCCTCGCTGCACTGAGACATGTGAAAGAAAGCCTGAAGAAAAAAAAGAAACCAGGATGTCGACTTTCATCTGTTCTCTTGAACATACAGTCAGACACCACCCGCCTCCGCCAGCTCCGATCATTTTCATTTTCCCCTAGACTCATCACACAGTTTGAATACGTTCAGTCTCAGACAGAGACGTTCTCTCACAGAGTTCTCCGAGGGCTGGTTGAAATCCTTCGATCGGCTGAGAAAATCTGTGGGTTCCTACTGTTCTCACAAGGAGTGTCGCCATATACCGGTATTCATGACAACTGTGATATTTAAACAATTAAATATCGATGTGATGTTAAAAATGCACATATGATCATATCGTTTACACCTTGGTCTGGGTTAGTACTCTTTTCTGATTGGCCTGGAGGTGTGCATTAAAACCGTTTAATGCACACCGAGTTCAGTTCAAGAAATTCATCTGCTACTGAACTTGTAACCATGGCAACATTAAAGCGCACAGCTGTCAAAGCTTGATCATTACCAACTGTGGCAGCCAGCTGAGCGACTTGATAAACTAGAGACTGAAGAGTGTGATGCAGCAGAGGAGACGTGTTGAATAAAAGAAAAAAAACAACTGAAAAACATCAGAAGGAACTGACAGATGAAGAGCTTCGAAGGAGGACGAGAGGCCTGAAATTAATATGAAAAATGGGCAGTTAATAAACTGAAAGACTTTTAAAACCAGACACAAAACAACATGGATCTGTAAACATACTCTGTGGTCAGGCTTAATCATATCATACATGAATATTATGCCTATATTATGCCTCTATTATATTATGCCAGTCCATTACACTGTAAAAACATGGTTGATACAACTTTCTCCAGTTTCAAAGCAATGCCCCGCAGTAGATTTTTGAGTTTTGAGCCCAACTCAAACTCTTAAGCTTTGAAATGAACTTTAAAAAGTTTTGCTGACCTATAATCTTAAGTTGGGATAATCTACTTTTCTTCTTTAGATAAACTTGAATCTTTGAGTTTTATAAACTAAAAAATAAAATAAAAAATGAGTTGCAAACCAGATTTGTCTTTTTTTAGTGCTTGAAAAATTAAATAGTTTTAATTAAGAATATTCAAAATGTAACATTTATTTTGACTTCAGTGTATTTACTCATTTTTCAAACTTAAGAGTCTGAGTTGGGCTCAAAACTCAAAAATCTACTGAAGTCTGTTGCCTTGAAATTTTGATAGTTGTCAACATTTTCATTTTTACAGTGTAAGGCTGGTGGCGAGCACAGCGTGGTGAGTTTAAAGAGCATTCGAGCTGGTGTCAACCACCATATATCACATTACAAGATAATCAGATACAGATTTCAAGTCGAGCAGTGCTTCTTTTAAGTTGTGATGAAACGCTGCAGGAAAAGCTGCTGTCATGTCCTTGTGCTGGTTCTCACTTGTTTGTTTTTTTTTAAGAAGGGACTAGATTAGTCATTGTCATGACAACAGTAATAATTCATAAATCATAAATCTGTGAATGCTTTTATTTCATATTGTTGACAAATGACCCTGGTATCATCAGGATAATCAGCGAGTAGGTGTGATTCCATCAGTATGAAGTCACTTTGCGGAGGCCTCCACTTCCTGTCGGGTGGTTTTTCGCCTCCACATCAGGCCTTCAAACTGTTTAAACACACACCTACTCTTTAATTGTCCCTTACATAAATAATCCAGCACATCTTAAACATACTCTACGCTCTTAGATCATTTATGTTTCTGTCCATTTTCACTAAATCTTCTCATTATCCACAAAGTATAATGGCACTGATTTGTCCACTTTTGTACAGTTATGGTTACAGGAATCCTAATTTTCTTTTAAATCTCTTATTCATTTATATATCTCGTGTGTCTGATTGTGTTATGTGTATGATTTATAACAACTAGGTGTTGTTGTAATTAACAAATGTTCCCCCACTTAAAGTGAGGGTGATTCACATCTAACCTGTTGTTTTTTTTTTAGCTAATATAAAAATATACTTATAATTCCTCATGTAAATGTTCTCCGTGTGTGTTTTTGTAGCTTCTGTCTGTTTTACTGTCTAACTGTGATGCATACTGACTAACAAAGGGAAACAAACAACTGATCGTTTGGACTGAGGGATCTCTGACTGATGATTTGAATCGTGGACTCTCAGGGGGCAACCTTAGATTGTTGATACCTGATGAAACCTGATGACACACACTGTGTGACACACAGTGTGTGTCATCAGTGTGGTCATGTGACTGCAGTACCTTGCCCTGTATGCGTTCGATCTGGTCTTTCTGTGTCTCTATCTCGTTCCCCATGTCCAGGGCCATACTCTTCAGATTCCCGATGATGCTGCCGACATGAGCCAGGTTCTCCTCCATCTCATCCTCTCGGGCATCGTTAGTCACCCTGAGACAGAGCAGAACAAAGTGTGTGTGTGTGTGTGTGTGTGTGTGTGTGTGTTTGTCCAGCTGCCTGTGTGACTGATGACGGTAGAATTACATGTCAGTGTGTTCAAAAGAAGAACAAACACACACTCACCACACAGCAGCCAACCAGCCTACAATAACACACTTCATTAAGCTCAGTCTCTACCTCCGTATGTATCCTCCACTCATGATCATTATCTCCCTCTCATCCACCACACGAGATGACAGCGGCTGATTGGAAACAACACCATCCTGACCGGAGGCTCCGCCCCAAACCGCCTTGTACGCCCCGCTCTCCTCGAAGGCCTTCAGTCTGATAGAGAGAATAACCTCATGAGAGTGTTTTCATTGTGAATTTAACCTGTTAATGCAGAGCCACATTGTACCCAGGCTGGGCGCGGAGCACAGTACAGAATTTTTTATTGACATACACGGTTTGTATATTAACTGTAAATAAGGAGGCACGACGATCCAGTTATACAGGAGAGATAACAAAAACTTTGTAAGATGATAAATGAACATATGAAAATCTTTACAGTGGCGGAGCAAGCAGGAAATAAAACTAAAGCAACTAATGAACAACTGATGAAAACAAGTGTTTGCAGCAAAACCAGACACATTTAACAAAAATCACTGTGCAACATGTCCTGTCCAATGAACTACACTGAAATAAATAGACAAGAAATATGATGATGATGATGATGATGGTGGAGAAATGTTTGTTCACATACAGTACTTACCTCAGAATAACCAGTCACACACACACACACACAACACACACACACACACACACACACACACACACATACACACACGTCTCCACCTACTTATCACAGGAGCAGAGGCCACAGCACTTGCTGAGGTCAGTCAGGTTTTTCTCGGCCTCCCTCATATCAGAGTTGATCTGATCCAAACCCTCCTCGATACGCTCCAATTGCTCTTCAAGAGGAGAAGGAGGACGAGGGGGAGGACAGAGGAGTCGGCAGGAGGAGAGGAAGACACAGGGGGTGATGGGCAAAAGAGAGACAAGATGGGAGAGGAGGTGAAAGTATAAGAAGAGGAGGAGGAGGTGATAGAGGTAAAAAGGATGATGAAAAAGGAGGAGGAGGAAGGATAGTAGGAAGAATGGAGGGAGAGGGTGGTGGAGGGGAGGGAAGGAGGAGGACAAAAAAAAATCCAAAAAAGAAAAAAAAATCACCAACTATTTCCCAAAAACTCCACAGCTGAACTGAAAAACCAGCCACCAGCAACTGAACATAAAATTGCCCAAAACTAAAATATTCACTCACACTGGAGCCAACAGGGCCACATGGGGCCCACATGGGGCCCACACAGGGCCCAGCCAATCTGCTACCTCTTTGCACTCTAGTGTTGGTGCCCAGTTCCATCATATGTTCTCGCTCAGGTTTTGGTTGAGCTCTGAGGAATCACATGTAGACTGGACCTGCATTTAACTTTTAACTCTGTATTTCATTACAGTTACAGATAAAAAGGATGTAATCAGATTGCAGATATATGTAGTAAAAATGTGGATCATTTGCAGGACTACAGTTTAAAATAAAGAATGATATCCTCCCATGCAAAGTGCACACAGCTGACAATTTATTATTATAAAAAAATGCTTCACTGGGTGGAAATGTAACATTTTTGTCTTTGAATCAATTAATCATTAAATGGAGCAAAACAAAGGAAGGAATAGCTGGACAAACTAATAAACCAAACATAAAACACTTGTAACACTGTAACAATTAATCTAGTATTAACTGACTATTAAATTAATCTGCATCTATTTTGATAATTGATTAATTGTTTTGATTTATTTTTTAAGAGAAAAATCCAAATTCTCTGGTTTCAGCTTCTTAAATGTGAATATTTTGTGATTTTGATGAAGTGAAGTCTGTTAAAAGAGTGAAACTTGAATTCAGAGGGTGTTTGGTTGTATTTTACGGTGTTAAAAGAAAACAGCCATAAGAATATTTCATTTCTTGACATTTTGTAAGTTCATTTTGTCTGTTTATTAAGTTACAACACAAGATGAGCCAGGGCTAGCTGGTTAGCATGCTAACTTTAGTAAATATCTCTGCCACACAATAAATACATAGACATCTGTGGTTATAACGTCAGAACTGTTATTTTCTTCACATTCTGTTAATTATTTCAGCTATTTTGAAATGTTTTATACTAATATTCTTATTTATTGTCCCTTTTAAGCCCTCGTTGATCAAATTAACAGCAATGAGAGAGTACACTGGGAGAAATAAACCATAATGTGTATAAGCTGCCGTGGACAGAAGAATAGAATGGACAGATCCCTGGATGGACAGAGTAAATTCCCCCAATATTGGTGTTCTTTTTGTGGAAGCAAACCTCAAGTAACACCTAATAATCTTAATCTTATTTAATGGAACTGGGCACCAGTGTGAGTTTCTAAGGTCACCAGATGGCTGAAGGCACAGATCCTGGAGACCAGACCTACTTCCTGATTGGCCAGATACACAGACCACAGCAGTGAGCCATGTCTGTCAGATTCTTCTCTGCCTCTCTCATGTCCCTGTTGATGGAGTCCATGCCCTCCTCAATACGCTCCAGCTGCTCTGTGAGGAACACGAGGTTTATGGTGGAGGGTTTATGGTGTTGTGACAACAGCACAGACGGACAGTGAGTAACAGATAGTTTCAACCAACTGATCTGATTGGTCAAGAGCACATTCAGACCAACATGTACAAAACAAAGCTCATGATGTCCACGAGTAGAACTCAAATACATTTTCAAACATCATGTTCACAGATCAATGAATCTGCAAATTCACCATTAATGTGGAGTATTTTTCATTTTGAGGTCCAGTTTAAAGGGATGGTTCACCCAAAAATGAAACTTCAGTCATTATCAACAATGGCACATGGAGGTCGACACAACCCCGGTTTGGAGAAGCAGCAGGAGGACTGATGCAGGAAGCTAAGCTAATGTCCTGCTGTGGACAGGGTCAGCAACAACATGTGTTTTGGACACCTGAAGAAATCTATATCAGTTTTGCTGTATGTTACATTTAGAATATTTTCACCACTTTACCGTGCTGTCAGACAGACTTTTCTGACAGGAAACTACCGTTATAGAAGACAAATATCACTCTTTTTAAAGTAACAAAACTCCACTCATATAATCATTCATTTTAGCTCACAGAACACAGGAGTTGTTGGTCGATTGCTGCCTCCATCTGTTTGTGTGGTTGTGAGACTTAAGTGAATTTGACCTAACCCTTGATATCACTAAAGTCACACAATAACACAAACAAACTAACTAACCATAAGCAGTCAAATGTATTGAAGAACTGGTTTCATAAACCGGTGCTAAAATCTTCCTCTGTTGTGTTCATTAGGACACAGGTCTCTCCTACCACCAGGTACCACCAGTTACCACCAGGTACCACCAGGTACCACAGGTATCACCAGTTACCACAGGCACCACCGGTGTTGTGGATTGTATCCCCTTGCCCATACATCAGAAGGAAGAAGTACTCAGGAGTCCAATATGTCTTACACTGAAACTGGTTTAATAATTCTTGGCCAAGGAGAATGAAGGAATAACCAGTACACAGGTGGCATTGATGTTCCCTTCAATTCTGGCGTTTCTGTCCTCCAGGATAGTCTTTAAGCATTCACAGATAAAGTCATGATGAACCTATGCCCAAATAAGGTCAGACCCAACACACTGAGTTAGCTTATTGGTCTGTAAGTGCAAGCACAGGAATTATGAATACACAAGGTCTGAGACCACAGTTCAACACCTCTGGCTCCACAGCTTAGGGTCAGTGTTATCCAAAACAGATTACACTTTACGTCTTCTCCGGTCAGAGAGACAAGACAAACACCTCTTCGACCTCAGCTGCCACAGCAACACAATCAGGTTGTTCACTTGTTTATCTGAAAGGAGAAGACAGCTGCATCTACTGTCCTAGAGGAGAGACAGTATGTCTATTAAAGGTTAAAAATGTATCTTAATGGTATGGCTCGAAGGCCTTAGCATGACTACTAGAGAATGGAAAATTCCCTAACAACCGGGTACCACCAGGTACCATCAAATAGCACCAGGTACCACCAGGTAACACTAGTTACCACCAGGTACCATAAGGTAACACCAGGTGCCACCAGTTACCACAAGGTACCACCAGTTACCACCAGGTACCACAGGTGCCACCAGTTACCACTAGGTACCATAAGGTACCATCAGGTAACACCAGGTGCCACCAGTTACCCTCAGGTAACACCAGGTACCACAGGTGCCACCAGTTAACACCAGGTAACACCAGGTGCCACCAGTTACCATCAGGTAGCACCAGTTACCACCAGGTACCACAGGTAACACCAGGTACCACCAAGTAACACCAGATACCATTACTTACCACCAGGTACCACAGGTGCCACCAGTTACCACCAGGTACCATCAGGTAACACCAAGTGCCACCAGTTACCACCCAGTACCACCAGGTAACACCAAGTAACACCAGGTACCATCAGTTATCACTAGATACCATCACTTAACACCAGGTATAACCAAAAAAAAATGTGAACATGCACTGGCAGAATTTATTGGTACTTCGAGGATTGTTCTTCCTCAATTGAATCACAAGTTCTGATCATTTCCATAAGACATTTAATGAAGTCTGGTCTGATTTTTAATGTACAGAAAAAAAGGACCACAAAGGAACAAAAATATCCCTGCACTCCTACAGAAAGTATGTTATATTATTTATGTTGTACTTATATGTGTGATGATCTGTTTTTTTTTCCCCTCCTTGAACCGCCACCTTAACATGGTGGAGGGGTTTGAGTACCTGAATGATCCTAGGAGCTATGCTGTCGGGAGCTTAATGCCCCTGGTAGGGTCTCCCAGGGCAAACAGGTCCTAGGTGACGGGCCAGACTAAGAGCGCTTCCAAAGCCCCTATGAAAATTGCAAAAACAAGGACGTCTACGTCGCCCGGATTGGCATCTACCGGGGCCCCACCCTGGAGCCAGGCCCGGGGTTGGGGCTAGCAGGCAAATGCCTGGTGGCTGGGTCTTCACCCATGGGACCCGGCCAGGCACAGCCTGAACGAGCGACATGGGCCCGCCTTCCCGTAGGCTGCTGCTTATAGCTCCCCACCTCAGCCACCATGTGTTGGAGTTTTCCCCGGTGAACGAGAGGCTCGCTGCCCTGCGCCTTCGGGTCGGGGGCAGGTGCCTCACTGTTATTTCGGCTTGTGGGCCGAATGGCAGTGCAGAGTACCCGGCCTGGGAGGGGTGCTGGAAGGTGCTCCGACTGGGGACTCCATTGTTCTACTGGGGGACTTCAACGCCCACGTGGGCAGCGACAGTGTTACCTGGAGGGGCGTGATTGGGAGGAACGGCCTCCCCGATCTGAACTTGAGTGCTGTTCTGTTATTGGACTTCTGTGCTAGTCACAGTTTGTCCATAACGAACACCATGTTCAAGCATAAGGTTGTCCATCACTGCACGTGGCACGAGGACACCCTAAGTCGGAGGTCAATGGTCGACTTTGTGGTCGTGTCATCTGACCTTCGGCCGTATGTCTTGGACACTCGGGTGAAGAGAGGGGCTGAGCTGTCAACTGATCACCACCTGGTGGTGAGTTGGATCCGCTGGCAGAGGAGGAAGCTGGACAGACTTGGCAGACCCAAACATATTGTGAGGGTCTGCTGGGAATGTCTGGCGGAACCCTCTGTCAGAGGGGTCTTCAACTCTCACCTCCGGGAGAGCAGATCCCTAGGGAGGTTGGAGACATTGGGCCCTATCTTATGCCGGTCTAAGGCACAAGGCACAAAGCGCAAGGCACAATGGATTTAATTTATTCAAGGTGTGTCCAAATCCTCCTTTGCCATCTCCCTCCAGGGGTGCGAGTGATATTTTGCCCTGCCCTGCCCACTGCGCCACCGGCGCAAAGCGGCATACACCTATCAGGTGTGCCCAAGTGCCCTCATTAATTCACTGGCGAGTTTAGGCCGAACATGCAATAAACCAATCAGAAAGTCAGTTCTCATCACGTGTAAGAGGTAGGTGCGCCAGCAGCACAAGCAGTGGCAGCATGACAGCGGATTTACAAGGAGGAAACAAAGAGAAAAGATTTTCAAAGCGAGCAGACAGATCTCCTGGTTCAAGAAGTGAAAGTGCGAGAGCGCGCAATATATGGAGACACGTCTCCAAAGCAGCTTCATGTGCAAATAGTTTATTTTACATGTTCACAATAAATGAACCGCAAATGTCATGCACATATGTAACTGGTTAGTTTTACACTGAAGCACCTTGAAATTGTGTTGTATTTTATAATTTATTATTATCTCCCACCAAATCCTCATCTCCTCCTCCAAACATCCTCCTCTGTCCCGCTATGAAACAATCACTTTCTGAAGTTTGAAGTGCACAAAATTATGCACGGATATATCCAACCAGCTCTGACAGAAGCACACATACCTTTTTCTCTCTGGGTCAGACCGGATTCATGCGGTCGTGTCTTGTACATTTTGTATGTTATAGATCATAATTGTTTAATCCTTGTTTTTCTGGATCACAACAAACAGGCAGACACAAACAGCTATCATGCTGACTCATCTGATAAAGACGATCTGACAGCTGTGATCCCGTCCCATGCGCACTTTACAGGTATGTTTAAATTTATTAGGCTTTATAGTCATAAAATAATTTATTTTTCCTTATTACTGAGTTTATCTTTAAAGACACACACATGCGCATGGCTATTTAACATTAATGAAAAGTGTTCTGTGATTGTGGAGATGTGTGTGTGCCTCAGCCAAACATGAGACACGCGCAGGCTGTTAACTTTAATATTTACACTTTATTGCTGATGGATAACATGTTCAAAGGGCACTTTAACAATCGACACTCCTGTGTGAGGAAAAGACTGAACGTTAATTAAGGTGTTTTGTGATTGTGGAGCCGTTGCGCAGGTGGTTTTGCTATCTTACACCAGCGCAAGTGCCATTTTTGCCATGTCTGCAAGATAGCAAATGCACTTGCGCCTGGTCTGTTCCGCCGTGGGTGGGAGGTCTAAACATGCAGGCAAAACGAGGGCGTGGCCCGGCGCGTTTGCTATCTTGTACTCGGTGCATTGGAGTCAGCTAAAAGCTGGTCTAAAGCACCCGGCATGTTTGGCCAAAACATACACACATCTTCACAATGGTTGGATACATCCTTGTGTAATTCTGTGCACTTCAAACTTCAGAAACTTTTTCTGATTGTTTCGTAGCGGGACAGAGGAGGAGGACTGGAGGAGGAGATGAGGATTAGGTGGGAGATAATAAATTATAAAATACAACACAATTTCAAGGTGCTTCAGTGTAAAACATAACCAGTTACATATCTGCATGACATTTGCGGTTCATTTATTGTGATCGTTTTTGCAGGTGTTCATGTAAAATAAACTATTTTCACATGAAGCTGCTTTGGAGACGCGTCTCCATATATTGCGCGCTCTCACGCTTTCACTTCTCGGACCAGGAGATCTGTCTGCTCGCTTTGAAAATCTTTTCTCTTTGTTTCCTCCTTGTAGATCCACGGTCATGCTGCCACTGCTTGCGCTGCTGGCGCACCTACCTCTTGCAGGCAGTGAGAGCTGACTTTCTGATTGGTTTATTGCATGTTCGGCCTAAACTCGCCAGTGAATTAATGAGGGCACTTGGGCACACCTGATAGGTGTATGCTGCTTTGCGCTGGTGGCGCAGTGGGCGGGGCAGGGCAAAATATCACTCGCACCCCTGGAGGGAGATGGCAAAGGAGGATTTGGACACACCTTGAATAAATTAAATCCACTGCGCTTCAGACCGGCTTAAGATAGGGCTCTAAGGCTAAGTGGTTTTTACTCCAGTGCGCTGAGCACAAGATAGCAAATGCGCCGGGCCACGCCTTCGTTTTGCCTTCATGTTTTGGGTGGGGGGGGGGTTGCTCCTTTAGAGATAGGGTGAGGAGCTGCTCCTCCACGTTGAGAGGACCAGCTGAGGTGGCTCGGGCATCTATTTCGGATGCCTCCTGGACGCTTCCCTGAGGAGGTGTTCCTGGCATGCCCCACTGAGAGGAGGCCCCGGGGAAGACCCAGGACATGCTGGAGGGACCATGTCACTTGGCTGGCCTGGGAACGCCTCGGGATCCTCCCGGAAGACCTAGAAGAAGTGTCCGGGGAGAGGGAAGTCTGGGCATCCCTGCTTAGACTGCTGCTGTTGCGATCCAGCTCCGGATAAGCGAAAGAAGATGATGATGATATATGGTATTTTATTTTATTTATTCTATTTGTACTCTCTTTTTTAAACTGTCTATTGCCAAAACCTGTTTTACTTTGTTATGTTTGCTTTGTAAATTTTTCTTATTTGATTTATTGTAATGTGTTGTACTGTAAAATGCTGCATTATGATGTTTATACACAGGAACACTCAAGTTAAAAAAAAAACTTGAATTACAGACAAACAAAGTAGGACAAAGGCAGCGGAAGACCAGCAACTCCTGTGTTCTGCAAAGTAAATTACAGTTTTGTCAAAGGAGTCTGTTTGCTTTAGAGTGATACTTTTTATCTTTTTATTATATGGTTTTGTTAAATACTCAATTCTGATTGGTCAGTTACAGCAATCTAAGGTCTGTTATTTGTGACCTTATGAAGAACAGACTCTGCAGGAACAATAAAATCATTGTTAAATCACTAAATTTGCTTTGAAATTAATATTTTGTATCAAATTATTGATTTCTTTTTGTACGTAACCATGTAACGAGCTGGATAATGTACAGTGAGTAGGTCACTATTGTGAAATTAAGCCATAAAGTCATTTTAAGATTATCTTCTTCCAATTTTCCTTTTTTTTTTGGTAAATAACCATGTAATAAGCAGGATGAATTATCCTGTTGGGATTTATTTCAGAATAATGACCTGCTCACATTATCCCTCTGACCCAAAGCTGTGAAATTATTGTAAGCATATTGATATTTCTAGAGATATTGATATTTTATATGTCCATAATACGTGTTGCTGTTGACTCTGTCCACAGCAGTACATTATTTAACTTCCTATCCCTTTAAAATAACAGCGATCTCTTCATCCATATCTTCATAACTCTGTATCATCCTTTCATTTTACAGTTGGAAATATTATTGAAAGAGGCTTAAAAAAGAATGATCAATAGAAGTGACTACCTCCTTGTTCATCCAGCATCACCAAAGCTCTGATCCCAGCGTCTTTACTCTGGAGAACATAAAACCACATAAAATACAGAAGACATCACAAACAGAGAGATTCTTCCAGGCAGCTGCTGGTTTCAGAATCAAATTCAGATATCAAACTGTCTAACCTTCTGTCTCAGCCCTCTGTCTCTGTGTATGTCTCTGTCTCTGTGTCTCTGCCTTCTGTCTCAGCCCTCTATGTCTGAATCTGTCTCTGTGTCTGTCTCTGTGTCTCTGCCTTTTGTCTCAGCCCTCTGTGTCTGAATCTGTCTCTATCTCTGTGTCCCTGCCTCTGTGTCTCTGTCTCTGTGTTTCTGTCTCTGTGTCTCTGCCTCTGTGTCTCTGTCTCTGTGTCTCTGTGTCCCTGACTCTGTGTCTGTCTCTGTGTCTGTCTCTTTGTCTCTGTGTCTATCTATGCCTCTATGTCTCTGTCTCTGTGTTTCCGTCTCTGTGTCTCTGACTGTGTCTGTCTCTGTGTCTGACTCTGTCTGTCTCTGTGTCTCTCTGCCTCTGTGTCTCTGTTTCTGTCTCTGCCTCTGTGTCTGTCTCTGTGTCTGTCTCTTTGTCTTTCTCTGCCTCTGTGTCTCTGTGTCTGTGTTTCTGTCTCTGTGTCTCTGACTCTGTGTCTGTCTCTATCTGTCTCTGTGTCTCTGCCTCTTTGTCTCTGTGTCTGCCTCTGTGTCTCTGCCTCTTTTGTCTCTGTCTCTGTGTCTTTGCTGTGTATTTTCTCGTCTTTTGTTTTCATCAAGTCAAAGTCCATCATCTCCCTCCAGCAGTTTCAAGTTAATCAGCGTCCGTCTCTGATTTCCTCTGCTGGAAACAACAGTGGAAACACAGAGGAATCATTGATGTCAGGATGTTGATGCTAACATGATAACGAGGATGAACTTCATGATGATGTTAAACTCTCTTTCTTTATGAGTTTAAATCATTGGAGGGTTCACTAGATCTCTGGATATATGTACAGTATGTACTGTGTGTGTGTGTGTGTGTGTGCGCGCCTACCTCCTCAACAAGCTGCATCATCCGCCTCGTGCTCTCGAGGGACTGAAAGACACAAAATACAATAAAATTCACAACATAACATTCAACAATAACTAAATGTGAATTAGGTCAAAGACTTTTATGTAGAGACGAATCCAGTGAAGTACCAGAAGTTAACAAGATGTTACTTTAGACAATGATGTCTAAAAAGTCTAGAAGAACCTGAGCAGTTCAGCTGCTCCAACAGTCCAGTCAAACTTCAACTTTGAACAAAAAACAGAATCTAAAATACAAAAACATTTACTTGATGAAGAGAGCTGCAGTCTGAGAACAGAGACTCTACAGAGATTCACTGAGTGTACAGAGGACCAGCATGTGTCAGAGTGGATCAAAAATATTAACATGAAAATCTTCCTGATGAAAAACATGAATTCATAACTTCATCACTTAAATGTGGTGGAGATGGTTTGTGTTTTCCCTTCTTCATTATCCATTTCTGTTGTCACAACCAACGTCTAACTACTGTGTAACATTTGAAGAACATTAATATCTCCATCCTATAAGGAACTGTCATCAGTTACTGAGGTTCTGCTGTTTAATGTCGTCAATCCAATTATCCATGATGTCACTGTCAGCAGGCAACAGCAGGGAACTTCAGACCTGTGAGATCTCACAAGATTGAACATTTAAACAGAAATCATTAAAAAATCTCATCAAAGTCTTGCAAATTTGGGGTTCTGGACAGACCCAACCAGCAGACACCGACAGTGACAAACACAACGTGCCACCGCATGATGGTTGAACACAAAGTGGTCGCCGTATTGCACACCTCTCGTTACCACAGTAACTGCTGTAAATTTACACAACTTGTCTATGATTTTGCATAAATATGTCTAAACATTTCCTAAACCTAAACATTATTTTAATTGCTCTGTGAATTTTCCTGATAATAATTATATTTATTATCTAATTTGGCACCAATTCTCAGTAAAACTGAGTTTGAATTGTATATTCCCAATAAATGAATTCTAATTAAGTGCTACATGGCACAGCAGGTCAACTGAACATGCAAAGTCAACAGGTTCTCAACAGGCAAACATACAATGCAACATCAGTATATATAGAAAATAAAGTTTACAATAATAAATTAATAATGAATGAATGTTCATTTGGGTTGAAACTGAACAATTATTTCAAGAAGATTCATCTGGAAACATGGAAATTATCATAAAGCCTTTTAAACAGAACACAACAAATTGATCCAGTCTTTTCCCCAAAAATTGGACCAAAATGTGTTTTTCCAGGAAATAATTAGGAAATAACAAACCCATAAAATCAAGTGTTGCTTAAAAATATTTCAGGGCCAGAGCCTACCAATCCCAAACTGACTGAAAGGTTATTAATATTTTTGATGTAGGCACAGTTTTGTTTAGGCAGGAGTCAAATTAGATCAACTGACTAAAGCACAAAAGGTTCAAACATCAAACTCTTGTTCACATGAAAAGACATTTAATTCATATGTAGTTATTAGGGGTGCAACGGATCGCAGTTGACCCGTGTCCCATACAGATCGCCCTCCACGGTTCAGCACATGTGATCCTCGGACTATGTGTGAGCATCATAGTTTTACTGTCACTGTTACTCTTGTATAAGTTATAATACCTGAAATCTCAATGCAGAGTTGCAGTGAAAAGACAGGACAGATGCTGCTGTGTGCAGCGCGTCTCTGTGAAGAGTTTATTAAAAATTTAAAAGTCGTCACTAGTCGGGGCTGCGGCACGGTCACTGTGGCACTGACAACAGCCCCTCTCGCCCCGTGTGTACGCCCCAATCGCCTAGGTAACCCCAGATCTTTATATTAGTAAAGTCAGAAAGATGACAGCTGGTAAAACCCTTGCGATTTGTCAGTGTTTTAATCCAGACGATGTAAATAATGTTGAATGTAGACTGTAACATAATAAGCTGATAAATAATCACTCGACTGGAGCAACATGTGACCACATTAAGCACAGACACGGACATAAACCTGCAAGTGGAGCTGCTGCTGCTGCTGCTGGCACTGCTAACGTTAGCCACACTGTGTAGCAGACTGGCAGCTAACATCAGCTCTGGGTCTGTTTACCTGCAGACTCCGTGATCCTCTTCGGTCTGAAAAGTTGAAGCATTTAGTGAGTTGTTGTAATGTTTTGTACGTTAATGTGTTTGGTTTGTATTACACATTTAGCACGCATAGCGCACATTTCAGCAGCATTTAAAGTACGAAATGGCTCTAAATACACACAGTATTTTTTTAACATTATAAATTTAAAAATTCTGCTCAGTTTTAACTGCTTTCTGACTGTTTTCTTAGTGTTAGACTAGTCGACTAGTCTAAATTAAATTTTGCATTTAATCAACAGGGAAATGAGTCACCAGAACATCCCCAGTATATACATATTACAGTACTGTATAAGTTTGAAGTTTTTAATATTATTACCATTATTATTACTATTATCATTATTATTACATTACATAACTATGGTGATAATTACAGACAGACAGAGATCAAAGCCAAGTGCATTTTTTAAATAATTTAACACTAATCCCACCACTTTTTTCTTTTTTGCTGATCCAACAAATGATCCGATCCGTGACTCAGAACCGTGATGCGATCAGAACCGTGAGTTTTTTGATCTGTTGCACCCCTCGTAGTTATATAATCACAGAAACACAACCTGAACTGCTGTTTTACCCTGATAAAGACCTGAGTTTACACTGTACTGACACTCACATGGAAACCTCACAGTTTTTCCACCCTTTGCTGTGTGTGTGTGTGTGTGTGTTGTGTATATATCATGTCCGTCTCTAGGGACTTCCCCACTGAGGGGATGATGAGGTAACAAATGGCTTTGACCTGTAGTAGCCTTTAAACCCCACGAGAGAGAGAGAGGGGAGAGGAGGGAGAGAGAGAGAGAGAGAGAGAGAGAGAGAGAGAGAGAGAGAGAGAGAGAGAGAGAGAGAGAGAGAAGAGAGAGAGAGAGAGAGAGAGAGAGAGAGAGAGAGAAGAGAGAGAGAGAGAGAGAAGAGAGAGAGAGAGAGAGAAGAGAGAGAGAGAGAGAGAGAGAGAGAGAGAGAGAGAGAGAGAGAGAGGAGAGAGAGAGAGATCGCTCATTTGTGCCTGATGTTCCTCTGCAGATTGTTGCACTGGGAGACCAGGTGTCTCCATGGTAACCAGGTGAACCAGGTGTCCATACAGGGAGCCTCCCCTCAGGCAGAGCACTGTCCTCTGTACTAACTCTGATCCCGTCTCTTGTATTTTGAATCTTTTGATTACTTTGTTATAATCCTTCATAAAGTGACTCTGTGAAGAAACACTGATGACAGCAGGAAGCATCTGTGCGTCTGTTTTGGTGTCATTGATACCTTATTAGTGGTTTATTGGTGACCTATGAAAGATTTTACAGTTCCTCTGCAGCTCTTTAAGTGTGTGTGTCTTCAAAGCCAGTGTGGGTGTCTGGTGACCCCCAGGGATCCCTGAGGGGGCTCCAGGAGGTCCTCAGCATAAAGGTGAATAATTTATTTTCACTGTAATTCCACCTTTAAATGATAAAACAACAGAATGTTTGACTATCACTGGTCATCTGTTTCATTGACCAGTATTTATTCAGCACTGGTGCACCACATGTCAGCTAAGTGTAGTCCAGGTGCTTTAGAAGCTAGGATTATATCATAATGAAAAGACTCTCAACTTTAAGCAAAACTAAGCAACAGACTGAAGACTAAACAAGATTTATTGCCCACAGCACCACAGCTGTGTTAAAATTACAAAGCAACCCCTGAACATTTTCTGTAATAAATAAAAATCTTGCCAAATTGAGGTCTGTGGTCTGATCTGTATCAGTTTAGGGGTCCTTGATGTGAAAAGATTTGATGTCTCTTGTATGCGTCCACAAACCTCCCCAGTTTACATCCATGTCATCATGTTTGACCACCAAAATCTAATCACTTCATCTTTGAGTTCAAGTGGGTTCAAATTACCACAGGGTGGTGGTTTAGTGCAACCCTTAATTATTATAATGTTTTATTGGACTTTATTGAAGCATTCTGTCATTAGTGTAGCTCCTTTAAAGAACACAGCAGTACGTGTGTGTGTTCTCATAGCAGAGCTTAGCGGTCAGTCATCAGTGTGGCAGTAAATGTACAGTTCAGGTTACAGTGTGTCAGTCAATAAACACTGCTGCTTCTCAACACCAAGAAAAGTCTCATCTGTTGTTTCTCAGCTGCTGAAACAGTGACAGGGTTAGCCCTGAAGTAAGCTCAGCAGAAAAGTTTAACATTAAGCTAATATTATTGCTAGCATTGTACCTTTACAACTTCAGCTGCTGTGCACTCGTTTCCCTTCCAGGAGCTTTGTGATCCAGCTTTGAACTGCAGCATCTTCTTGGAGATGTGGTAAAATAAATCCAACACCAAATGTCTTCTGTAGTTATCGATCCATTCTTCCATGTTGAAAACAGTTGTTTGTGTTGTTTTGGGATTGCTTATGGGATGCTAACAATATGCTAACAACACAACACATAGGCAATCCCAAGATGCTTTGGATCAAGCCTGTTGACTAATCAGGGGCTGTGTTCCTGACTCGTGTGTGACAGCACTGATCCATCCAAGTATTATTAGATCATGGCACTGATCACGACATGAGATTGACCCTTCAAAATAAAATTTACAGTGATGATGGTAATGAGCTCAACCTTGCGGTAGGCATCATGTGACCGTGGTATTGCAGTATTGTGGTAAATCGTCACAGCCCCATCCTGATGAAATAAAACTCCTGCCAGGCGTTCCTGAGACATTAAGTTCATGAGGAAGGGACGCTGACCTTAAACCACCAAAATCTAATCAGTTCATCTTTCAGCCTATGTGGAATTTTGTGCCAAGTTCAAGGAAATTCCTTCAAGATGTTCTTGAGACTCTGGCCGGCCCAGAGACATAAAAACACCACATTATGTACAGAGAACAGAGTTTGTAAAGTTTGGAAAACAGGCCTATCTGACACAGTTTTGATCAGACATTTTAAAGAGGTTAAAACCAGTGTAGTCTGACATTTATTATTACTGTCATTTAAAGGTCTTGCTGAGGGAAAAGATCAAACTCAATAAGAACCGCTCTGATGTACAGATTCTGAAAACTTAATTAGAACACACCCACCAGCTCTTTATTTAATGAAGGCAGTCTGAGAGATTAATTAATTAAATCTGGTACCAGGAGGACAATGAGCGTTAACACATGATATTAATCTGGAAACACGTTAAAACAAATTAACGCAGGATTAATGGCGTCACGTGACTCAGGTAGAGTCTGTCTGTGTATACAGTCTGTGGTCTGTGTCTCCACTGGAGTTGTCTCCCGTCCGCTGAAATACGGAATCGTCCCGTATTTGAGGATTAAATAGCGTGTCCCGTTTTGAATCAGTGCGGGACGGGGTTTGTCTCGTATTTCCGTCTTGAATGCAGCTTCATCCCACCTGCTGCCCGATGAAGAGCCGTCCGACTTGCTGCAATCGGTGGTTTGATCACTCCAGAGTGTAAAACACTGTTAAACTCTTGGTTTGACAGTGTCAGTGACAGTGACAATCAGACTAGTTGTAACTCCGCGTTTCCTATGATGGACGGTGGCCTGTCAGATGTACGGCAGCTTCAGGGGGACAATATTCTCCATTCACAACCAAGTGACCATAGACTGTATGGATGTGACTTGTTTATTAAAGTTGAGGTGTGCAGACGGATACATAGACATTTATTTAATACACTAATCAAAATGTAGTGTTATTATTTTTCACCAATCTGTAAAATTACATCCTTAAATTGTAATAGATTAACTGTATTACATCCTTCAATACTATATAAGAAAGAATAGAAGAAAATACAAGTAATATTAGTTTATATAATATGTAGTATTTTAACTGCCATTAATCGTGATTAATCAGAGTAGTATCTGTCATGTGTGTTTGGTTTTGACACACTCATGAGACCATTATTATTGTGTCATGAATATGTTTTCTGGAACTCACCTACAACGGCACACTTTAGGCTTGTTATAAAGAGGCATAACAACCTCAAACAAAGTGGTATATTTTGGACTTGTCATGAAGATGTAACACTTTAAATAGACCTGCTATGGCATGTTTATGACAGGTTATGCTGTCTTGGGTAATGTCAAGTTGTCACAACAAAGACATCTCAAACAATGTCAACTTTGCATTAAAAATTACATGACTGACTGAATGACACTTACTGACAATAGTCATAAAGACTCCCGTCATGTCATGTCATGGTTATGACGGTGTCATGCCAGGGTTATACACACCGCTTCAAATAAAGTATTGACCTTTGGCCAAACACAACAGGAGTCTGTTACAGAGTCAGTGTTTATTCTAACTACTTTAACGGGGCAAAACCACCTCAGAGAGAGTTTTTAATATTTAATAAAGTCATAACTCAGCTGTGATCATTTCACTGGAGGGAAACATTTTATGTTCTTGGAAAAAATCCACTGCTTACCTCATCTGTCACCTGATTGGCTCTCCTCTGCAGCTCCTCCTGCTCTGTCAAGATGGGCGGGTCTGACGCCATGTTGGCCATCAGTGTGTGTGTGTATGTGTGTTTGTGTGTCTGTGTGAGTTTTCAGTCCCAGGTGACCGGATTAGGCTGCAACATCAGGTGGTTTTGTCACCTGGGGAGCAGAGTGACATCATCATTATTTATAATGACTAACAATAGAATCAGACAGACAGACAGGCAGACAGACCCACAGAGAGACAGAAAGGACAGACAGACAGACAGACAGACAGACAGGGAGATAGACACACAGAGAGACAGACAGACAGGGAGATAGACAGACAGACAGACAGAGAGACAGACAGACAGACAGGGAGATAGACACACAGAGAGACAGACAGACAGACAGGGAGATAGACAGGGAGATAGACAGACAGGGAGACAGACAGACAGAGAGGGAGACAGACAGACAGACAGATAGACAGACAGAGAGAGAGAGAGACAGACAGACAGACAGGGAGATAGACACACAGAGAGACAGAGAGACAGACAGACAGACAGACACACAGAGAGACAGACAGACAGACAGACAGACAGACAGACAGGGAGATAGACAGACAGACAGACAGACAGACAGGGAGACAGACAGAGAAAGAGACAGACAGACAAGGAGACAGACAGACAGACACGGAGACAGACAGGGACATAGACAAGACAGGGAGACAGACAGAGAGAGACAGACAGACAGACAGACAGACAGACAGGCAGGCAGACAGACAGGGAGACAGACAGAGAGAGACAGACAGACAGAGAGAGAGACAGAGAGACAGACAGACAGACAGACAGACAGAGAGAGACAGACAGACAGACAGACAAACAGAGAGAGAGACAGAGAGAGAGAGAGAGAGAGAGAGACAGACAGACAGACAGACAGACAGACAAGATTCTCAACTAAAACAGAGGTGTCAGAGTCTGTTGATCAGATGTCAACTTTCATTTCACATTTGAAAAGCTGCAGATCAGTTTGTTCCTGTGTAAATCTGTGCAGCTGAGTCCAGATAGTGGCAGTAAAATACGGCTGGTACTTGAACGCAGCATCCCTTCTTAGAGGGATTTTATCACCACTTAAATCAAACACTTAAACTGATGTTGATTTCTTTGTTGATTAGGTGGTTCTTTGTTGAGGTGCTGGAATATTTTGCTGCAGCCTGCGTCTCCAAAGCAGGACGTTACTGAGCTTCCTGCTGGACTCCTGAGGCAGCTGTCAATCAAACGTGAGACGACACGCCCACTCCACCTGAGAAATGATCTAAACAGCAAAATGAGCTGTTTATAAACAAGGTTTTCTAAAAGTTATGAAGGTTTATTTTTCACTCAGATCTTTGTGGATGCTTAATGAGAAACTTTGATGTGTTTTATTGTTTCAAGCCAAGTTTCCAGAGACTTTAACTTGTTTACTAAATAATGTGAATGTTGAGTCGCCCTGAACATCCCACCAACCACCACCGATCTTCATACCTGTGCAATATATTTATACACTTTCTTTTTTTTTTTTTTTTTTTTACAGCACTCATATTTTATTTATTTATTCTCAGGAACACTTCTTGCACTTTTAACAACTTTTAACATTGTTATCTGTTGTGTTGTCTTGTCTTTGTTTCAATTTTGTTGTCTTTGCTGTCTTTTATTACGCACCAAGCGGAGTTGCATGTCCAATTTCGTTGTTTGCTCTGCCACAATGACAATAAAGACTTATCTTATCTATCTTATCTTATCTAACCCCCGTTCAAAAATCTGGCTGTTCAATGAAGCACTGACAGCATGATAGTTCATATGTGAAAAACAGGAAACAATAATCAAATGTTTGTATTGAACAGCCAAACCTGACTGACTGACAAAAGAGTCATGTACAGCCCTGCAGTCTGAGCGCTCAAAGTCTGAATTCAAAGGTCAGATACCAAGTTTATACAACAACCTATTCAGAATTCTGTTGCTAATTAGTAATTTGTCAATCTCCTGAACATTTGGGTATTTTTGAACAATTTCAGTGTCCACAGACACACAACAACAAGCTGCTTCAGCTTTTCATGATGAAGAGTCATTAACATCAGCAGAACTGCAGGAAGATGAATCTGTGATCAGACATCAAGTGTGTCAGACCAGGTGTGTCCACTGTGACGACCCCTCGTCCTTGCAGCAGCTCTCCTTGTTGTTGTTGCTGCTGCTTTCCTCTCTGTCTGCAGGAGGATTGTTAGCAGGATAGGCCACACCCGGGCCCGGTGTGCTCTCCCCTTTGAAATAGCTGCCTTAGCCTGCAGTCTCTCTCTTCTCCTGCTGTCACCTGGACAGAAAACATCTCAGCAGCATGCGCTCTTCCTGAAGTTCTTTTTGTTTCTTTCACACACACACATCCACACGCACCCATACTACACCGCTGATCCGCTGATCTTCGGACATTTTCATGATTTGCTTGTGTTTTTGTTAAATAAATTAAGTTCTTTAGCCCGCCACCTCGTGTCTGTCTCCCTTTATGTTGCAGCCAGTGAGCCAGGCTGTAACACCACACATACACACACACTTTTCCTTTCAGACATTGTGTTATCATCATAATAGCTGGGTTTCAGTCATGTGATTATGATGACGCGCGAAGGTGGCACGATTTCAGATGGAGGGCAGGAAGTAAAAATGGAGAATACGTCTATGGAGGAAACCATTGCAGAGAGTCCGTATTGTACGGATTTAGATCCAGTTTCAAGACAAAGATACAAGCAATTAATTAACAAATATGTTGGACGTGACCCGTATCTCATGAAGATGAATGAGTTTTCGACAGAACTTAAAGATTTGCCGACAATCAAGGCTGTTGATATCACAAACTATCTGGTCCTTCAGACATCATACTACAGCAGACAGCAGATGAAAGCCTATAAAAGTCTGGAGGCATATAACTTTTTTGTCAGCGGGTGGGTCAACAACCTCAGTACCAAACGGCTCCACGATGATTATCGTTTGGTCTTCGCCAGGGTGAGTGTTTGTTCTTATATTGTTTTATGTGTTAAGATGCTAGCAGCTAGCAGTAGCGGCTATAATGTCAACAAACATGCAACACATCTTAACAACGACGTTAGCCTGACAGTCATTTATGTTTCAAAGTAAACCACTCTCAGAAATCAAGCAAAACACCTCTGAAGACCTGGATTATTGCGAAGGAGGATGGAGAAGTCATTGCAGCTCATTGCAATTGCATGGCAGGGTAAGTAATTTATGTAGGCTAGGATGTTTACCACAAGATCACACACACACACACACCCACACACACACACACACACACACACACACACACACACACACACACACGTATTGCTAGCATACTGCCAGTGTATTTCAGAACCAGCAGGGAGAGAGCTTTAAGGGATAAACATGTCGCTGCAGACACGGGCATTAGCAGACTCTGCTCCTCCCGACCGCAGACGTAGGTTTAAAATCCACTTTTTACAGCATTGTTCTGTGAGTTTTTTACATTTCTCACCTTTGTGAATGACGATCTTTGGTACTCTATAAAACCCCTTTTCCTTTTCTCGGTTAGAATGATTGGAGCAGCCATAAACTACACAAAACACAAAACATAGGCATTTTTTCAGATGGCAGATCCTCAGAAGTTAAGCTACTTCACTTCCTGCCCTCATCTGAATTTCGCACTCTCGTGATGCAGCAATGTGACATCACGTGAAAGCAACCTATTAGGGAAAATCACTAATCACCATCTGCTGCAATTAAGCAGAGGAAGGAGGAGCAGCAGAGAGGAAAGAACAGAAGAAACAACCCCGCTGTTCTATGCTGAAAAACAGACTAAATAATGTATTGATTATATCTGATTATATCTGATATCTGACATAAACTGATTAATCGCTTGGACTACAAAATATACAACGCAATCAAATGTGTCCAAAGGTATTCAATGTACAATGATTGTTAAAGTTTCACAACTGTAACCAGGAAATGTTTTTACGGCTGACTGATTAATAAATTGCTAAGTTATATTATATTTTTTATATATATATATATATATATATATATATAATATATATATATATATATATACACTGCATATATAACTGAAATTTGTTAAATTAATCACTTAATCAAATTATTTAAGCACTAATAAAGATGCTTTACTTCAGCCCAAAAACATTCAGGAGCATCTGAGACAGTACACGGTGGGGCTGAACTATTTTTGAACATTTTGTCCACAGTTCAGTTCGACTCAACTCAAAACTGTCAGAGAGATTCGTCACTACAGTTATTCGACACAGACATCCTGCACACAATAGATGGGAATCGTAGATTTACATGTGTTGTTTCTTCATTGTCCATGTTTGAACTGCACAATTAATCAAAATATCATTGACAAAATCGCAAAAGTGCAATATCCAAACGTCTGTGAAGGTTCAGTCATCCAGGTCATGGTATTCGTAGCAAGGTTTGTCGTAGGCAACTGGACTTGATAGAGTTGTTGAAGACGTTTCGCCTCTCATCCAAGAAGCAATGCAATATCCAAATCACAGACACCGACTAGAGCTGCAACTAACTAACTGATTATTTTCTCGAGTAATCAATTAATAGTTCTATCAGACAATGAAGAAAAATGTTGTCCTCAAACATCCTCAAATGTCTTGTTTTGTTCACAACTCAAAGATACTCAGTTTACTGTCAGAGAGGAGCTGAAATCAGAGAATTTGGACTCAATTGCAATACCTGCTATGTTTTATGACGTGACAACACTGTGGTTAAAATCTGCTTTGAGGTTTTAGGGACACAGAACACTTGGTTAGATGGAACAGCCACAGTTTGGTTAATATTTTCACTCTCCTGACATCTTCCAATCATCAGACACAGCTGCAAAGTTTGACCCTGATTTTAAGAGATGGCACCAGAAAGACCTCAGCATGACACAGTGTCAACACACACACACACACACACACACACACACACACAACAGCAGGCAGTAAACAATGAACACTTCCTGCCACCTGCTGCATCGCTGTGACGTCACCTGGACACTTTACACTCTGCATCCACCTGAAGAGCCTGACCACTGACTTTAAAATACAGCTTTAACACTTTAACACTTTTCTTCAGTGTGTTTATTAACACACCCCACACACACACACACACACACACACACACACACACACACACACAGAGAGAGAGAGAAGATTAATCTGCAGGTTTCTGCTTCATTTCTAAATGTCTTCAAAATGCACAAACTGAATTTAAAGAAGATGAAGGATGATTGCTGATGATAGTTGATGATGAAATCACAAAGTATTGATCTTTAAAAAGTAGTGGTGGACAGTAACAAAGTACATTTACTTGAGTACTGTACTTGAGTACTTGTAAACTTATGATTTTCACTCCACTACATTGCAAAGACAAATATTGTACTTTTGACTCCACTACATTTCTGTGAACATAACTTTGAAGTCAGCTGTTGCTGTTTTTTCTTTTCTAAAATGTGATTGGCCGCACGCTGTGTTCCTCACAGAAGGAAACCAATCACAGTACCTGCTCTCAACTTGGACGGATGTAAAAGCAGAAATACGTCATCCAGACGCGCTCTGTAACAAACACAAACAAGCTCTCCCTCTCAAGCTCAAGTCAAACAAAACTCAGTAATGGTGACGGCAGGAGAAAGACAAAATTAAATCTCAAGATGTTATTATAACTAGAAAAAGAGAAATAATTCCAGGTAGGCTTTTAATGTTGGATTGTTTTTATCGAGGTGAAAAATACCACATAATTAATGTATATATATATGTAACGGAGTAGATTTGTGCCTGTTAAATTATGACAAAAAAGGTGCAACACCGCCATCTATTGGCGCAGTGGTTGGCTTGTGCACTGCACAGAGAAAAGAGGACTTCACTGTGGTAAGACGTCCTTTTGCATGGTCCGGGATAATTAATTATTTTTTTTAACGTTTCAGATGTTTATACTTTATATTTTACTGTGTCATGTACTCACCGTGACCTACGCTAACTGTTTTGAGCACTTACTGTGAGTTATTAGACTGTAAAACTATGTTAGAGACTTGTTAATGATGCTAAACTAGCTTAAATGTTTTCCCTTGTGTCAGGTGTTGTTCAGATTGTCCCGAGACTGTGATGCTAACTTTCCCACACCACTGCAGTGCTGTATGCTGTGTTGCAGGAAAGAGCTGTAATAAAACACCCCATAATCCACCTGGTCGTCGTCTGTGGTCTGTAGAAGCAACAGTAGCTGTGACCCGTCACACACACACACACACACACACACACACATAATAATAATATATATATATATATATATATATATATATATATATGTATATATATAAGAATAAGACAAAGAAATCTCAGTTATTGAACAGACTGTGAGAACTCCTGACAGTCAGCTGATTTCATGCTGTGATTTTAATACAGTTATGTCAGAACATGACAGCAGCTGTCCCAGTAGAGCTCTGAGATCTACTGACTCCGGTCAGATAGTGGAGCACAGAGTACAAACTAGACATGGTGAAGCAGCATTTAGCTGTTACGCTGCACACAACTGGAATAAACTACCAGCAGAACTGAAATCAGCCCCAACTGTAAGCACTTTTAAATCCAGGTTAAAAACGTTTCTCTTTTCATGTGCGTATGGCTGAGCTCTTAAGAGTTTTAAATTATAATTTTTGGATTTGCACTCTTTCTTGTACTTCCTATATTCTTTTCTCTTTCTTTCTTTTAACTGTATTTTTAATATGGGTTAGGGTTTTAAATGTTTTTGCATGTTCTTTTCTTTTTACATTTTCTGCTCTTACTGTTAAATGTTCTGTCTTTATGTAAAGCACATTGAGTTGCCTATTGGTATGAAATGCGCTATATAAATAAAGATGCCTTGTCTTGCCTTTTGTTTTTGATTGCGTTTCTATACTGAAGTTTTTAAAGGTGTTTCTATAGGCTCTGTGTAACATCATGGTTCTACAAGTAAGTCAGTGCTTCATCAGGTGGTTTCAGAGAGTTACAAGGTTCAGTGAATGCATCGTGAAAACAAGCCGACAATGTATTGATATTAGAAAATGTACTTTGTACTTTTGAATACTTTAGTATTTTTAAAAGCAAGTACTGTAGTACTTTAACTTGAGTAAAATCTTGATTGAGCAACTTTCACTTGTAGTTGAGTAATATTTGACCAGGAGTATCTGTACTTTGACTCGAGTCCTCGGGTTGAGTACTTTGTCCACCTCTGCTAAAAAGACACACACACACAGAGAAACAAACACACATAATTTGTATCTTTTCAGGACATTTCATCTTTAATTTTTGCTAATTAGTAATTAAACTAATCTTTTATTGAGTTTTATTTTCCATGATTAGCTGCAGGGCTTAAACTAAACGAGCTGTAATTATCTAATGTTCAAACTATTTTTCAACACGTTGCTGCTTCTTTTTCTTTTACGACTAAAGACGAAACTACAGGAACTACACTGACTTGAAGTGACCTGAACGCCGACAAACGGAGAGTTACTTTAAAGATCATTTCATTCAGTTCACATGCTCTTAAAGAAAGAAAGAAATCTCCTTCCTACCTTTCATCAGCTCCTCTTCAGATTCTCTTTGAGTTTCTACGCAGATTTTTGCCGTTAAATCACCTGCAGTCAGCGGAAGAAACAACCTGCTGTTGCTCCTCCGTTGTGTCTCTTCAGCATCTCTCCTCTGCACCGCCCCTCTGCTAACTTCACACCGGCTCCGCCCCGCCCCGAAACAAACACACACAACAGTGACAGGACATGGAGAGTTCCGGTGAGATCATCACAGAAATACTGTTGATTCAACTGTGACTTTGGAGAGTCGAACTCGGACTAACTTGGACTTTAAGGACTTGAATTATACATTTAAGGTGAAATGGTTAAAAGAATGTTTGAAAGCACCCAGTTCTTTATGAAGTGGGAGGTCTACATTTTCTGTTATTATGTAATTATAATGTCACTAAACTTCCTTTATGTCTCTCCACATAAGACAATAATATGGAACAATGAGAATATTACTAAAGGGAACAAGTCTCTCTATTTTCAAAACTGGGTTGAAAAGAACATAATACTCATTAAAGACCTTTTTAATAATGAAGGTCAATTAATGTCCTATGAGGCGTTTCTTCAGAAAGAAACATTTCCCGTCACACCCAAGGAATTTAGATCTGTAGTTAAATCTATTCCTAGTGGTTTGATAGAACTAATAAACAGCATGAGACTCTTAACCCTCAATGTACACTTTACATAAATGGAATTTAATTTATGAGTTACAAATGTACCAATAAACATATCAGGAAATGCTTTTATAACAAAAGAAAGATAACACGGCGTGGAAAGGTTTATTGGAATTCTCAGTTCAAAGACATAAACTGGTGTAGAGCATGGCTTGTCCCCTTTAAATTCTTATTATCTAACAAAAATAGAGAACTACATCTTAAATTGTTACACAACATCTATCCAACAAATATATACATTTCTAGATTCTCAGATGCTGATGATAAATGCACTTTTTGTAAAACTGAAACTGAAAGTATCATCCATTTATTTTATAAATGTTTAATTTGTGTTACTTTTTGGAAAGACTTTCTGTTTTTCTGTTTAACAAAACTACAGTTAAGTTTCAATTTGAAGAGAAAAACATTATTTTTGTTTTTTTCTCTCAAAGTAGTAACTATAACATTGACAACCTTTTTATCTTATTGGGTAAATTCCACATTCATAAAGCTAAGATGTCAAAAGCAACCCCATCATTTATGTTATTTTTAATTGAATTGAAACTTTATTTTGAGTCTCTGAAATATATAGAAAATAACAAGAAATGTTTATCAGCCCTTCAATTTTATTTGGAATACCTTGATTGAGATTGTCTGCCACTTTATATATATATATATATGTGTGTGTGTGTGTGTGTGTGTATATATATAATTTTTATTATTTATTTTATTTGATCATTATCTCATTTACATTTTTTCTTTTCTCATTCTTATTTTATTATATCTATCAGTTGCGTTTTGGAATGTCTGAATGTTTGTATATACTTTGTTCCTGTTATTATATTCCATGATTGAACTTAAATAAAGCTTGGGGGAAAAAAAAAAAGATTTTAGAGAGGTTTTTTGTTTTTTGTTTTTTTTAAGTTATTTTTTTGGCCATTTTTGCCTTTATTCGATAGTACAGCTGAAGTGGAGACAGGAAAGGGGGCAAAGAGAGAGGGGATGACACGCAGCAAAGGGCCGTACTGTGGTCTGCCAGTCAGGTAGTCAACAATCCAGGACACCAGGGGGGCATCCACCTGCATTGCTGTCAGCTTGTCACCCAGTAGAGCTGGACGGATGGTGTTGAATGCATTGGAGAAGTCAAAAAATATGACCCTCACAGTGCTCGCCGGCTTGTCCGGGTGGGCGTAGACGCGGTTGAGCAGGTAGATGATGGCGTCCTCCACTCCAAGTCGGGGCTGATAGGCGAACTGGAGGGGGTCCAGGTGTGGCTTGACCAGGGGCCGGAGCTGCTCTAGGACAAGTCTCTCCAGGGTCTTCATGATGTGGGAGGTTAATGCCACGGGTCTGTAGTCCTTGATTTCACTGGGACGTGACATCTTCGGTACAGGAACGAGGCAGGATGTCTTCCACAGCACGGGGACCCTCTGGAGACTCAGGCTCAAGTTGAAGACATGTTGAAGAACTCCACACAGCTGGGGGGCACAGGCTTTGAGCACCCTGGGGCTGACACCATCAGGGCCTGCAGCCTTACTTGAGTGGAGCTTCAACAGCTGTCTTCTCACCTGCTCAGCAGTGAGGCACACTGTGGGGGTGGCAGGTGTGGGAGGGGTGTAGTCCTCAAGATGGAGAGTTGGGCCAGCGGGGGAGGAGGTGTGAGGAGGTCTCACACTGCATGGTGGGGGGATGTAAGAAGGTGAAGAAGGAGGAGGAGGGGTGGAGGGGGGGATGGGTGGTGGCAGTGGTTGTCCAAAACATACAGCAGAAGAGTCAGTGGGGGGATGGGCAGGGCCAGCATTATCAAATCTGTTAAAAAACAGATTCAGTTCATTCCTAGATCCTATCCCAACTAGATTACTTAAGGAAAGTTTGCCCGTAGTCGGCACTTTTCTACTAGATATGATAAATCTCTCTTTGTCAGTAGGCTATGTACCTCAGTCCTTTAAATTAGCTGTAATTAAACCTCTACTTAAAAAGCCAACTCTTGATCCCGAGGTCTTAGCTAACTATAGACCTATATCGAACCTCCCCTTTCTCTCTAAGATTCTTGAAAAAACAGTTGCAAATCAGCTGTGTGATTTTTGCATCGCAATGAATTATTCGAGAAATTTCAGTCAGGTTTTAGAGTACACCATAGCACAGAGACAGCACTGGTGAAAGTAACTAATGACCTTCTGTTAGCATCGGACAAAGGTCTTGTCTCTGTACTTGTCCTGTTAGATCTTAGTGCAGCATTTGACACGATCGACCACCATATTTTACTACAGAGACTAGAACATTTAATTGGCATTAAAGGAACAGCACTAAGCTGGTTTAAATCCTATTTATCAGATCGCTTCCAGTTTGTACACGTTAATGATGAATCCTCTGTGCACAGTAAAGGTAGTTATGGAGTTCCACAAGGCTCAGTGCTGGGGCCAATTTTATTCACTCTATATATGCTTCCCTTAGGCAATATTATTAGAAACCACTCCATTAACTTTCACTGTTATGCCGATGATAGCCAATTATATTTATCGATAAAACCTGATGAAACAAATCAGTTAGACAAACCGCAAGCATGTCTGAAGGATGTTAAGATCTGGATGACCCACAATTTTCTGCTTCTAAACTCAGATAAGACTGAAGTTATCATACTTGGCCCTAAACAACATCGAAACAAACTAATCAGTGATATAGCTACACTAGATGGCTTTACTTTAGCCTCCAGCACTACTGTAAGGAATCTGGGGGTTATTTTTGATCAGGATTTATCCTTTAACTCCCATATTAAACAAATCTCAAAGACTGCCTTTTTTCACCTCCGCAATATCAAGAAAATCAGGCACATCCTGTCTCAAACAGATGCAGAAAAACTAGTCCATGCATTTGTTACTTCTAGGCTAGACTACTGCAACGCATTATTATCGGGCTGCAGCAATAAGTCTTTAAAGAGTCTGCAGTTGATTCAAAATGCTGCGGCTCGTATACTAACAGGAACTAGGATAAGAGAGCATATTACTCCTGTATTAGCTTCACTGCACTGGCTACCTGTAAAATCTAGGATAGAATTCAAAATCCTTCTCCTTACATACAAAGCGCTTAATGATCAGGCACCATCTTATCTTAAAGAGCTTATAGTGCCCTACCATCCCACTAGAACACTTAGGTCTCAATATGCAGAGTTACTGGTGGTCCCAAAGATCTCCAAAAGTGTGGAACCATCTTCCAGTTTCTGTTCGGGAGGCAGACACCATCTCCACATTTAAGAGTAGACTTAAAACCTTCCTTTTTGATAAAGCTTATAGTTAGGGCTGGCTATAGGTTTAGGCTGCTGGGGGGACTCCAAGGCACACTGAGCTCCTCTCTTTCTTCATCTCTCTCCCCAGATGTTTATGTTTATGTTCCATTAATGCCTGTTATTGACTTGATTCCTTCCCCGGAGTCTTTCTGCTTTGTCATCCTGCAGATTCCCATGGACTGTGGCCGCGCATGGATCGCTGATCACAGCTGAACCTCCCACTGTGGATTATTATAACTCCCCTAATCAATCAAACATTCATCACATTGTTGTTGCTACTATTATTATTATTTTATTATCATTATTGTAACATGTAGTATTAGTATTATTATTTACATACAGCTTACATATTTATATGTACTGCTTTTCCCTACACATACTGTAGTTTTACTATTGATGTTCTGTTACTACTGTTCTCTCTGTCCCTCTTCTTTTCTCTCTCTCTTCCACCCCTCCCACCTCCCCTCTTTCCTCCCCTTTTCCTCTTTCCCTCTCAACCCGACCGGTGCCATCAGATCACCGCCTACCATGAGTCATGGATCTGTCCGAGGTTTCTGCCTGTTAACAGGAAGTTTTTCCTCGCCGCTGTCGCCAAAGTGCTTGCTTATGGGGGAGTTGTTTCAATTGTCGGATGTAAACAAAATTATTGAGTGTGGTCTAGACCTACTCTATATGTAAAGTGTCTTGAGACAACTTTGTTGTGAATTGGCGCTATATAAATAAAATTTGATTGATTGATTGATTGATTGGCCCTGTCAATACTGCCTTCAACTCCTCTGTTGTTGTTGTTCCTGAAGCCAGTGATGGTCCTCATTCCACTCCAGACCTCTCTCATGTTGTTCTGCTGGAGCTTCCACTCCAGCTTCCTCCTGTACTTCTCCTTAGCCTCCCTGATTTTCACCTTTAGTTCCCCCTGTATCGTTCTCACCTCCTCCCTGTTACCAGCTCTGAAAGCCCTCTTCTTTGCATTGAGGATGGCTTTGATGTCCTTTGTTACCCACGGTTTGTTATTTGGATAACAATGGACCGTCCTGGCTGGGACAGTGGAGTCCACACAGAAAGTGATGTAGTCTGTTATGCACTCTGTGAGCCCATCGATGTCCTCTCCATGCGGCTCACAGAGTGCCTGCCAGTCTGTCACCTCAAAACAGCCCTGTAGTGCCTCATAAGCCTCCTCTGACCATCTCCTCACTGTCTTGGTGGTCGCAGGTTGGCTCCTCACTAGAGGTACATAGCGGGGGTTGAGGTGCACCAGGCTGTGGTCTGACCTAACCAGAGGGGGGAGGGGGGAGCAGCTGTATGCATCCTTGGCGTTTGCATACAGCAAGTCCAGGGTTCTCCCTTCTCTAGTAGGACAGTTAACATACTGGGTAAAGCTGGACAGGGTTGTTGCCATGGTGACGTGGTTGAAGTCACCCGAGATGGCGATGAATGCACTCGGGTGTTGAGTCTGCAGACGGGCTATGGCGGAGTGAGTGACGTCACATGCCGACGTCGGGTTGGCAGAGGGGGGAATGTAAACAGTTACAATAATGGCATGTGAAAACTCCCTGGGCAAATAACACGGCCTGAGTCCAACAGCCAACAGCTCAATATCCGGGCAACAGATGCGTTCCTTGATGGTAATGTGACCAGGATTACACCAGCGGTTATTAACTAGCACGGCAAGCCCCCCTCCTTTGCGCTTACCGCTCTCGGTGCGATCCCGGTTGGCCTGAACAGTCTGAAAGCCACTGATGCAGACGTTGTAGTCGGGTATGTCCTGGTGCAGCCATGTCTCCGTAAAGCACATCAGACTACACTCCCGGTACTCCCCTCTGACTCCTGGCAAGTGCTGTTAGCTCATCCGTCTTATTTGCCAGCGACCTCACGTTGCCCATGATGAGAGAGGGGAGACACGGCTTATATCTCCTCTTCTCCATAAGCCTCCGTTGTCTCGACCCAGCTTTTTTCATCTGTTGTTTAAATCCTCCCCTGCGTCCTCTGTGTGTTTTCCTCCATACTTCAGCAGGGACCGCTGATGTTCTAGCTGACAAGCTGGCCGGCCTCAGCGCGATCAGCTGTTCACTGGAGTAAACAAAGCGGCCATGTAGTTGTTGCGCAACGGTGCCAGGTCCGAGTGAAAAAAGTAAATAAAGCATGAAGAAAAAGGACAAAACTCTCTCAAAAAGCATATTCGGCCCATAAGCCGAAACGACATTGAGGCACCTGCCCCCAACCCGAAGGCACAGGGCGGCGACCCTCTCGTTCACCAGGGAAAACTCCAGCATGTGGCGGCTAAGGTGGGGAGCTTTAAGCAAGCCCCACCAGCCGACCCCACGCCAACTCCAGTGAAGAGGCCAACCAGGCCCAGATGAGTGAGAGCTTTAAGCAAGCCCCACCAGCCCGCCACCTCTCACTGCGGGCAATCCAGAGTAGAAGAGAGTCCAACTCTCTCAGGAGTGGGTTCCAGAGCCCAGACTGTGCGTGGAGGTGAGGAGCTTTAAGCAAGCCCCACCAGCCCGCCACCTCTCACTGCGGGCAACTCCAGAGTAGAAGAGAGTCCAACCTCTCTCAAGGAGTTGGGTTCCAGAGCCCAGACTGTGCGTGGAGGTGAGGAGCTTTAAGCAAGCCCCACCACCGCCCCTCCCAAACCAGTGTCCTCACGAGTGCGGGTCAGAGCCCAGACTGTCGAGGAAGTAAGCAGCCTCCACCACTCTCAATGGGGCAATCAGGGTTCCAAGCCCAAAGGACATGTGCGTGGAGGTGAGTCCGACTATCTCCAGCCAGTACCGCTCAACCTCCCGCACTAGCTCAGGCTCCTTCTCCCCAGCGAAGGTGACATTCCATGTCCCGATAGCCAGATTCTGTGTCCAGGGATTGGGCCGTCGGGACCCCCGCCCATGACCGCCACCCAAACCACAGTGCATCAGCCCCTTCTGAACCCTCCCGCGGGTGATGGGCCTATGGGAAGGCGGGTCCCGTGGGCAAACACCCGGCCACCATGTGCTCGCCTGCGAGCCCCAACCCCAGGCTTGGCTCCAGGGTGGGGCCCCGGTGACACCAATCCGGGCGATGTAAACTTCCTTGTTTTTCGTTCTGTCATCAGGGGCTTTGGAACCGCTGTTAGTCTGACCCGTCACCTAGGACCTGTTTAGTACTCAAACCCCTCCACCACGATAAGGTGGCGGTTCAAGGAGGGGTATAATAACATCAGATTTGAAAAAATTGTATTCCCATAAAGAGACAATAGTTTGTGTGTGTTATTTAGTGTTGAGTTTTGACAGTTAACAAATTCTGAAATAGACATGGCCTTCATAAAAGTGTTACTGTATTTGTTTCTTTTTTCAACTGTATTTCTTTTCAATTATGATTTGATGCATATTTTGTGTTTTCTGTCTCATTGTGACACTTTTAATCTCAGAGGTCTGGTGATTTAATTCAGGTTAAATAAAATTACATTTTCACAGTTGGAGAAGTTCTGGTTCCAAACTGTAGTTTTAGAGTTGGAGTAAAGCAGTGCTTTAAGTGGGCCGGTACGCACCAGTACGGAGTACCAGCACTTCTCAGTTTTAGCCTCTAGCGTACCGGGACTTTTAACGGCGTACCGGGACTTCACATGAGCCCATAGTACCCTCTCTTGTTCTATTTCTCTCTTGTGCTTTATGATACTCATACTCCTATGGCTATACTACATTACCCAGTGTGCACTGGTACGCGCCACACGCCTGCCCGTCGCGAGGCGTTCACTTGTAAGGAGGTCTCGCGAGTCGAGTGTGCCAGAAAAAGGACGTGAAGAAGAGATCTCGCGGACGTTGAATGCAAACATTAGAGCGTGTGTGTGTGTGTGTGCATGTGTGTGTCCACAGGGTGTGTTCAGTACCAGTTGTCTTGCTTGATGGACAACCTCCTGTCCAGGATTTGGTTGCATTTGTGTAAGTATATGGAGATCTTATTCATCAATAATATCATGTTGTTGGTCCTCCTAAATTTGTGAATTTGCTCAGTTAAGTTACACGACAATCAAATATTTAGGTCTAAAATATTAAACAGTCATTGTCTACTGTTTTGTTGTGATAGAAACAAACACAGGAGTATGTCATTTAGCCTAATTGATTTACTTGTCAACTGCATTGCTCACTTGTCCAATTTTCTCCATGTACTGTCTGTCTCCATCTTCTATCTATTTATTTCTCTCATGTGTGTGTCCACAGGAAATTATAGGTGCCAGTTCACTTGTGCATCAGCCTGTATGCTACTTGAGGGCCGCCCCCCTGAAGACCTCCCTTGGGCCATTATCCAATGAACAAACAGAATTTATCTGGAAAGTTGAAAGCTCAATAAAAACAAATTTCTTTTTATCATGTCCTAGTATTTAAATATATAACTTAATGATCTGCTGTTACCCACCGCCTAATTTACCTGGCAACAGTCGAATAAGGGGAGTACCGGGACTTATTTTTTTCCACTTAAAGCACTGGAGTAAAGTTCATAACATGTTGGAATAAATACCTCAAACTACATCACTGCAGACTCAACCAGCATCTGCTCAAAATATCATCAGCTGCAGTTTTACACAGTTTTTAATTCATATCCTTCTAATAAAATTCGATGGAGATTTATGGTGTAAATCCAAACTTGTACATATAATGTTGTCAGTCTAAGACAGGACACAACAAAAACATTGATTTTCATGCACTGGTCAGTTTTGAAATTTTGTTTCTATACTGTGTCATGAGATGACTGCCATATATGTCACACTTACAGTTTTATTTTATTTTCTGTCCTGTATTTCCTGGTGTTTCTGGAGGACTGTGATCGCCAACTTTTGGTGCTGTTAGTTTTCTGCCTGCTGATCAGCAAGTGACTGACTGGGACTTGATTACTGCCTGTTTTTCTCTTTGACATTTGCCTGAAGAAGATCTTTACCTTAACAGAGAAATGTCCTAAAAGACAATTAAATTATTTACTTGGATTCTGTACAAACTTTTCCCTCCCATTTTGCCTCTACAACATGTTTTTTCTCAGACTATTGATGATAACTGCGCTAATAAAACATTACATTTGATAATATTGTGTAAAAAATCCAGCAGCTTTTAAACTCGAGGTCTGCAGTCGTATTTTGAGTCTAATTCATCAGCAGAAAAAACAAAGAAAATGCACAATTAATAAACTTAAAGATGAATTTGACCAATATTATTATTGATTTATACACTGATTTATTATTATTATTATTATTATTATTATTATTATTATTATTATTTCAATTTCTATTTTCTGTGGATATCACAATATTGTAAATTCTTATAGCCATGATAATTATTTAATTCAGATTATTAGAAATTAAATTTCTCTTCTGGAAATTGATGCAAATTAGTGCATATTTAATTAGATAATGTCTTGTTTGCATATTTAAATATAAACTTGTAATAAAAAAAATAATTGACTTACTGTAAATCAAACTCAAACTCAAGACCTACCTTTTTAGTCTAGCTTTTAACTGAATCTTTTAGCCTAATTTTAATTGAGTTTATTTTATTATTTTAACTTCTTAGTCTGGGTCTTAACTGAATCTGTTTTATTCATTGTATCTCTTACTATCTCTTAGACTAGTTTTAATTTATTAAAAAACAAATTTATTATATTTATTACTAGAATTTTATTCCATTTACTTATTTATGTATTTATTTATTTTATCTTGTTTTATTCTATTTTTATGATTTTTTTGACTAATCTTACATTGTTAGTTTGGCTTTCAGCTGAATTTTATTTTATTATATAATTTAATCTTTTAGATGTCTTTATAGTTTCAAGTATCTTCTCTCAGGTGTTTCCCCACTTCAAAGTAGCGAGTGTAAGATGGCGTTTCCTCACCATTCTAATTTCAGTGTTTTTAATGTGTGTGTGTGTATGCGTGTGTGTGTGTGTGTGTGTGTGTGTGTGTGTATGTGTGTTGTGTGTGTGTGTGTGTGTGTGTGTGTGTGTGTGTGTGTGTGTGTCATTTGTGTCTATTGTTCGCTGTATTGTTTTTATGTAAAGCACTTTGAACTGCTATTATTGCATGAAGAGTGCTCTATAAATAAAATCTGATTGATTGATTGATTGATTGATTGATTGTTGATTGAAATAACCAACTGGGGAAGTTTCATCATGACATCAGTTAGTTTATCTTTTGTTTTGCAAGACACTGCAGGTGAAAATTTACAAATTATAAGTGATATATTCAGATATTTTTGTCTCTTATTCCTCTCTGATGCAGACGTGATCCAGACTATAACTTTGAACTTTATTAAACTTTGTCCCTTTTTTTGTTTTAACCCCTCTCTGCCTGGAAGCTTTATTCTGTCACACTGAAAGTAAAACACCAGAAGTTCCCTTTATTGTTTGAGCAGTGACAGACACGACTGCTGAACTGAATCTGGAAAAAAGAAACACAACTTACATGAAAACAGAAAATAACTGACAAATCAGCCACAGCAACACTTAAATGTCAGTTGTGTCACTTTATTCTTGAAACTTTCAGAGTTGAGTTCATAAACATTTTCAGCCTGATAATAAAAATCAAGAACTTTTTAAAAATTTCTATAAAACATAAAATACAGAGATCTGTCACAGAAAGGTGTTGTAGCGCCGCCGCCTGGCAGCAGCAGGTCACTGCAGCAGGAGCGTCAGCTCGACTTTGGTCTCAGTTCAATTTTTCTTTAGCTCTTTGGTCCCATTACCATGGAGACGGAGAGAGGGACGAGATGAAGAGAAGAGAAGAAGTTTTTGTTGTGGAGCCGCAGCAGCTTCAGGAATACATCGTCAGCTGGAGCCACTGAGACACAAAGACACACAAACAGTGTCAACGTTTTAATTCATCATTAGATGTTTTCACTCATTAATGGACAAAAGTCCCCTAAAATCCTACTGTTGTCCTCTAAACTTGCAGAATGATTTTCTGTCATCTTACTTTAATTTTACACCTGGAATTAAAATGTGATCTGTACTTGGACTTGTTAACCAGGTAATAAATATTTGTGTTTTTAATGTCTCCTTGTTTTCCTGATTCAGATCAGATCTCTGTCCTTCAGAGACAAACCTGCATCTGAGGAATCTGTGGTGGAACTCAGCCTCAAACTCCCTTAAAAAAATCACGTAGTTTTGTGAGTTTTTGAGTTCGAGGAAACTTAGAAATATTTTCAAACACTGTCTACGACAGATTCACAATCATTTGTCTCCTCTTGTAAATTCAGCAAAAACAACACATGAAGTTATTCCTTTATTTATATAAAATATATTGAGTCAGTTTGTTGGCTAATCTGTGACTGTGTATTTCATTCATCTCCACCTTTATTGCTTCATGTTTGATATAATTCTATTGAATAACTCATCTTTTAGAGTCTTCATGGCACAGAAGAGACGATGATCAGTAATTAGAGGCATTTCTTTGAGCCTCTTCACAGCCTATATTTTATTTGATGTTAACTGAAAACAACATCGGTGTTCTGTTGTTTCTTAGGATACATTCAGGCTGTGTGAACACCTGCAAGCATCACTCACCCATAAAACAAAATTATTACATTTTTATGGCTTGAAAAAAAAAAATCCAGTCCATATTTTCATTAAAGTTCATATTATTTATTGACTGTATTATTATTTACTATTTATGATGATAAAAAATATGCTACAAACTGAACATCAGAGGTAGATTTTTGGTAAACGTTAACTTCGTATATCTCGCGATATTTTCACACGTGCATCCGTTAAGAGATATACGAAGTCTTGTGATACATCGACGCCATGTTTACATGCTACCTGAGAGGCTACAGTTGACATTTCAGCTAAAAACATGGTGTAAATGTTGTCTTTTGTGGTTAAATTTTAATGTCGCGGCTCACAGACACTTGGATTACACCACATGAGCAGGATGGAGACATTTTGTGTTTGTTTTGTGTTCTTTTTTTAACATTTTATCCGTGGTCTCCATTCACTGCCATTGCACTGGATTTGGCTGCAACCCTGTTTTCTGCTGAAACTCCAGGATTGTTTTGTGAACTGAAGATTTTCACCATCCTCACATCAGCATAGAGGTGAGGACATACTGAGTGGATTATAATTCTGGGAAGAATATCGCTTTAAACCTTGAGTGATATAAAATCTCCTGCAGCTCGTCTGGTGGAGTAACTCACGTCTCTAAAGTGACTGATGAACTTGTCCAAACATAAACTGTGTCTTTGTAACAGAGAGTTTTCTGATGAATACAAATAATGAATTGTCTCTTTTTAAAAAACAAGCCAGACAATAACAGAAAAACGACTGTTTCCTGTCTGAGCAGCTGTATTTCTGTGTTTTTTGTTTGTGAAAATGACATCTGATGTGTCTCAGCAGCTTCGTCTCAGTCTCATCAGAACAGTGAAGTGAAACAAACTGTGTTTTACCTCCTTGACGTCCAGCTGGATGGAGCCACTGTTGTCCTTATCCAGAGTCTTAAAGGCTCCTGCAGGACACATTAGACACATCATATATATTTACATTTACATTTACCTGCCTGATGTGTCAGGACAGACTGAAGTTTGTCACTCACAGGTTGAATTACTTACTTGATGTTATATCATTCATTCATTCATTCATTCATTCATTCATTCATTAATTCATTCATCGTCCGTAACCACTGGAGGGGGGCTGGAGCCTATCCCAGCTGACATTAGGCGAGAGGCGGGGTACACCCTGGACAAGTCGCCAGTTCATTGCAGAGACACACAGAGACAGACAACCATTCACTCCTATGGGCAATTTAGAGTCACCAATTAATCTGTTATGCTGCATGTCTTTGGACTGTGGGAGGAAGCCGGAGTATCTGGAGAGAACCCACGCAGACACGAGAACATGCGAACTCCACACAAGAAAGGCCCTGCCCCAGACACAGACTTCCCAGTGCCCCAGCCAGCTGGGGGATTCAAACTCAGGGCCTCCTTGCTGCAAGGCAGCAATGCTAACCACTGCGCGACCATGCTGCCCTGATGTTAAATTGTTTTATATAATTTTATATTCTGAATACACAGCACATCCATATCATGTAGAAGATGAAGAGAAAAAGAAAGATGAGATTTATTCTGCCTCAAATGTTCTTCACAGCTGAAGGTCTTTAAATTACGACAATTATCACAGATTTATTCTAAATAGTAAAACTGAATTATTGTTGGCTCAAAGGAAACATGTCAAATTGAATTTTGTGTAAAAATGTGTAAAATGATGCATCAAGAAAATCATTTCATCCACTGAGCAATTCAGTCTGTAGATGTCAGAGTGTCAGTCTGTAGCTATCAGTGTCAGTCTGTAGATATCACAGTGTCAGTCTGTAGATATCACAGTGTCAGTCTGTAGGGTTCGGGTCACACCCAGTGATCAACGACTCCAAACAACTGTTGTCAATCTGATTGGAGCACTCATGAATTTGAACACATCCACAGAGGTTAAATACCTGGGGTTCCCACCATTTAGTTAGACTAGCTCTGACTAGTCTGACAGGCATGAACTGATGAAGCTTCTTGGATGAGAAGCGAAACGTCTTCAATAAGACTTTTAAACAAGTCCAGTTGCTTTCGATTTAATCTTTTCCTGAGATTACAATGACCTGGACGAATGAGAACATTCACGGACATGTCAGTCTGTAGATATCACAGTGTCAGTCTGTAGATATCAGTGTCAGTCTGTAGATATCACAGTGTCAGTCTGTAGATATCAGTGTCAGTCTGTAGATATCAGTATCAGTCTGTAGATATTACAGTGTCAGTCTGTAGATATCACAGTGTCAGTCTGTAGATATTCACATTGTCAGTCTGCAGATATTCATAGTGTCAGTCTGTAGATGTCAGAGTGTCAGACTGTAGATGTCAGAGAGTCAGTCTGTAGATATCACAGTGTCAGTCTGTAGATATCAGTATCAGTCTGTAGATATCACAGTGTCAGTCTGTAGATATCACAGTGTCAGTCTGTAGATATTCACATTGTCAGTCTGCAGATATTCATAGTGTCAGTCTGTAGATGTCAGAGTGTCAGTCTGTAGATGTCAGAGAGTCAGTCTGTAGATATCACAGTGTCAGTCTGTAGATATCACAGTGTCAGTCTGTAGATATTCATAGAGTCAGTCTGTAGATGTCAGAGAGTCAGTCTGTAGATATTCACTATGTGTAAATGTCACAGATATTAGATAGATAGTAGATAGATACTAGATAGATAGTAGATATTCACTATGTGTAAATGTCACAGTGTCAGTCTGTAGATATTCACTATGTGTAAATGTCACAGATATTAGATAGATAGTAGATAGATACTAGATAGATAGTAGATATTCACTATGTGTAAATGTCACAGTGTCAGTCTGTAGATATTCAGTGTCAGTCTGTAGATGTCACAGTGTCAGTCTGTAGATATTCACATTGCCAGTCTGTAGATATTCACAGTGTCAGTCTGTAGATATTCATTGTGTCAGTCTGTAGATGTCAGAGTGTCAGTCTGTAGATGTCAGAGAGTCAGTCTGTAGATATCACAGTGTCGTCTGTAGATATCAGTGTCAGTCTGTAGATATTCACAGGGTCAGTCTGTAGATATTCGCAGTGTCAGTCTGTAGATATTCACAGTATCAGTCTGTAGATATTCACATTGTAAGTCTGTAGATATCATAGTGTCAGTCTGTAGATATTCACATTGTGAGTCTGTAGATATCACAGTGTCAGTCTGTAGATATTCACAGTGTCAGTCTGTAGATATTCACAGTGTCAGTCTGTAGATATTCACAGTATCAGTCTGTAGATATTCACATTGTGAGTCTGTAGATATCACAGTATCAGTCTGTAGATATTCACATTGTGAGTCTGTAGATATCACTGTGTCAGTGTATCAGAGAGGGGAGGAAGATGAGGAAGGTGAGGATGAAGAAAGACTCACTGCACATGGCGTCCAGTCGCACCAGGCAGCCAATGTAATTGTCAAAGTCCATGTTGCCATGCTCGTCACTATAGCGACGGATGATCAGCTTGTAGAGCTGGTCGTTCAGAGGGAAACCTGCACAACAACACACACACACACACACACACACACACACACACACACACACACCAAGGTTAATATGGTGAACTAAAACTTAAGTATCAACTAGGGCTGCAAGAAACAATTATTTTAATTGTTGATTAATCTGTTGATTATTTTCTGAAGTAATTGATTAATTAATTCTTTCACAATCTTGTCAGTTGAAAAATTGTTCCAAACATGGAGAACACAGACGTATGTCGTTTGAAGCTATTTTTCAAGTTTGCCAAAAAAGAGGAAAAACACAGTAAAAGCTGTCACAAGATGTAATAAATTACTCAAACCAATTAATTGATAATCAAAATAGTGAGTAGAGATGAGTGTTTGTCACCTGCAGCCTTGAAGGCTCTGGGTAGCTCTTTAGAACAGATCACACCTGAACCATCAGCATCATGGCTCAGATAAACTCCCTGAGAAAACAAATAAACAAACAAATAAACAACATGTCAAATAAACAAAACACATAGCATTCACACAGACAGAGAACCCACCTGCCATCTCTTGATGTTGTTCCACAGATATTTGAACTCGTGGAACCCCAGTTTCCCCGTGCTGTCACTCTGAAGAACATCAGGTCAAAGGTCAAACTCACAAACGAGAGAGAACAGACCAGAACTCAAAGCAGAACACAGAGCAGAACACAGAACAGAACTCAGAGCAGTTTTTCATATTACAGATTCTGTTAGTTAGTTTGTGTTCTTGTGTTACTCCTGTGAAACCAAACAAACCTTTAAAAGTCACAACAACACAAACTAACAAGTTGGTTGGGTTAAAAGTTCTCAGAACCTTTTTCAGTCCGCATCGTCCCGGCAACCAGGAACACCTGTCACTGCTGCTAATGCTGTGATTATACACTGAGAAATAAAGGTGCTGACTAGAACGACAAAGGGTTCTTTGGCTTGTTTTTTATAGGAGAGCCCTTTATAAAGGTTCTACCTAGAACCTAGCATAAATGGTTATACCTAGAACCATCCATGAAAGGTTTCACCCAGAACCCCCCTATGAGAGGTTCTACAGATAACCCCTCTATGGTGTAATGGTTCCATGCAGAACCCTCTCTGGGTGTTCTATCCAGAACTTTTTGCTAACAAGAACCCATCCAAGGGGTTTAACCAAAAACAAGGGTTTTATCAAGAATGCACTCAGGAGGTTCACTTGAGAACTTTCCCATATTCCAAGAGTTTTATCTAGAACACTGCCAGGAGGTTCTACAGAGATCCTTTTTATATTTTAAGCATTTATTCCGAGGGTTGTATCTAGAACCCACCAAAGGTTTTCTACAGAGATCCTTTTTACATATCAGGGGTTTTATCTAGAACAAGGGTTGTATCTCAAGCCCAGCCAGGAGGATCGACTGAGAACCTTTCTATATTCATTGGGTTGTATCTAGAACCCAGCAAGGATCTCCTGAGATCCTTTTTATATCTCAACGGTCTTACCTAAAATCTACCCAGAGGGTTTTTACCGAGAACCCTTTTATATTATGGTACAAAGAACCCTTGGCAAACCCTTTCTTCCAAAAAGGGTTCTTTGGATGAAAAAGGTTCTTATTGGAACCTTACACTTACTAAGAACACCTGACAAAGCCTTTCTTCAAAACAGTTCTTCAGAATCAAATGGCTCTGGGCAGAACCCCAGTCCTTTGGGAACAACCCTTTTAGAACTCTTTAAGATGAGTGTACTTCTGACAAAGACAAACAGTGGTACTCAGTCTCAGAAGTACTGTTCTGTATTAGAACCATATTCTGTGAAAGGATACATCCATAACAGCGACCATGCTCCTGCATGACTCGATGCTGAAACCATCAGACTTCAGGGATCCATCTGAGACAAGAGATCAAGAACATTTAGATCAGGTTCATATTGATCCAGAACAAATATTAACTAACTGAACCCTGAAATAAGAACACAAGTACATTTAGTAGTTTTTCTTTCTACACTCTTAGAAATAAAGATGCTTACTAGAACCATAAAAGGTTCTTCAGCTTGTCCCCATATAAGAATCCTTTTTGGTTCCTGTTGGAACCTTTTATAAAAGGTTATACATAGAACCACCTGTGAAAGGTGTCACCCAGAACCCTCTATGAGAGGTTCTACAGAGAACCCTTATAGATACACTTTGTGTCAATTCCCCCATTGTGGGGATCAATTAAGTTTATCTTATCTTCCTATGATACAAAGGTTCCACCAAGAACCCTGTCTTGAGGTTCTATCCACCCTCTAAGGATGCCAACATAAGCCCACCCAGGGGTTTCTACCGAGAACTTTTTAAATACCATTGGTTTTATTAAAAACACAGTCAGGGAGTTCTACCTAGAACATTTTTATATTCCAAGTGTTTTATCTAAAACACACCCAGGGGGTTCTACTGAAAATATTTTTATATTTCAAGGGTTTTATCTAGTACTCACTCAGGGGGTTCTACTGAGAACCTTTTTGTTTTTCATGTGTTTTATCTAGAACTCATTCAGGGGGTTCTACTGAAAATATTTTTATAGTTCAAGAGTTTAATCTAGAACCCACCCAGTGGGTTCTAACAAGAACCCTTTTATGTTATGGTATAGAAAAAAACCCTTGACTAACCCTTGGTGAAAGAGTTCTTCAAGATTATCAAGAAACCCTAAAAAGGGTTCTTTGGATGAAAAAGGTTTTCGATGGAACCCTTAGTCTTATAAAAAATGCTTGACAAACCATTTCTCTTTAACAGGCCTCTTAAGAAGCAAAGCTTACTGGGTAGAACCCGAGCCCTTCAGGAAGAACCCTTAAGAGTATATGGATCAGTGTGTGACAGAAGAACCTTCATGTGTTTGACAAACACACTCACGTTTGGAAATGACTTTGTTGAGGATGTTCATCAGCTCGTTGGGGCTCACCTCCATGTCCTGTTAACGCACACACATTAGAACATTAGAACGTTTCTCTACAGAGGAAGTCCTACAAACAGAGTGAGTCACAGCTGACTCAAACTGAATCTGTTTCTGTTTAGTTCCTTTGATATTTTTCCAGTTTCTGACTCATTACTGAAAAGATTTTCTGCCTGTTGCTATAACACTGAAGCAGCAACAGTAGAACCACAGCAGTAGAACCGCAGCAGTATCTCTGCTCCATGTGGTCTGATTCCTTCACTTCACTTTCAAAAGGCCAGTGTGTTCATCTGCTGTCATGTGATTACATGGTGGCATCAGTGCAAGAAAACTGTTTTTTTTTTTTTTAGATTATGAGACAATATCAGACAGAAAGCTGTTTATGTTTTCTACATCAGCACCAGAATAATCCGGATGGGATTAAATCTCCAAACCAGGATATATGATCCAGATAAAAAATATTCACATTTAAGAAGCTGAAATCAGAGAATTTAGACTTTTTTAAAATTAAGAATCGACTCAAAACGATTGATTTATTGATCCTGTCACAGTCTTGTCTATTGAAAAATAGGTCCTCCTGTTTTCACATGTTTGGACCTATTTTTCAACTAGCGATCAATCTGACAATAATTTTTCCACTAATCAATCAGTTGTTTGGGCCATAAAATGTCATAAAATGTTGATCAAAGTCTAATGCCTATCCACTCTGACTTTAACATTTAACCAGTAAACTAATTAGAATGAACTATTATCAATTAGAGCACCAAAAAACAAACCCTTTCAAACTGAAGTTCACATTTATTCCTCTGAGTGCAGTCCAGCAAGATATTCAATGAACAACAACAATAAAATATTTACACAGCACTTTTCATGAGTATTATAATAAACACAGGTTGTCAGACCACAGAGATGGTTCTAACCCCTCAGAAAAATCTGCAGTTCAGGTCTATGTGTCGTGTTCTAATACAGATAAGTGAATATGGATAATATGCAAACTGCACTTAATTTTCACAATTTCTGACTTTTTCACCTGTCTGTGTTAATAAAATGTCCAACAGATGATCTTGTGGTATCAGAATGATCTTATCTGAAAAACCAAGACAAAGCCCACAGGACCACTTTTATCTGGGATCTCAAAAAAAAAAGGGATTATAAAATCTGGACTAAAAGTTTAGAAATACTGGCCCCTGGACTCACTGCTTTCCTCATCATAGTCGCGAATGATTTGATGCCTTCTTTCTCTAATGTGTCAACTAAACTAAACAAAAACACTTCCTGATTTCGTTCTAACAGCCCACCAAAGCCCTGCTGATGTCACACAATCACAGTTTGTGTCTTTAAAAAGTATCAGGAAGTTTCCAGAAGAGAACAAGCAGCAGTGACTCCACCTTTACTGTCTGCCAGATGCCTGACCCCACCCAGCTGGAGCTCAGCCAGGTGGGTGGGAGATACTCTACTACAAACATCTTCATCATCCTCATCCTCGCTGTTGATTTAAAAACATACACCCACAGAGAGTCAGCCTGAGTTCTGGTCTAACTGGTGCACACACCCCTCTGATGAGTCAGAGACAGCCTCACACACACACACACACACACACACACACACACACACACACACACACACACACACAGTACAACGCCTGAGGAGTGAGTGCCTCCCTGCCAGACAATGGCAGGAATGTAGAGAACGAGTTCTCTTTCCCTCCACACACACACACACACACCCTGAAGTCAACTGTTTCCACATGTTCATCAGACGACACAATAAACTGTTGATCTTTGACAGAATGACACACTGTATTTAAAACCCAGCTGCTACATTGACTCATCTGAAAACTCATATCTTCTTCTATCTTTGAACTTCACATCCTCAAAAACTTAGGTAACACTCTCCAAAGAGGGCAGATTTTAAAAGTGCTATAGTGTCAAGAAGCATTTAGAGGAACTTCTCTCTCTACTATCTCTTAATAACACAACACAGGAGTCAACACTTAAACAGGAATTACCTGTTTGATTTGACAGGCAAGTATTTTCATGCTGATGCACATCATCTGACAGACGTAACTGCAATACTAAATGAGATATCCCCAGACTCCCTTTAAAAAATGCAGAATTATGAGAATTGTTGAGTGAAGAAAAACTTAATAAACGCTGTCAAACTGCAACAAATTCTTAATCATTCATGCCTTCTTGCACATTCGGCAATAAAGGCAAAACATGAAGCTGTGTCTTTCCTTGTAAAGAATATTGTGTCAGTCACAGCTTCTAAACATTTTTAAAAAATCTCCCAATTTTGTGTGTTATTGAGTGAGAAGAAACTTTATAAACTTTGTGAAAAATGCTGTCTATGACAAATTCTTAATTATTTTGGTGTTCTTCTAACTTTGGTTCTACATGAAGTTGATTTTTTCTATGAGTAAAAAAGGCACGTTACTAATGTTAAAAACAACACATTTGGTCTTTGCAGACAGAAATGATGTAGCTATGTGTTTATTTAAATACAGAGCGGAGACGTGAGATCTGATCACAAGTGGTCAGTCTAATACGAGGTGTGAACAGACTTAGAGAAAGAAATGTTTGACTTGACACTCCGGTCCAATCCTGACTACCTGTCATATTTGGGCCAGTTGAAACTGATCTAAAAGAGGAAAGTGGGGCGGCGGGGGTTCAATTATACTACTTTTAAGTTTGAAACGGTGACTGAAGATGAGTTGTTTGGAGGAAATTAAAAGTTAACTGTTTAACTGAACATTTTTCTTTCTTTGTTTCAGCTTCATCTTGTGTATAATTCAAAAACGAGGTATGAATTCGACCAGCAGAAGCTACAGAACCTGCCTGTCCTGATGATAATGGAGCAGACAAAGACAGAGGACGGGACAGTGGAGGGTGGAGTTTGGAATGCAGCCGGCAGACAGGTGTGGCAAGGGATGAGGAGTCAGGTAAAAAACAGACAGAAAGATCAAGAGACAGAGCAGGGCTGAGCAGACAAATCACCTGAGATGTATCAAATCAGGTGAACATTTCAGTCGCAGAATTAGAGTAAACAGTAACAAGCCTCCATATGAACACTTCACACTTCCTGGTTTTCCACTGAGTGAAACTAGAATCTTCTGATGACAGGGTGGAGCTAAAGGTAAATAATCTGTCAGGTTAAAGAGACAGACAGTACCTATAGACTGTAAGAGGTGTAGACTGTCGGAACATAGATGACAACAGAACATTGAGGTTAAATGATGGAAAAACAGAAGGGAATTGATCACAAAATTATAACTTTCCAAGAGAGTTTTAACTTGTGTATCATCAGCAACAGCATGACAGTAATATCTGACATTATAGTGTCTAACTGTATCCAGAGGGAGCATGTATAAAGTAAAATGTATAGGACCCAGGATACTTCCCTGAGGAACACTGAATTCAATGTCAATTATCTCTGAAACTCAATTTACACGTACTACTCAGATTAGGAACCCAGAGGAAAGGAAGCGTTCAAAACAAGATCTCAACTCTCACCATTTTCTCGTATTTCTTAAATTCGGTCCTGAAACACATTTGTCTCATCTCAGCTGGAGACTGATTTAAGCCCAACTGAAGATCTTAAAATGTTCTCTTTTTTGTCTCAATGCACTGATCTTAAATTTGCCTTCAATAATCAGGTCATGAGATAAGAGTGAGCTCTAAAAGAAAACTTAAATGAGATCTCAAATTTGTCTCATTGAGTCAAATTAAAGTTGTGTTGTTCCGTATGGTCATCGAGGAGAAACCTCTGAGACACCTGTGAGCTCAGCAAAAGATCTGCTTTTCTTAAAGACAAAGAAACGAAAAAAGAAAAGACAACTGTGAGGAACAAAATTTTCTCCAGGAAAATACTACCTGCATTAAAAATATTGCACATTTCCCTGTTAAGTCCTTTATTCACGGCTGTCTAAACACGGGATATAAAGGAAAGAAAATAAAACTATATAAAAATATTTGTGGAAGTTTAAATGAAGGGAAACTGGACTTGGCTGTAGATCCTCATCCCATACAACGTCTTCAAGGATCAACAACCAAGTCTAGTTGGCCTCGATTCAACCTTTCTTGGAGAACCATGACCTTAGTTTGGTGTTTTTCATGATTGTTTTGCAAAAGACGTTCAACAGACCATTGGTTCCCAAATTGGGAGTTGGGATCCCCATGAGGTGTCACAAGATCAACCTGGACGGCCAAAATTATGTTTAATTTTTCAAAATTTGCTTTATTTTTTGTTTTCAGATGTAGGAGTTAGTAGATAAAACAAAACAAATAAAACAAGGACAGGTAACTGCTTTTTTGCAACCAATGGTGAGGGGTTCAAATGGTCAGAGACTGCTTCATTTTAAGGGGATACAAGTGAAAAAGATCAGGAACAACAGTTCTGGATTATAATCTGTTGAAGAAGATCATTGGACTGTGAGCAGGATGATGTTATGAGGATCTAAAGTCTTCTGAACATTCGGTGAACATGGTTTCTATTGAATCAATTCAATGATTATGAGTTTGTAGTTTTGGGTTCTGCGCAGATATTTACCACAAACCACCTTCACATGTGACCTTCATGTTCCTGTTCTGTTTGGTGTCCATGAGCAGACACTGTAAATAGTTGGAGCTCGATGTAAACAGTTCAGTGTAATTAGAGGTTTGTTGTGAGGCCTGAGGTCATGTGACCCTCAGACTGTAAACCAGCAGCAGATGTGTGAACCTGCTTGCTGACTGACTCATGAGAGCTGCAGCTGTATTTCCCACATGAAATTATTAAAGGTTTGCTCTCTTGTTTGAGGAAATGTTTGTAATTTAACAGTTTTTGGTGTGACTGCTTTCTGTTGAGGAGACAGAGCCCGTCCACTGTCGTCCAGTTTAACAATCATCCTGATAGTTATCAAGGCCGTCCCAAAAACCATCTTTGGGACTTGGAACCTTCAGTGAGAATTACTCGCAATTATCTTAAGCTTGGATGGTGGGAGTGGACAACACAAGTTAACATACCTTTGCCAAACTTGTGGTTGTTTTGTACTTTTATACTTTGCTGTAATTGTAATTGAGTCAAATGAGAGATGAGGACAGGAGGGCAGTCACGAGCCACTGTCTCCTTCATCCCTGCCTCCAAAGTCTCAACAGCCGACTCGACGAGCGAGTGCACAGGAAAGGTCGAGTCCACACTCGTGACAGATCTGTGCTGGTGGGATTGCATTTGCACGAAAGAAGCAGAAATGTTCCGTAATGAGGATGTTTTTCTGCCATGTTATCCTGAAAACAAAAGCTCAGTGCTACAAAAATACAGTGGCTTCCTGCCACACTCCATGAACATTTTGCTCCATTTAACCAATTAAAAACATCTTCGCCTTCTAAAAGATTATTAATGATTTCTTATGACTCATAAACAGACACTAACTCATTTGGCAAACATTGAGCATTAATTTGAACTCTCATTAACATGAAACAGGCAAACAAAAACAGTTATTCCAGCCTGGAAGAGAGTATTTAAAATATTTCAACTTAACGTGTTTCCTTAATCTCTGATGACCCATCATTGTCATGTTATGATGAATTACAGTAAATATATGACAGATTTCTCCTTTAAGTGAATAAAACCAAGGTGAAGATGATTAAACTTGCTTCGGTAATTATCGTGCCGTAGGCTACTGTTGTCTTTGCCACAGCACAACACAATGTTACTCATATGTATAATAACACAACTGACAGCAATGAAAGCAAAAAATACCTGCACATATGAATATCATCACTTGGTATTCATCACGTATATTCCCCATGGGTGAGCACTCATGTGATCAGCATGGCAACAACATATTGATTTTTGATTTAAGGAGGTCATCAGGTAACTAGTCCATCATCATCATCATCATCATCATCATCATCGCTATCACCATCATCATCATCACCATCATCACCATCATCATCACCATCACCATCATCATCATCATCTGAGAGTTGCTAAATGGTCTGTCTGCATTTTAAATTTAGTAAGAAACCACAATGAAACACAAATAATAAGTCCTGGTATGATTTCTGGATTGTTTGCTACGAGCTCTATTTTCTCTCCTTTGTGTCTCTATCTGTTCTTTCTGTCACTTTCCAAATCAGTAGCAAGTAAAATATCTTTTCAGAGATAAAAATGAAAGATTTCAGCTGGAGAAAAACTTTGGCTGCAGGATGTGTGACAGCAACAAAACAAACAAAAAAAAAAAAAGAAAAAGAAAAAAGAGAACATCGCAGAGGCAGACAGGAGTTCTGATTTACTGGGATAAAATGAAATAAATAAATAGTGAGTGAGACACAGTGATGAACAAACAGGATTAAACATGAACATGATGGACTCACATCTCCGGCCAGCTGCTGGAAAACTCTGCGGAACTGTTTCTCCTCATTGCTCTCATGAGCCTCAGCGAAGTTCAGAGGTCTGCGAGGTGGAGGCTGCACACACACACACACACACACACACACACACACACACACACACACACACACACAAAGAGCTACTGTTAGGTCACACTCTCACACACATTCCTCAGTCTAACAACATTTGGACGTTCAGAGTTTGTTTGCTTATGAAATCTTCCACTGAGAGAAATCTGAGGTTAAATTAAATCACATTTTAAAGAGTTTCACACACTGTAAAAAAAATAGCTGAAATGACTTTCAAGACAAATTTCAAGATGTAAAGATAACTCTAAAACTGTCTTAACTTTATGCTTTTCCAGAACAGATGGACTGAACTGCACTGTAAAAATGAAGGAGTTGACAAACTTTAAATTTCAAGGCAGTGTGCTGATTTTTGAGTTTTGAGCAGTGTGGACCAAACTGTGACTCATGTGTCAGTGCTTTCATGCTAAATTCATGCACTGACCACATTTCCCAAAATCTCCTGCCTCATTCATAGTACACCACTGCAGCATTTTTTTCAAACTCACTGTTTTCAAAACTGTTCAAAATACATTCAAAACAGAATCATGGCAAATTCCCTGCATTTCTGCACTAACTGTATTGAAATATGTAGAAAATCTTACAGAATATTTTCAATAAAATTAAATAATAATAATTTCAAACACAACTCAATGCTATTTCAGCTGCAAAACACTATATATTTGCAGCATATTTTTCAAATGCTGACTATTTTCAAATGTGAATCTGAATTAAAACACAAAAGTCTCACAATAACACCAACACACTAACAGATGGAGGCAGCAGCAGACCAACAACCGCTGTGTCCTGTGAGATAAAAATACTGATTTTATCAGTGGAGTTTGGTTGGGTTGCAGAGAGTGATGTTTGTCTTCCTGTCAGAAAAATATTCTAACTAGTGTCTATATCACATGTTGGTGCTGACTCTGTCCACAGCAGGACACTGATTAGCTTCCTACACCAGTACTCCGGCTGCTTCTTCAAACTGGGGTCGTGTCAACCTCCATCTGCTGCAGGTGACAAACTGACTGTGGAGAAGAACCTCATAGAACCACACTGCAGATAATACGAACTGTCCCTTTAAGTGACTGTTAAAAACATCTGAGGAGCAAATGGTCAAATATATGATCCGTGGGACGTTACAATAAATGTACTTGTTTAAGAGAGTCTAATAAATAATACAGATTAAAGAGAATACATGAGGATGAGATGGAGGAAGAGGAGGAAGAGGAGGATGAAGAGGAGCCTTTTCATTAGGTTTTACACTGAACGTTGGTACTTACTGGGGGAGAAGGAACAAACTGAGACGGGTCGAAGTCACTGTTGGAGGAAAAAACAAGACGAGTCAATATGTGTGGAGCAGAACACTGTTAGCCTAGCTTAGCACAAAGGCTGGAAACTGTTAGCCTAGCTTAGCACAAAGGCTGGAAACAGAGGGAAACTGTTAGCCTAGCTTAGCACAAAGGCTGGAAGCAGAGGGAAATTGTTAGCTTAGCTCCATCAAAAAAGAAAATCGTATGTGTTCACCTCACAACGTTAATGATGCCTTTGATGATTCCTAACACACCGAATGACATGTTGGCGTCTGTCTGAAACACAGAGAGGAAACAATAATAAGAGACGGAGAACAAGAACAAACTGTTCCAGATATAAAAGTCAACATTTTTCATACAAAAATAAAAAAATATGTCCACAACTAGAAGATGTAGGGGAATAAAATCTGTTTCTTTAGTCATGAAACATTAATCAGTGACAATTCTGTTTAATTAACATCACTGATCAGCTTTTTAGATAAAAAGACAAGTTTGCTTTTATCTTTTTAACTTTCTGATTTCAACAGATTAATAGAAATACTTGAAATAATAATACCAGTATTATGTTCAGTATTACCTTTAACAATAATGGGTGATATAATGTTCATTCTCATGTGCACTTTTTGGTCACATCATTTCATTATCATGTGCAATAGTACATTTATTATCCTTAAACCATGTGCAATACTACTTCAACATCATGGGCTAAATTATTTTTTACATCATCATGTGCAATATTAATCTCAGTGTCATGGGCTATATTAAGTTCAATATCATGTGCAATATATTTCTCTACTACATCATGTAATGTCATGTTTTTATACAATGTGCATTATTTTCACTGTCGTGCAATATTACTTTTCACTTTTCATTATTATTATTATTATTATTACTTGTGCTACCTTTACATTCATTATCTGGTTCAATACAACCTCTCAATACCTCTCAATAGCACTGCCAATATTACTCTCCATGTAAATTGCCATTATTTTGCTTTACTTTGTACTTATCTTACTTCTACTGGTATTCTATTAAGCTCTGATTATACTTTTTTTTATACTTCATTATTTGATGCTCTATTGTTGTTATCTGTATATTGTTACTGTAATTTTGGAGCTATCCGTTACAAGAATTTCCTTTGGGATTAATAAAGTTCTATCTCATCTTATCTTATCTTATAGAACTGAAGGACTGAAAGGAGTGTATCAAATACATTAAACCACTAAAGTAAAAATCAGATAGCCAGTGATGGAGCGGAGTCGTACAGATCCACAGATTCCATGAAGTTTGGAGGAAACATTTATGACATCTGAAATATGTGATGCAGTCATACAGTTTGTAATTTGATGATTATATGTGGGAAAAAATTAAACTAAATTAAAATGAAAGAACCCCAAATCTACCTCACTCTGACCTCAGTGATGGAAAGAAACCACATAGATTGATTCTTGTTTATAAGAATAAATTTAAGGTATTTGTACTTAAATACTTTTTTCTGTTTTATCACATTTCAGAGAGGACTAATGTACTTTTCACCCAACTATAATTATTTCACAGGTGCAGTCACTGCTCACTTTGCAGATTAAGATTTCATATTTTTAAACACACAACATTTTAGAGGTGGAGCTGTTCTCCGGGTTCTGCACAGCTCCTGATACTAAGTTGGGTTAAATGCAGAGACTAAATCTCACTGCATGTTGTATTTTATATAACTGTATATGTGACAATAATAACAGCTGTATAAAACCAACCCTGTATGGATGTGATGTGATTACTGTCATAGCTGTTTGGTCTGATTCACATTAAAAAACTTTGTTGAACTGGATGCTGCTGGAAGCTGCAGGGTCCAGTTTCAAAGTTCATACATTACGTAATATCGGATCTTTACATAAACACGCATACTCGTTGATGCCCAATTCAGCATTTTAAGCTTTATCAATCCATTTCCCTTCATTTCTTGAATCAGCTATAGCATTAATGTTATTTATTTCCCACATGCACTCAGTCTGAACCGATCAGAGGGAACCATGAAGAACTAACATTAGGTTACTGAGCTCCAGTAAAATTAAGTTAAATCGATTCATTCACATACAAACGGTTCTTTCGCCTTTTCCAAAGTCAAATTCAAGAACTTTTCAAGCATCGTCAAGGTGCATTTTCAAGCTTTTCCAGCACATTACAGCTTTAGTAAATGACATATTTACATGCATATCTGCACTCAAAATGATTATTTTACTTCTTTATCACAGAGATATTACTGTGCTATAAACAACCAAACTTATGTTTTGGGACTGAGTTTTACAGAACAGTGACAAAAATATGGTTTCAAAATGTGTCACCTGTCTGTACGTGAAGTGAATGAAGCTGAGTCTGTAATTTACATTTCCAGAATATCTGTAAAGCTCAGTCCACTTAGTTAGCTGCTAGCAGGCTAGCCATGCTTTGGTCTAATGTTTGTTACATCTTCAGTTGCAGGAAGGAGCTAACATTACCATTAACATCATTAGCTCCGTCAATTAAAGGTAACATTAGTTGTTATATCGCATGTTCAATAAATGAACGAGCTGTAATTGACAGACAATACAAGCACCATATTGCATAATCCTCAATCCCTCCCACCTGTGAATTTGCCAACTTTAGCGTGACGTTGGCCTAGGACAAAAACTGCCCTCTTTCAAACTATAATTTTGTACTTGTTGTTTTAACTGAGTTTGAGCTCCAAAGATTTTGCCTTTTTGTGGAATACGCTGCAGGTGCACTTCTTTATTTGCAAGTAAAGCAGATTTTGTTTGAATTGTTGTAATTGTGAGCCTTTTTTGTGAGTTTACTTAGCACTTAAACTGAATTATACAAAACAATCAATTTTCTTTTGCAGTTTTCACATTGCAAAATTCATCACAATATTTTAGAACAGCTGGATTTTTAGTCACACTATATTAAAGAGAAATCAGACATCTCTACGGCTGATATCTCCAAAACTCTGCAACTCACACCAAAACTATCTGGATGGATAAACAGCTCTACAGGGAGGAGGAAACATATATATTTTTGATTTGGGGGTCAACTATCCCTTTAAGTAATCCTTTTTTAATCCCTAAAGTCCCTGTATTTTAACAGGGACTTTGAAGTCTTTGGCAGTGAGGGAAACCGGAAACACATGCAAACACTGGAGAACATGCAAACTCCACACAGAGAGAACCTGCCGCAGCCAGGATTCAAACCCACGACCTTCTGAGTGTGAGGCGACAGTGCGAACCACTGAGTACTGACTAATATAACACTAATATAACATATACACTGCCTGGCCAAAAAAAAAAGTTGCCACCAAAAAAAAAGGTCATACATATATTTCGTTGGACCGCCTTTAGCTTTGATTACGGCACGCATTCGCTGTGGCATTGTTTCGAAAAGCTTCTGCAATGTCACAAGATTTATTTCCATCCAGTGTTGCATTAATTTTTCACCAAGATCTTGCATTGATGATGGTAGAGTCTGACCGCTGTGCAAAGCCTTCTCCAGCACATCCCAAAGATTCTCAATGGGGTTAAGGTCTGGACTCTGTGGTGGCCAATCCATGTGTGAAAATGATGTCTCATGCTCCCTGAACCAGACTTTCACAATTTGAGCCCGATGAATCCTGGCATTGTCATCTTGGAATATGCCCATGCCATCAGGGAAGAAAAAATCCATTGATGGAATAACCTGGTCATTCAGTATATTCAGGTAGTCAGCTGACCTCATTCTTTGAGCACATACTGTTGCTGAACCTAGACCTGACCAACTGCAGCAACCCCAGATCATAACACTGCCCCCACAGGCTTGTACAGTAGGCACTAGGCATGATGGGTGCATCACTTCATCTGCCTCTCTTCTTACCCTGATGCGCCCATCACTCTGGAACAGGGTAAATCTGGACTCATCAGACCACATGACCTTCTTCCATTGCTCCAGAGTCCAATCTTTATGCTCCCTAGCAAATTGAAGCCTTTTTTTTCCGGTTAGCCTCACTGATTAGTGGTTTTCTTAAGGCTACACAGCTGTTCAGTCCCAATCCCTTGAGTTCCCTTCGCATTGTGCATGTGGAAATGCTCTTACTTTCACTATTAAACATAGCCCTGAGTTCTACTGTTGTTTTTCTTCGATTTGATCTCACCAAACGTTTAAGTGATCGCCGATCACGATCATTCAGGATTTTTTTCCGGCCACATTTCTTCCTCGAAGACGATGGGTCCCCACTATCCTTCTGGTTTTTAATAATGCGTTGGACAGTTCTTAACCCAATTTTAGTAGTTTCTGCAATCTCCTTAGATGTTTTCTCTGCTTGATGCATACCAATGATTTGACCCTTCTCAAACAGACTAACATCTTTTCCATGACCACGGGATGTGTCTTTCGACATGGTTGTTTAGGAAATGAGAAGCAACTCATTGCACCAGTTGGGGTTAAATAACTTGTTGCCAGCTGAAAGATAATCACCCATGCAGTAATTATCCAATAGGAGGCTTGTACCTATTTGCTTAGTTAAATCCAGGTGGCAACTTTTTTTTTGGCCGGGCAGTGTATTATTATATATAATGTTATAATATCAATAAAGATCTACTGAGTGTAATGACTCACTGAAGCACTTTAACAGACACTCCTCGTTTGTTCTGAGTCAAGACGGATTGTTTGTTGTATGTTTCCACCACAGCAGACACACTGAACAAGACGCAAAAACCTCAACTTCACATCATCTACACAGAGGCAGGTTTCAACACACACACAGAACACACACTGAATATACACTTCATAAAACCAGCACACACAGGTCAGTGAACGCAGCTCACATGCTCCAAACACATAAATAATATCAATAGACTCAATAATCAGGTTTAGTTTTACTTACTGATATGAGACTTCAGAGACTTCTGAGGACTGACAGAGAGAGAGGAGACACTGACAAGGAGCAGACGAGAGAGGTGAAGACACACTGACACACACACACACACACACACAGAGAGAGAGAGAGAGAGAGAGAGAGAGAGAGAGAGAGAGAGACTCCTCCTTCTCCCACCACTCCCAAAGCCAGAGTCCAACAAAACCAGTCCAGCAAAAAAAGAACTTCTTTCTGAATGCATCATCAACCCCGCCCAACACACACACACACACACACACACACACACACACACACACACACACACACACACACACACACACACACACACCACCCCTCTGAGGCAGGCAGGCAGAGCTGTCCTCCAGGTCCTAGTGTCCACTGGATTCCAGGGTTGGAGAGGACACACTGTACAATAAACACAGATTATGGTGCATTCAGGGGTCAGGAGAAAAACTCAGACTCTGGAGTCTCAGGCTGTTTAAGTTAGAGTTTCCGACCTCAATCCTGATAATATGATGAAAATTAGACTGGAATCCATTTTTATAACTTCTCTGTGCCCACAGGTGACGTCGGGCTGTTTGTAGGTAAAGTCGCGCCACTAAATCGTCTTATGTGTCATAACGTAGTAACTACACCTGAATAACCCATTACAATGGTGAGGTTTCATATCAGTTAGTATCTATAATTATTGATCATATAGGACATGACTACCTGAATGTTGTGTGCTTCAAAGGGTGGGAGCAGCTGAGGTGATAAAGTCAGTAAGAAGTGCAGTGATTAATTGAATAACTGATTATTAATCAATTATTAAATTCATCACCAATCATTCTAATCACTGATTAATCAATTTTAGTAATTTTTTAAGACAAAGAAGTCAAACTTATCTGACTTCGCTTTTTAAATGTGAATATTTTCTGTTTTGTTTTTTTGTTTGTTTGTTTGTTGTTGTTTCTGGGGATGTCACCTTTGATCACTTTGACTTTGATCAACATTTTCTTACATTTTATAGAAAAAACAACAAATCAATTATTGGAAAAATTATTGCCAGAGTACTCAATGTTGAAAAATATGTCCAAATGTGTTGATTACTTGTTCTGAGTCAGTCTTTAATTTAACAAAAAAAAAAAAAAAAAGTCAAAATGATCTATGATCTGATTCTAGCTTTTGAACTGTGAATATTTTCTGTTTTTTTTTTTTCTGGTTTCTGAGGACATCTTCAACATTTTTCGCCATTTTCTGGCATTTTAAGGATCAAACAACTAATCAATTAGTCAATAAAAATGATCAACAGATTAATTGATAATGAAAACAATGTATGTGTCTGTGCTTCATATGACAAGATTGTGACAGGATTAATTAATGGATTAATTAAGAAAACAATCAACAGATTAATTGACAATGAATCTAATCAATAGTTGCAGCCCTAATTTTAAGTTTGTTTTATTATCACTGGGTGATACAGACAAAATCAAATAGGAAATTTTTGACCAAATATCACAATATTGATATTGTAACAATACTGTAGGTTTGACTGTTAATGCTTTTATGAAATATTCACGGTAGGGCTGCAAATTTTGTGCATTTTTCTTAACTGATTGTGGAAAATGTTAATCAATCAATCAATCAATCCGTAATAATAAGAAGATAAATAACTTTTTTTCCCCCATGAACCTGGGCGCTGTGTTGTCGGGAGCCTTGTGCTCCTGGTAGGGACTCCCTTGGCAAATTGGTCTCAGGTTAGGATCCAGACCAAGAACGGTTCAAAAAACCCTATGAGAGAAGGAGGAGGGAGAAGTGTGACCCTGCCCGGAGGAAGCCTGGGCCCCTGTCTGGAGCCAGGCCTGGAAGGGGGGCCCGACAGCAAACGCCTGGTGGCCGGGCACACCACGGAGCCTGGCCGGACACAGCCCGAATAAGGAGCGTGAAAGATGCTCCTCCATCCCGTGGGCCCACCATCCGCAAGAGTAACTGCTGGGGTCGGGTGCGCTGCACTTTTGGTGGCAGTGAAGGCAGGGGGTCCTGATGGACCAGACCCGGGCGGCAGAGCCTGGCTCTGGGGATGTGGAACGTCACCTCTCTGGTGGGGAAGGAGCTGGAGCTTGTGCAAGAGGTGGAGTGCTGTCAGTTAGATCTGGTGGGGCTTACCTCAACGCATAGCCTCGGCTCTGGAACCGTACTCCTGGAAAGGGGTTGGACTTTGTTCTTCTCCGGAGTTTCCCAGAGTGTGAGGTGCCAGGCAGGTGTGGGGATACTCACAAGCCCCCAGCTGACTGCCGCTATGTTGGAGTTTACCCCGGTGGACGAGAGGGTCGCCTCCCTATGCCTAAGGGCTATGGGGGGAAAACTCTGACTGTTGTCTGTGCTTACGCACTGAACAGTTCGGAGTATTCTGCCTTCTTAGAGACCCTGAACAGAGTCCTGCATGGGGTTCTGGCAAGGGACTTGGTGGTCCTACTAGGAGACTTCAGTGCACACATGGGCAATGATGGAGACACTTGGAGGGGCGTGATTGAGAGGAATGGCCTCCCTGATTTGAACGCGAGCGGGTGTTTGTTATTGGACTCCTGTGCTAGCCATGGACTGTCCATATTGAATACCATGTTCGAGCATAAGGATGCTCATAAGTGTACATGTTATCAGAGCACCCTAGGACAAAGGTCAATGATCGATTTTGTTATCGCATCATCTGATCTGAGGCCGTATGTCTTGGACACCCGGGTGAAGAGAGGGGCTGAACTGTCAACTGATCACCATCTGGTGGTGAGTTGGGTCCGGTGGTGGAGGAAACCTCTGGACTGACCTGGCAAACCCAAACGTGTAGTGTGGGTGAGCTGGGAATGTTTGGAGGAGACATTCAACTCCACCTCCAGCGGGGCTTTTCTGGCATCCGTGTGGAGGTTGCGGACATGGAACCGGATCAATGTTCAAAACTTCCATTGCTGAGGCTGCAGCTGAGAGATGTTGTCTCAAGGTCATAGGTGCCTCAAGGGGCGGCAACCCTCGAACATTGTGGTGGACACCGGTGGTCAGGGAAGCTGTCCGACTGAAGAAGGAGGCCTTCCGGGATATGTTATCTTGGGGTACTCCGGAGGCAGTTGCAAGGTACCGATGGGCCCGAAGGACAGCAGCCTTGGCAAAGCAGCAGATGTGGGAGGAGTTCAGAGAAGCCATGGAGAAGGACTTTTGGTTGGCACCAAAGTGCTTCTGGAAAACACCTCAGGAGAGGGAAACGGGGGACCATTCAAGCTGTGAATGGTAAGGATGGGACGCTGTTGACCTCAAATGAGGAGGTAATCTGGCGGTGGAGGGAGCACTTTGAGGAACTTCTGAACCCAACTAACCCACTCTCTATGGTAGAGGCAGAGCTGAAGGATGATGGGGACCAGTGTCAATTTACCTGGAGAAAGTCACTGAGGTAGTCAAACAACTCCACAGAGGCAAAGCCCCGGGGATTCATTAGATCTGCCCAGAAATGCTGAAGGCCTTGGGTGTTGAGGGGCTGTCGTGGATGACACGTCTCTTTAACATTGTGTGGAAGTCTGGGACTGTGCCTAGGAAGAGGCAGACCGGGGTGGTGGTTCCCCTTTTCAAAAAGGGGGACCAGAGGGTGTGTGCTAATTATAGAGGCATCACATTATTCAGCGTCCCCGGGAAAGTTTACTCTAAGGTGCTGGAAAGGAGGGTCAGGCTGATAGTTGAACCTCAGATCGAAGAGAAACAATGCGGGTTCTGTCCTGGTCGTGGAACGACAGACCAGCTTTTCAATCTTGCAAGGATCCTGGAGGGGGCCTGGGAGTGTGCCTATCCAGTCTACATTTGTTTTGTGGATTTGGAGAAGGCGTATGACCGGGTTCCACGGGAGACATTGTGGGAGGTGCTGCAGGAGTATGGGACGAAAGGATCACTACTCAGGACCATCCAATCTCTGTACACCCAAAGCGAGAGCTGTGTCCAGGTCCTCGGCAGTAAGTCGGACTCTTTTCCAGTGAGGGTTGGCCTCTGCCAGGGCTGCGCCTTATCACTAATCCTGTGCATTCATGGACAGGATATCGTGGCGTAGTCATGGGGGGGGTGTGCAGTTCTGTGGCCTAAAGTTTGCAAAGCTGCTTTTTGCAGATGATGTAGTTATGGCATCATCGGCCTGTGACTTCCAGTGCTTGGTGGATCGGTTCGCATCAGAGTGTGAAGCGGCTGGGATGAGGATCAGCACCTCTTAGTCTGAGGCCATGGTTCTCAGCAGGAAACCAGTAGATTGTCTACTCCAAGTAGGGCAGAGGTGTCCAAACTATGGCCTACGGGCCAACTGCGGCCCGCAGTCCATTTTTAAATGGCCTGCAGCAAATTTTAAAAATTCAACTAAATACGGCCCACTCATGAAACTTGGGCTGTATTCGAAACCACATACTGCATACTGCTGACTGCGTACGACACCAGTATACACTGTATTCTGCATGTTGTTTTCAGTACTGCTCAGTAGGTGACAATTAATGATTACATTTATCGCAGCTATAACATGCTTTGCCCCAGGTGTGCTCTCTCAAGGCGCTGATCCCGACTTTGTTCATTTGTTTGTTTGTTCAGTACTGTTTTACTGTTATTTTCTGTAGTTGTTTTTCACAATTTCGTACTTCGTAGTTTGACAGAGCCTTTTGGGGGCGTCAGGATTAATATTTCCCGAAAATTACATTTTCCCAACCTGACCACTTTAGTGTGTTTTCTGCTGGCATTAATAATTATTAATGAGGAAGAAGAACGCCATTTCAATATTAATCAACATTATTATGAACATTAAATAAACTGTGCAGGCTGTGTGCAACTTGACCCTCTCTGCGGCTGCACAGAAGGATGAAATGATGATGAAATGTTCACACACCGGTTTGTTATACAGTATATAATAACACATTTAACATTAACTCAGGAACGAAGTTGATAAAAAGTACAGGTAGTGGTCGTGTCTAAATGGGAACCTCAGACCCGTGAAAGATCTCGCGAGAGTGATACATTTTAACCCAAAAACTGATGATTCTTCCCTCACCCTAACCAGGCGTTTTCTGTCCCTAAGCTTACTCATATCATAATCACAGATTTGTAACATTACAAAACATTATTTGTCTATTGAACGTGCACAATTAAGGAACAACGCGTACAAATTTCGTGAAAGTTCCGCAAGTCTCAGGTTCCCTTCTAGGCACGGCCGTTAAGAGCACAGTAGCTCTCCTCTCTCACAGATACCGTTAGCATAAAAATTTAAGTTAGCATTTGCAGAAACACTGCTCTTTATCAACAGTGTAGTTACATGTTGTTGCTGTATATAAGCCCACATCTTACGGTAGTGCAGGAACAAATTTGATAAAACGCTACAGGTAATGGTCATGTTTAGATACGAATACGAAATACTTTATTGATCCCCAAGGGGAAATTCATTAATTAATTAAGATGGGAACCCCAGACCTGCGAAAGATCTGACGAGAGCGATCAATTCAATTCAAATCATGATCTTTCTCTAAACCTAACCAGGTGGTTTCTGTCCCTAAACATATCCATAAATTGACCCCCATGTCGTCACATTATGAAACATGATAAGTTCGAAAAAAATTGCACAGTTACGAAACAAGGCATAATATTTTTTCATTCAAATTTTGCAAATTAAGGGTTCCCATGAATCTGTCATCTAAACACAACTTCACTTCTAAGAAACGTTCAAACTGATTGCATAGTTATTATTTTTCATCTGCAGGAGATCGTGAAAAGAGACCACGTTGTTTTTTTTTTTGAATAAATAATAAGCAAAATGATGACATACATTTCAAACCATGGCCTCTCACTAATAACAATTATCGTTACTTTCAACCCTAAATTAAAATGACATTTAAAATGCGTTAAATAATTTTTTTTAGAGAAGAAACACAAAACACAAAACAATACTGCAGCTAGTCCCCAGCCTTCATCATGAGCCGAAGGGTTGTTCACTGCCCTCTAGTGGTCACAGTGAGTAACTATTATGATTTATGTAAAATTGGACATGTTAGAATCGCACCACTTCCTGTCAATACTTTCAAAATACATCAAAGTGTCCAAACTGAAGCATTAACTAATCAATAAACAGGAATCAAATTATGATGTTAATCACTCTATATTGGTTATAGATTGGGACTCCACCTCTTTAGTATGAATAAAACAAACATCTGTCATATTTGTAAGATGAAAAACAACATATTTGCACTCTCTCTCTAAACTTTCCACGGTCCCTGAAAGCATCATCCATTCTAGGTGACGTCAACAGGAACCAGGAAGTGTGAGTGGTGTTGTGAGTTGTCGCGCGGACCGACGCTTTGCCGTTGCTGGTTTCTTCTTCGTCCTGGCTCAAATGGGGAGCTCCGCGGGTCCGGGTCGGGTCGGACAGGGACTCTGGTCTTCGGTGCCGCTGCTGCTGCTGCTGACGGGGCTGAGCGGGCCGGTCCGGGCCGTGTCAGAACCGGGGAAATGGATCCTGAACGTCGACAGTGTGAGTTTCCTACTGATGTGTCGGTGTTAGCTGTTAGCTCACAGCTTCAGGTGTTAAACAGGTGACAGAGGAAGATAAAGGAGGTCAGCTGCGGGCTGGTTTCGGTTCTAAAGCGGATCTGAAACTCTGCGGCTGCTGCGTCACAAACATGTAAACAACGTTAGCTAACATTAGCCAAACACTGAAGTGACCGACGTCACGTCAACGCGTCTGTTTAAAGGCTGCAGGGTAAAATCACACAGATGTGTGCAGCTGTTCGTCACACTGCACGCTGAGCTGATGTTAATGCAAAGTACCACCAAAAACATACAACATGGCTTGAAAGATTAGAGAAAATACAAACATTAAAAAACAAATAAATAGTAAATCTGATGTGTGCAGCATTTTTGTTTCCAGGCCCCATAATTTCATGGTAAATAGGCCTGTAATTCCAAAAACGTATTACTCGGCAATTACCACCTATTTACCATGAAATTATGGGATCTGCAAACGCTTTACTCTTCTTCCTATTCACTCAGAGTGCTAATAAAACAAAAAAGTAAGCATGTAGGTCGTGCATGAATTGTCTTTGACAATAAATGCTTTTGTAGGACTGCAGAAATAAAAACAATGCAGCAGACAGTAGCAGACCTTTTTTATAAAAGTAAACTAAAATAATAAAATGAAATAATTCTTGAACACCACAGTAGAACTCATCACTGTCAGGTATTGAGACGTTTTGATACATTGTTACATCCCTACTGTTTTTTAATTAATTAATTTAATCAATTGAAATAATTAATCAGTTAAACATTTCAATTGTTAATCCTAAATAAAGGTCCAAATTCTCTGATTTCAGCTTCTTAAATGTGAATATTTTCTGGTTTCTTTACTCCTCTCTGACAGTAAACTGAAGATCTTTGTTTGAGTTGTGGACAAAACAAGACATTTGAAGATGTCATCTTGGACTTTGATCAACATTTTCTAATATTTTATGGACCAAAGAACTAATCAGTTTAAAGAGAAAATAAACATTAGTTGCAGATCTGTACCATAATTATGAATTGATGTTGGACATCAAATTAAAAATGAGAGAATAAAATATTTTTTGGTGCCTACATCTTTCTCTAAATGTGGCTGTAATTTGAGGCAGCAGGATCTTCAAGCACAGATCTGATCACATCAAATTAATTCATTAATAACATCAGAAAATCATACATCATATTCTGTCCATCTTTATAGAATTAAAGTGAACCTCTGATGGTCGTTCTGTCTTCCCAGAGGCAGTTTTCAACATCTCTGTTAGTTCCTTGTTTTCACAGTAGAACAGGAAGCAGCGCGGTTCTTTCTCCACCTCTGTTTGTTCTTCAGGGCCGAGTTCAGTATCAACAACAAGTCAGATTTAACAAGAGAAGAAGAACTGCTGGTCTTTAACAAACTCTCTGTCTGCTGCAGATGTTCCTTCCTGTGTTTTCTGTTTGTGTGTTGAGATAAATCTGTATCTACATTTTAAACATTTTAAACTTATTGTGATTGTAACAGAAGTAGAAAATCATCATTCAGCCAGAGATTTTTTTTTTATTTCTGTTTAAATCAAAGTGAAAATGGTGTAGAAGCAGATCAAACTGATTTTAGGATTCCAGCTATCGATTATTTTCATTGTCACTTAATCTGTCAATTATTTTCTCAATTAAATCAGTGAATTAATCCTGCCACAATCTTCTCCCCTGAAAAATAGGTCCAAACATGCAGCACACAACAGGTGTATGTTAGACCTATTTTTCAAGTCTTTACTGTAAGGACTATTTTCATTAATTAATTGATCTATTGATCATTATCTTGATAAATCAATAATAAAGTTGTTTGGTTCATAAAATGTCAGAAATTGTTGAGAAATGTTGATCAGTGTTTCCCAAAGATGACGTCCTCACAAATAATCAAAATAGTTGGTGATTAATTTAATAATCAATAACTAATGAATTGTTTGATTAAACGTTGCAATAATTTTGATCCCAATGCCTCAATATTGACATTGTGACCATATTGTCAGGATGAATGTTGGTGCTTTCACAAAATAAATAATATTTAACACAATATTATTTATCAGTAATCATCAGCGATGTGGATATAATGAAGTTCATCACTTTACTGTACTGCAGCCTTTAAAACCAGGAAAAGATGACACTTACACCACGTCACAATATAACTGTTATAACTGTTATATAACTGCTGGGGGGCCTCTAACAATGATTAAAAGTAACCTGGGAAAAAGGAGAACAGAGAAACTGAGACAAGTGTTCAAACAGAAGGTTATTTTATGAATAAATTAAGGTCAAAATAAGTTCAATAAACATTTAACAGTGACGAAAGAAGAGTAACTGAAAAGACTAAATCAGAAGAGTGAAATAAAAGACAGGAACTGATCAATAAAATACAAACCAATAAACACCTCTGTAGTGGCTATTTGTTCCAAAAAGAGTCTCTTCAAAAAATTCTAAACTTACAACAAAGGCCACTGATGCACCAGTCAGTTAGCTTGTACTCAGGCAATCAAGAAGTCCAATGTCAAGGCGAGATCCATGTTGAACAGGTTTTATTTCCAAGTCAACAGCAAACATACATGTTCTCACATGCTGCCTCTCTCTTGCTCTGGTAAAAAAAAACGTATCCCTTCCTGGTAGGGATGCGCACGATTAGTCGACTATACGATTAAACGTCCCCTCCCTCGCTAGTCGGCACCAGAATTACTAGTCGTTTAAACTATTTATCAATATTTTACTCATGTACATGCCAGTTATCTGTCGCCTCTAAGATTTTATGCAGCCGCCCGCCACTAGTCGGGGCTGCCACACTGTCAGATGGCAGCCTCTCCACCCAGCGTGTACGCCCCGATCACCTAGGCAACGCCGGCTGTTTATATCAGCAAAGTCAGACAGATGACAGCTCGTAAAACCAGCATGGTTTGGCAGTGTTTTAATCTAGACAATGTAAATAATGTTGAATGTAGACTGTAACATAATAAGCTGATATACACTCGACTGGAGAAACATGTGACCACATTAAGCACAGACACGGGTATAAACCTACAAGCGGAGGTTTGCTGCTAGCACTGCTGACATTAGCCACACTGTGTAGCAGACTGGTGGCTAACGTCACCGGGTCGTTTACCTGCAGACGCTGTGATCCTCTTCGGTCTGAGAGCATTTAGGTGAAGCATTTATTTAGTTGCTGTAATGTTTTGTAAGTTAATGTGTTTGGTTTGTATTGCATATTTAGCGCGCATAGCGCACATTTCAGCGGCATTTAAAGTATGATTTGGCAATTGTTGACTGTGATTAACAGCTTCATATGGCTCTTAACATGAACGGTATTTTTTTCGGACAGTGTTTAACATTATAAATTAATACATTTTGCTCAATTTTAACTGCTTTCTGACTGTTTTCTTAGTGTTAGACTAGTCGACTAGTCTAAATTAAATTTTGCGTTTAATCGACAGGGAAATTAGTCGCCAGGAACATCCCTACTTCCTGGTGCGTGCCCTGACCTTACCCACCTACCTACCTATACGCCTGCTACCTGTTCTGGTGCTTAGTGCCCCTAGTGATGGCAACAAAAAATACAAATAAATCCAAAAATATCTCACAGTAATCAAATGAATTAAATAGCTCCAACAACCTCCTTCCCTCCCTTTTGGAGGAGGAGGGGCAAACGATCAAACACGACGTCGAGCCAGCCTCCAGCAGAGAACGTCTGACACGCAGGTGTGAATCCTGCAGAACAGCTTCCTTCAGTTCCACCAATCACAGCAGTCCCCTGAGCAAACATCATACACCGACCATGTACCATAAAGCAGATTTTGTTAGAACTTAAGGTGAGTTACTCATAAGACTCAGAACAAAATGTGGTTTTATTCTCACAGAACAAAATTTGCAACTTTTTATTCTATTTTCTGGTGCTCCCACAACTTCACTGCAAAAGACACCTAAAAAACACCACAGTGTGCATCACACTTTAGTAGATGCTGTGAAATCAGACGTTTTTTGCTGCAACAATCTCAAATAAAAGCCTGTGAAATCCTGGAGGAGCTGTCTGATTACTGATTGGCTGCAGCTGCTGCCTATCAGTGCAGCTGCAGGGAGGAGGGAGGTGCATTACCAGCAAGCAACACACACACACTGTGGCACGAAACACACAATGTCCAGAATCTAAGAGGATATCTAATGTCATATCACCACATGCCAATATAATATTGATATGTTTCCCAGCTGTAGAGTGAAGTGATCTAAACTTTAAAACTCTTATGAGCTGCTGTTGTTGGACGAAACCTAAAACGTGGTCTCATCATATTTGGCCTTTTGTTTGCAGTCTGGAGTCCTGATCTGTGATGCAGACATTTTCTCTTCTTACTGTTTCATTAAGATTCTGATCTTTTTATTTAAAAAATTAGAAAATAGTAAAATAAAAGTATTTCTCTTATTTCCTGGTCAAACTGTCAAACTTGTAAAGTGAAAGTTTTTAGATTTTGGTTTAGAGATCGGCCTGTTGTGTCCTGATTGCATCTGACACATTGTGTGTCGTCACAAAGAAAGTTTGCAGTTTGTAGTTTGATCAGTTGTTTGTGTTTGTGTTTGTTTGTTTGTTTGTTTCAGGAAACTCTGAAGAAGCAGAACTTCTTCGTCTTCACTAAAACTCTGTTCAACAGCAGCTTCATCCACCTCAAACGTAAGTGACGACTTTAATGCTGTGTTGACTTTGGATCCCCCTGTGGACAAAAGCAGCAGTGTTTCCACTGTAATAACCCATAAATCTAACATCAAAAATAAAATAATCTAAATAAAAATCTCCTTTATTAAGAGCATTAAAGGCATGAAGGACAACTTTATAAAAAATGCCCCGATGATCTGGTTTTCTTCTGTAGCTTAAAGAAGCTTCAGTATTAAACTGAGACTGTGAAAAACTGCTTGTAGTAGCTTTAAAGGAGCAGTCTGACATTTTAGGCAGTCCTCTTGTCAGATGAGAAGATAAATATCAGTTTAATCTCTGTGAGTTCAGGACAAGTTCAGCAGAGCTCAGCATAAAGACTCAAAGACCTCAAGTGTAGCTCCAAGAAAACTACGGCAAACAAAAACCACAGACTGTTCAAGTCAAATCATTCAAATGCTGTGATTTGTTTACACCTGTCAGTCATGTTTGTTAATCTGCTCTGTGTGTGTGTGTGTGTGTGTGTGTGTGTAGTGATGGCAGAGACCTGTAACGCCTCGTCTCCAGTCCAGCTGAATGTGTCCTGGTATCTGAGGAACTCACACTGCTACACTGAAGTCACCAGTGTGAACGTGAGACACAGTTTTCTTCTCTACAGTTCAGGAGTTGGTGTTTAGTTCAGTGTGTGTCTGAGCCACCAACCAGCACCTGTTCTTGAAACAGTTCAGTGCAGCTGACCAACAGAGATGATAAAATCCAAAAAGTAAAGTTTGTACAGAAATACAATTTATCTTTATAGATTACATTAATGCTGAATCGATTATCAACATGTGACTCCTTTTATCTTGTCTTTCTGGAGAGGAAATGTTAATAAGTCATGTTACTACTGCTGCATCACATCTGGAATAAATACACGTAATCTGCTACAGTTGTAATTAACATATGAACATGGCTGCAGTGGATTGTTCACAGCAGACGCACAGCAGCTGTGCTGCATGTGGTGTAAAATGTCAGTAACAATACTTAATACTAATGTGAGAGCATGGCACATAACATTCATAGTAAAGTGACAACTGAAGTACGTTTAGAAACTGTAAAAATTAAAGTGTACAACAGTGCAAAGACAGTATGTGTAAATAAGTTCAGGTATGAAAAGTACAAGACTGCAAAAGTATAAAAAAGCAGGAGAAACAAAGTCGACAATTACAGTAATAATAAAATGGGATTTTTTTTTTAAATTGACATATTTGTTTTTTTTTCTGTATCTTGATGGTATACTGAGGGTCACTGAGGCTCATCTTTAAGCCTTTATGTACAGATTCATTGATAATGAAAATAATGGTTTGTTGTAACATTTTGAATGAACCTTCCTCATTACTGATGTGACATTTTGGGATCCAGCTGATATCTGTGGATATAAATAAATAAGTAGCTCCGTAGTGTCTCTGCCTCATGTTGTTTGTTTATTTGTCTGCAGAGCAAAACAGCCGGAGAGATTTACTTTGGGTCGAAGGCGGTCCAACCAGGAGGAGGAAGTGGATATTATGTTTTTCACCAGTATCCTACCATCAAATGCGAGCCACACATCAAGCCCAACGCGGTGATGCACACACACGTACAGTGCAAATAAATGTGTTATAAAGTGAGCATATGTGTGATTGTATTTTAAAGTGGGTGTGTTTGTTTTACGACACAGTTTGTCCTGGATAAATTTGAGGAGAAAAAACGACTGACAGAACTGCCACAGCAAGAGGTGAGAGACACATCCTGCTTCTGTCTCGTCAGAGTTTAAACTGTTTTCATGACAAATCCAAATGGATCCTGGATCGTTTACACTCCGTCTGTCTTGGGGCAGATCAGATGAGGAAAATCTGATATCAAAAAATCTTCAGAGATGTATTCGAAATAAATTTAAACCTTCTGTGCAAATCCAGCTGAACCCCACCTTTTCTCAGCTTCGTCTGGTTACGCCTTTTACGTCACTTTCATCTTGTTCCGTTTTTATCTAGTTGCATCTTTTACTTGATTTTTGTCATGTTTCATCTGTCCTGTGTGATATACTCTGATGGAATTGTCTTTTCTATGTTATTGTTTCGTCCGTTTAGGTTGAAATCAGTCTTGATGTTGGAAGACGGCGTGCAATTATGCAAAATACAAACAATGAATAATTTCTAATTATTAGATTCTAAAACTAAAGTAAGGAGCCTGTTATGAAAATGTGAGGAGTAGAAAGTACAAATATTTGAATTAAATGGGAATAAAAGTAAAATGTTTTCAGAAACAAAAAAATTTTCAAGTAAAATAAAGATACCTAAAAACTTCCCACTTTCATAGATAAGTACAACCTCTTAAAACAACGTGAATTATCCCTTTAACCTCAAAGTTTTCAGATTGCAGTTGGGCCACGATGAGCCTGTGTATATACAGTTGGTATGTCTGTATAACTGGAGTAACAGGTAACTACGTGACCTCTGCCGTCAGTCACCATGTTTACATTCATTCACTCTGACAGAGAGTGAATGAGTGAATATATGTGTGTCACTAAAAAACAGAACTGAACTTTTCTTTACGTCACGTGGCTGTATGTTTGAGGAGACGCATGTCACTGTAACTACACCAGAATCCTTTAATGCACCAGAACAAACACAGCTTTGGTGTTTGTCAGAGGTGAAACGTAGTAGATCCAGTCAGTGTTAAAACCCTCGTCTGCCTGCAAGCGTGTGTGTGTTTTTTCCTGTTCTGTGACAACAATCAGCACATCTCTGTCCTTTTCTTAACATGCTCTGGTTTGTCAGGTACAGTCACATTCTGTTGCTCAGGTCAAACAAAACTTGTTATCATGAAGCATCATTAAGTTTTGTTTTTTTGTTATCACCATTTTAAAATGTCTGAAATCTACTGTCTGTTTTTCAGCCCACCACAGAGAAGGTTTCAGGCGGGAGGAGGAGGAGGGAGGTGGTGCCTCCTCAACCAAAGGTTTGAATATCCAACTGACTCGTACAGAACAACAGAAAGTGGAACACGCAGTCAAGAAAATAAAAATTAGAGTGTAGGACCGTACAGGGATCTGCAACCTGCAGCTCTTTAACTCCTCTCCTGAGGCTCCCTCTGAATCTGGCAAAAATTATACATGGAAATCAATAACAGTTATTTTTTCATATTTTCATTTTCATTCATCATTGGTTTAGGTCTTTGAAAAAGTTGAGACAAATCAGAATTTCAAGGCAACATACTGCAGTAGATTTTTGAATTTTGAGCTCAACTCAAACTCTTTGGCTTTAAAAAAGTTTCACCAACTACTCATCTTTTGTTGAGATAATTTACTTTTCTTCTTTAGATAAACTTAAATCTTTGAGTTTTAGAGACCCACAAAAATGTATTTAAAAAAAGTAAGTAAGTAAATTAATTCAAGTGAAAATGAAGGATGGTTAAAATTTTTAGATTTTCAGGCATTAAAATAAAGACAAAATCAGGTTCACAGCTCACTGTGACCAAAGTTAAATTATCTCAACTAAAGATTATACTTTTTTAAGTTTGATAAGAGTTTGCGTTGGCCTTCAAACTCAAAAATCTGTTGCAGTATGTTTTGAGTTGTCACAACTTTCTTTTTTTCTCACATTGTCAAGTGATTCTTACATTTGCCAACTGTGATACTAAATGTTCAAAAAGTTTTAACATTTCCGAAACTAAAATGTGCATCATGGCCTACGTCTGTGGCTCGGTGCCTTTTCCTCTAAATTTTGACGGCAGCTCGTCTTCTTGATTCTCTATCAGCGAGCTTTGGACGCCAAATCACTCTGGACCGCTGCTGGGTTGTCAGCAGCGGTGCATCCAGCTGATCTGACCGCAGGTTTGAAAGATGCCAACTTCTTGATCGTTTCAGGGTCGGCTGCTCTTTAAACCAAAGCCCACACATTCATTTTTCACTGACTGCAAGTGTGTTTCTATCAGAAGTGATGCATGTTCCAGCCAAAAAGCAGAAAAAAAAAAACAAATTAATAGAGTTACTGTCAGCTGCCTCTACAGCGCAGCTGTTCCCCGAGCAATTCAGTTTAATTCCCATCCTATAATAGAACCCATAGGGTTCTCTTACAGTCTTTTAGATTTTTATTTATTTTTTTTTAAATAAGAATCCATGTTTTTGGAGGTTCGTCATTCATTTTCATATGTTAATTCATTAAAAGTTTGAGCATGTTTGACTGATTTCAGTGATTTTTTTTTTTTCTCTCTGTCTCTCAGCCTGCTGCAGTACAGAAAGAAGGAGCTTCAGCAGAAACAGGAGACAATGTTCAACAGGTCAGACAGTCAGTTCTGTTGGGTTAGTTAAACAGGTTTATTAATTTCCAGGATATACACTGTAGGTCTGGTATTACAGGTCAGGTGACATTTTCTTCTCTGACTCTTTTCAACATGAAGGAGGAGCTGTTCTACTTCTCATTTTCTCTCCTTCAAGAAGACATCCTTAAAAAAGTCCACAGTTCCACCTCATCAATGTGTTTAAACCAAAATAAACACCCTAAATGTCACGAGCGCGATGTGTTGGCTGTGTTCAGCCTGGTGTCAGATGGTTCCTTTGATATATTTCTGTTATAACTCGTCGCTGTGTTGTTGCTCAGACGGCGGCTCATTCTGACTTCGATGTGGTGGCTGAGAGCTGGGAGGACGGACCTTACATGTTCATCCTCAACATCAAAGAAATCAAGAGCCGAGGGCCCGATCCGGCACCCTGGACTTTACAGCGTCAGTCACACACACACACGCGCACACACACTCCTTTGAACAACACAACACACTGCAATGCCTGTTTAACCATTAACTCTTAGTCTTTTCCTGTTTCCTTCAGCTGATCTCTGGTGTTCTTGAAAAGCTGATTCTGTGGAGACCAGATGTTACATTTAAGATCTGTGACAGAGATTTTTCTTTATCATAGTATAGTTTATGTGGATGTTGTCATTGTGACATGTTTTTGCACCCAAGCAAAATACTGAAACAGTAACTGTAAATTGATATTTAACATGATTTTTGATGCAACTTTTACTACAAAATAGAGCAGGACAGTGGACACGCAGTCAACAGTAAACCTACATTAAGGGTTAGGATTATTAATGTTTGGCAGATGAATGGATGAATGAATGTGAGAGTGAAAGTTCATTCTTTAAGCACAATAAGGCAGTTTAGAAAGTTGACATATGGTTCAAACATAAACATAATAGATTTTTGTAACTGGTGCGATTCATCTAAAGATATCGGGATCAGTCCAGGGATGCATGACATTGAATTTTTGACCATATCTGTTTCATCTCATTTTGGTCAAATGTTGATACAGCCACTTTGTGTTTCTTTTTTTCACCTAATTGCAGAGAACATCAAATCTCTGTTGTAGTGAAATCAACTTATTATTCTGCTAAGTCTTATGATGATGGTCCGCTCGACAGAAATAAAATAAAATGCTTTTCAAACACAAAACTACTGCTGACAGGTTTCTTTCTCTCTGTTCTTAACAAATTCAGCATAATGAGCAGGATGACAGCTCTTTAGATGGGAAATCAAATTTGCAATCATTGCAAATAGCAACTCTGCTCTCTGTGTCAGACACTTAAAAACAAATAGAATTGTGTTGTGTGTGCAAAATTAAAGTGTCATCTCATCAGCCTGTCATCTCATCAGCCTGTCATATCGACACGAAGGTTTATTTTGTATCAGTAACATATTTTATTTTAAAGTTTTTACTGAAATTATTGTGCATCCCTCAATCAGCCTGATCCTGATCTCTGGACGTCCTAAATAGGGTTATTATATTTGTATTTATTTATTTATTTATTTATTCATTTATTTATTTGCATAATAAAACAGGGTGGTACAAATACACTGGAAAGAGAATGATAAGCAAAAAGCAAATTGTGCAGTTGAGATAAAAAAAAAAACCCGGAGGCTTATAGAAGGAATTTCACCTCAATAGATATTATACAAAGAGCAAACATAAAGTACGCTGTATAAATCAACCACAACGTAAACTAAACAGCTCCAGTAACTGCTGTGTTCCTCTCATGTCTCCAAGTTTAACTGTAGAAAAACAGTGAGCAGCTGATCTGATGGTGTCTGTTTGTGTTTCCAGTGCAGATAAGCATGAAAGGTCCTCATGACTACATATCAGCCTCTGAGTGGCCTCTGATGGTGGTAAGAACACACACACACACACACACACACACACACACACACACAAACACAGGATATATAATAGAAACCTCTATGTCAGGGGTCCTCAAATACAAATCTTGAAGGTCCACAATTGTTTTTTCATACAAGCATGGGTCCATTTATTAATGTTGGTCAAGTACAAGGCAGGTCGAAGGTGGTAAAGGTGGTTTTCTTTTGTCCAAACAAAAATACAATGCACATTCTGATTAAATAAAAATAAATTAACAAAACATTTTCTTGACTTAAAATAAAAATACAAAAAAAAAAACGTGCAAGTACAATGTTTACACATGTATATCATAATAATTGACAAGATCTGTCATTAAGGTGCAAACAACTATTGACAGTAGGCTACATTTTGTAACTGTAAAACACTGCTGGACAAAAAAGAAAACGTGCAAGTAGTACAGTACATGTTCACATGTACAGAACATAAATGACAAGCTCTGTCGTTAAGGGGCATGTAAATAGATTGCAAAGTGCCGGGTACGACTCGTGTTTCACACTGCTGCGGTCCATCCAGTCTAGCTGGCAGCATGCACGCTCTCTCAGCCAATCAGCGCATCGTTGTCATAGAGATGACAGCCCATAATACCCTGTCACCCAGGCAACAGCCAATCAGCGCTGTCTCCCGAAGCACACACTTTCTCACACACACACACACACATACACGCAGCACGCAGAGCGCAGAGCGCATGCAGTGATTGAATACAACAGAAGTGGGAACATGGGAGCTATTTGACTAAAAATGAAACAGAATTTAGCGATAGATCGGTGATTAATACAAATAATATATGTTTAAAAAAAAGTTTGGGTTTTTTTTGAAAAGTGCCATTTGTCCTGGGTCCGCAGAGAGGTGTGCCGCGGTCCGGTCGTGGACCGCGGTCCACTAATTGAGGACCCCGGCTCTATGTTATTCCAGCCTGGTCTCACACTGAAGTGTCACAGACCTGCTGATCCACTTGAGAATACCAAGTCAGGGTCACTGTCAGGTTTTGGCTCGACTAGGCGTCAAACATACACCTGTGTTTGACAGTGCAGGACCAGCAGGGGGCGATAATTACAGGAGCAAAAGGACTAATGTAGTATAAAAAAGCAAGACAGTCTGCAAATGGATGGATGGGTCCATCAGATGAAGGACTTTTTAACCAGCTGACTGCATCTTTTTCATAAAGCAACCTTAATTTAGTTCATGTAAGTAGACAGAGGTGAGGTATTGAACAGTGTTATTCCTCCCCCAAGCAATAACACTGTTCAATACCTCACCTCTGTCTGACAGACAGCACTCCGAATTCTCCACAGCTGGTTCTTTATAGTTCTTTATAGTTCTGGTCCAGCCAGATTTCCTTGTTTGCTCTGCTGGTCATGGCTAATTGCACATTTGTTACAGTAGCTATTTTGCACATCTGTTTCTATACCACTCTACCTCATTTCTCACCGTCTCGTGTATATAATTTGTCTGTCTACTTGCATTTGATATTTTGTGTTGTGGTACACATGACCTGTTTTTCTGTCTGTCTGATGACTGCTGCTGTAATACAAGAATCTATCTATCTATCTAATATCATCTGAAGTTAAACTAAATGTATGATTTCTTGTCAGCTTCTTTTGTTAGAATCACCATTTTCTGACATTTTATGGACTGAACAACTAATTGATTAGTGTAAAAATTATTGTCAGGTTGATCACTAGTTGCTCCACCTGTTTTCAAATGTTTGGACCTATTTTTCAACTGACAAGATTGTGACAGGATTAATTGATTTTCATTATTTTCTGACATTTTATGGATCAAAACAACTAATTGATTTGTGGAAAAAGATTGATCACTAGTTGGTGGAGGTGGAGCACACGTATGTATTTTGATTTGAGTCACAATGGTTTATTTTTAAAAAGTGCTTTCCCAGAAAAAAGCTTTGTGAAACGTTGCCCTTGAGAACCTCATGTTTTATCTACCACAGCAACATCTAAGAGGACGTTTTTTTCAAATCTAAGGGCTCCAGAAGGGGCAGTTGCTAAGCTTTATTTTGGACTTGTAACGGGTAGTTGCATATTTCTTATTACAAACTTGACTGAGCAGTGAGAACGTGTGCACTTTTCACACTGAGGCAGGTCAAAATGTGACACTGTTACAGTGGACCAAGGAGGTCAGAGTTCAAATCATTTGAAGTCAAAAGCTCATGTCCAAGGCTCATTTTAAGGAGCACTTCAGAATCTATTATATTTGACAAATTATCCCAGTTAGTTATCCCAGAGTCCTCAGTGTCTGTCTTTATTCTATCTCCAGTTCTACATGGTGATGTGCATTGTGTACGTTCTGCTGGCCGTGCTGTGGTTGGTTCTGTCTGCGTGTTACTGGAGGGACCTGCTTAGGATCCAGTTCTGGATCGGAGGCGTCATCTTCCTGGGCATGTTGGAGAAAGCTGTTTACTACGCCGAGTTCCAGAGCATCAGATACGACGGCCTGTCAGGTAGGTGGAGACACACACACACACACACAGAGGACTCTCCTGGACTGGTGGAGTTGCACAATAATAAGATGTCACGATGTCGTCCTGCAGTCCAGGGGGCGGTGGTGTTTGCTGAGGTGCTCTCTGCGTGAAGAGGACTCTGGCCCGGGTGTTGGTGATCATTGCCAGTCTGGGATATGGAATCGTCAAGTGAGTCGTCGTCTTCTCATGGCTCTACTTCGTTTTAACATCATGAGATTTTCTGCTGTTTTCTTGACCAGAAACAGAGTTTGGACTATAACTAATGATTATTTTCAGTCTATTAAATGTAAGACATTGATGAGAAATACCCATCACATGTTAAACTGATTATTTTACATAAACTGTGTCATTGCTATTAATTTAGTTGTGTTTTTTAGTCATGTGACGGGGCCTCACTACATTGACACTGAAAGCCTCGGTGCTCCATTCAGATTTATTGCTTATTGCTTTTCTAGTTTAGCTGTTCACATATTTTACATGTGGCCAATATCAGTCCTGAACTGACCTGTATGTGCAGAAGGACAATAATAAAGACATCACACGCTGTCGTACTGAAGTAGTGGTGTGTAGTGGTGACACTGGATGGTGACGAGGACGAGGACAGAGACAGAGTTTTAGTTGTGTTTTTTGTGGAGTGATGGCTGATACTTGTGTACTGAGGACTGAGTGGATGTGGATTGTGACGTCAGCTGGCTTCACAGAAACAGACACTTAATTTTGACAATAATTTAAAATTTCATGTTAGTCTTAGTCACTCAGTAGCTTTAAAATCAGTTGGTCTTTTTGTTTTGTTCCAGTCCAGATTCAGTCAGTGGACCTCAGGTTTAATTTTAGTCGATGTTTGGTCATGATTTTCTTCATCAGATTCATGATGTTGTTTGTGGATTCTGCTGAGGGATTTTTCTCCTGACTGTTAAATTTCTCCGTCTGCCTGTCTGTCTGTCTCTCTGTTTGTCTGTCTCTCTGTCTCCCTGTTTGTCTGTCTGGCTGTCTCTCTGTCTCCCTGTCTGTCTGTCCCTCCGTCTGTCTGTCTGTCCTCCAGACCCAGACTCGGTGCGTTGCTCCACAGAGTAGTGGGTGTTGGTCTGCTCTACCTGATTTTCTCCATCGTCGAGGGAATTCTTCGAGTCAATGCTGTAAGTCTCACGCACACACACACTGTGTTTGTGTGTGTGTGTGTGTGTTGTGTGTGTGTGTGTGTGTGTGGTGTGTGTGGTGTAATTGTGGTTGTGTTGGTGTGTGTGGTGGTGTGACCTGTTTCTCTCTGTAGGATCGAGGCAACAACAACCACACTAGAATTTTGTGTGACATAGTGCTGGCCTTCACTGACTCCTGTGTTGTCTGGTGGATATCCTTTAACATGCACATGCACACACACACACACACACACACACAAAAGCATCATCAGCTTACATTTTCCTAATTGATCATTGACCACATAGGTGATTATTAATTATTAAAAGTTTAAAATGAGGAGATGCGTGTTGTCCCTCAGGTAAATACTACGCACTCGTGACCGCTTGTCATTTCACTTGATGTTTGAGTTTTTAATGTTTCATCACAGACATGTGTTCCTGAGGTGAAGGATGAATTTACTCTCTCAAAGTGACAATAATTTTACTTAAAGGGACAGTTTAGAGTGTTTGAAGTGGGGTTGTATGTGGTAGTGGTGTGTTACCTACAGTAGATGGCAGTTGACACTCGGGATGTTCCTGGTGACTAATCTCCATGTCCGTAAAACACAAATTTTTATTTAGACTAATCTACTAGTCAACAATCATTTGAAGCCGTTAATCACGTTCTTCAATCACCAAATCATTTGTTAAATGCTGCTGAAAGGTGAGACACTTTGCACTGTGCATGATGAAAATTGCACAGAATCCTACAAAACATGACAACAACTTCACAGCGTCTCCAACATTGTTCTCCTGGAGCTGATGTCATCTGCAGCCTGACACACAGTGTGGCTAATGTTAGCAGTGCTGACAGCAACATGTCTGTGCTGAATGTGGTCACATGTTGCTCCAGTTGAGTGGTTATATACCAGTTTATTCTGACACAGAACATTCATCCTTATTTTCATCTTCTGTATCAAGATAGTGACGAGACTGCCGCGCTGTTTACTGGCTGTCATCTGTCCCACTTTACTGGTAACTGATTGGACCATCAGGGCTTCACACCGGGCGAGACAGGAAAGAGCTGCAGCACCAGGAGAGGTGCAGCTGTATAACACATTTAAATATCTTCTTACACAACTTATACAACCCCTCTTCAAATAATACGATCTATCTCTTTAAGGGCACAGTTTGAGGTTGTAGCTGCTGCCACTAGAGGGCGATAAAACCTGCTTCTGTCTGGATTCAGGCTCCTTACTGCTTGTTGTGCTCCAGGACATTGTTGGTGTTTGTGTTTTGTTTGTTTTTGTTGGTGTGTGTGTGTGTGTGTGTGTGTGTGTGTGTGTGTGTGTGTGTGTTTGGGGGGGGGGTTGTACAAAAAAACGAAAAAAACAAACAAACAGAAAAATAAAAAGTTTAAAAGTGGACAATATTTGAGTGACGGGTAAACCCCACCCGCCTGGTTCATCCAGTGGAGTGAAACAAGCCTTTTAGTATGAGGCTACCTATAGCTGCTAACTGACCTGAGTGTGCTACACCGTGTCTGCATTTCTGTTCTTCCCTCTCTCCTCCCTCTCCTCACTTCTTCATCATCCTCTTGCACATCCTCTCCGTCCTCCTCATCCTGCTTCCTCGCCCTCCTTCTCCCTTCCTTCTTCTGTCACTCTCTTCTTTGTCTCTAGGCTGAAGATGATGTAGTTCTCCTGGCTGATATTCCTCTGGCTGTGCTCGACTCTACCCTCTGCTGGTGGATATCCACTACTGCACCTCCCCCTTTTTAGCAAAACTGAAAGTTTGTTTTCTTCTCGCTGTCTCTCACTTTTTCTATTCTGCTTTGTTCGTCTGTGCCTGTAGTGTCCAGCAAAACCCTGCACACTCAGTGATAACATCATGCCATTATAAAGTTTATATCTACGAACATTTTTAATACAGGTTTGACAGTAGTTTCAAATGTTTTTATTAATTATTTAAATCACATTTCTGCACGTGTACAATAAGTAGAGCAGCATGTAACAGTGATGTTGCACACATTCAGATCCAAAACTCTCCATGGGATGCACCATGTTTCTCCCTGATAATTCTACATTGTGAACAACAAATCCATTTTGAAATGATAGAAATAATCAAAAAGAAACCTCCCTGTCTAAAAAACAGTCCACCAGTCACAGTTTTCTGCTCTGATGAGATCCCGTGTTCATGGTCTCAGTCACCATGACATGCTTCTTTAACTGCAATAAGATCAATCCTCACTGCACAGATTTCAATCAAGGCTACAAACGTGGTAAATAAACTGACGTGGCCGCTGTCAAGAATCATCAACACTGATTGATGATGTATTCTCTCATGCTGATGATGACTGATCAGGGGTCAGTGGCCAAAATCTTCTATTCTGTATCAGAGGGTGTCAGAGTATCAATATTAAATTTAAAATTGATTGAAATGAGGTTTCCTTTTCGATTATCAAATCAAAAAGACAGAATCAGCAGTATTTATTCTCTCTCTTTCACGCCAACTTGCGGTGTCCAGCACATGTCGGAGATGACCGGGCGTTATATCACACGTAATATAAAATCAATTTTATAGATCTTTTAACAAAGAATTTGCATGTAAACAACAGTTGTCAGGGCATAAAAACAATGACCTGTTGATCCTCACAAATCAAGATTTTGTAGTCTAAAAATGCCACAGCCGTCAGTGCTAAAAAAAAAAAAAAAATACAGTGCTTAACAAATTTATTAGACCACCTGTCATAGAAACGAGAAAACATAAATATTTTAGAAATTTTTCAAAAATTTGTTTAAAACTAAAAATGTTATTGTTATTTATTTGGCAAATATCAAACTGAAACAAATAAATAGTCCTGTTTCACACATAATAACCAGAAAACTTCATATTTTGTACGGCCTCCTTTGGCCTTGATAACAGCTTGTATTCTTGCTGACGTTTTTATGTACTTTTCAACAGTCTCTTTTGTTATTGAGTTCCACATAGTTTCTAGCTGTTCCCACAGACTTGCTTTAGATGAAACTTTTGTATGATCAATCTTTGAACCTACTAAATCCCAAATTTGTTCAATAGGATTCAAATCCGGACTTTGACTTGTCCAGTCCATCAGTTCCAGTTCTCCAGATTCCTTCTTCTTGGTCAAATAGTCTCTGCACAGCTTTGAAGTCTGCTTGGGGTCATTGTCTTGTTGGTGTATGAACCCACGACCAATCAGATTCAGTCCAGAAGGGATTCCATGATGCACTAAGATGTTGTGGTAGATGTTTCTTGTTCATGATACCATCGATTTTCACTAATTTGCCCCACGCCGTTTCCACAAATGGAACCCCATACCATAATGGAATCTCCACCGTGTTTCACTGTGGCTGCAGAGCATCTGGCATCATAACGTTCTCCAGCTTTTCTGTGGACATAAACATGACGATGCTGAACGAAGAGTTCAAACTTGGACTCATCCGTCCAGAGGACCTTCTTCCAGTCATCAACAGTCCAGTGTTTGTGCTCTCTGGCAAATCTGAGGCGTTTCTGGATGTTTGCAGGCCTCAATAATGGCTTCTTAGCAGCTAGTCTTCTCTTTAAGCCTTGTTCTGTCAGTCGTCTGCTTCTGGTCATTCTGGAGACTTTCTCAGACTCTGATCTAGAAGCATTTATCTCTGCCTGAAGATCAGCAGTGCTCTTCCTTCTGTCTCTAGAACTTAAGACAGCTGACACTCTGAGCTCTTGATGTTTTACCATTTTGAACAGGAATGAGGAATTGGATTCACCCAAATTTGAGCCGGCTCACTGGGCTTCTCTGAGAAGTCAGAAATTAATCAAGCATAACATTCAACCACTAAAACTCATTTTTCTGTTCAGGAATGCAAATAAATAACTATAATTTGACATCTTAATCAAGAAATAATAATAATGTGCTTTACTATTTTTTCTGTTTTTTTGTAAAACAGTAAATTTGAAAATTCATGGATGACAATCATAATTATATTTTAGCATCAAAAATATCATTTTGGTTAAAGAGCTTCGACATACTGGTGTATTAACCATTACAGAAACATAAAAAATGATTTTGGTAATTATCAATGCTGTTAATTTAGGGCAGCTGTGGCATAAACCTTACATTGGGTGATGGTCTAATAAATTTGTTAAGCACTGTCTATGTTTAAATTGAAAATTGAATCGAATCGTGGATTTGGAGATTCATGACAGCCTGACTGTAGATTTAATTTTATAACATAACAGTAACATAATGTGTAAATTCAATTCAGAAATTGTTTAAAATAACCATGCCACACTACTACAATATTTTCTTCTTTTATTTGGAACTTCCATACGAACAAAAACAACTGCCTCATAGTGCTGAACAATTAATCTGAATTTAATGGAAATCACAATCTGGTCTACTTAAATTTTCAAACCACAGGATGTACAATATTTGTTAAAGGTGAAATGTGTCAAAATATCATTTTAAATTAAATATTGTGGTGCTGAAGAGGCGTCCTGACCAACACATCAGTTTTTAGACTTGAGAAAATAAAACACCCATCAGATCCCTGAAAAAATAACACACATCATCATTTTAAGGTGTTTTTCAATGAAAATGAGAATAATGATGTAAAAATGATCCTTTCCTCTAGTATCACAAATCATATCACAATTAAAATACGATGACCCCAACCCTAACGATGACAATCAGAAGTTGTATGCATGTCACTGAGGATGACGGGGGGAGAGCGTTGTGTCCGGTAAGACGTGTCCTTAACAAAATGTTAGCGGCCATTCTTGCTGCCGTTCAAACAACTTTTTCATTTGGCATAAATAACCCTAACCCTAACCCTAGCTCTCCGATTATCTGGTATCACAAAACCAGCTTAGAGGTGCACTGCCGCAACCAACTGTCACTCAGGTATCATGTGAGAACACGGTGGAACAATCCTGCTGCCAAAATCACATTCCCACATAATCTCACAATAATCGCTCCCGTGGTGGAAACGATATCCACAAATCTGTAGTGGTGGACTCCAGTTTCTACTGTTGCACACGATGTAACGCCAAATCAATCAGTCCTGTGACTGATGGGGACTCGCCGTGTTGACACCGTACATATAAACAAACCTTCATGATGGCTGCCGTTTTCATAACATCTGCATGTTTATCTCACTCAAGACCAGATAGGAAACAAGACTTTTTCCAGAATGATCAGTGAAAGGAAAATATTTTAAAATGCCACCAAAGAAGAAGATGAAACAAACAGCAAACCAACAACAACAAACTCTTTTATTTACTCTTTAATTTGAAAATTCATTTTGGTTCCACAGACACTGTTTTGTTTATTTGAACTTTGTGAACCAGTTTGTCATGATGAGGTGGTATTTCTTTGTAAAGTTTTCAGATTTGGGGATTTTATTGTTTAATATTCAGATACATTTTTAACATACATGAATATAACCAGAATTGTGATGATATAACATCAGACATGTTTAACACTACACATTTGTCAAAGAGCACGTCTTGATTAATCAGCACTGATCACAGTGATCGTAGACTGGAGAACAGTTCCTCCAGCTGGTTGTGTTCCTTTTAGCTGACATTGATGTTCCTTGACTGTGTCATCACATCTTTGTGAGTCTGGCTCAGACGATGAAGCTGCTGAGGCTGAGGAGGAACGTGGTGAAGCTCTCTCTCTACAGACACTTCACCAACACGCTCATCTTCGCTGTCATAGGTACAACAAAACAACCTGTTACTGTTATATCACTGTTATTGGCAAACGCAGTTCACGTACTAAAAGTCTGTACGTGTTTGTGTTTCAGCATCGGTCATCTTCATCATTTGGACCACCAAGACCTTCAGGATGACTAAATGTCAGTCTGTAAGTCCCTGAGATTTCTGATTTAAGATTAAACTGTGAACACAACTCGGTTTGTTAGAAAGTTTCTGAATCTGCTCTTAAACTCTTCAAGTGTTCATTTTGACAACAGATTTAGTTTTAGTCATTGTCTTTTGACTATAGTACAGTTTACTGTCGATTTTAGTCTTTTCTAACCAGTACAGGACAGTGCTGGTTTTCATTTAACTTGTATTTCAGGTTTACCAAAACATACCAGCTCAGGTTAGCTAAAAAAAATAATGTTAGCTTGGGACAAAAAAAAAAAAATCAAAAAATCAAAAAACTTAGCAAGTATTTCTGTATGAGTTTGTTTTTAGCAGTGGTTAATGCTCCACGCAGTTTACAAAGGCTCTTATTTTCCTTAACAACAAGTGTGAAAGTTATCCATATGTCTGTGTATTTATTTATTTATTTATTTATTTGGATCCTCATTAGCCACTGCCAAGATAGCAGCTACTTTTCATGGGGTTCACACGATTAAATATTACATCATAATGTAAAAATCCAAGACAAAATGAGACAAAATCACTAAAAAAAAACTACAATAACCAATTAACAATGATTCAACACCAGTCAAACTACCAATGGCAACAACGGCATCATGTTCATTTCATACAGCTCAAAGTAATGATAGTACCTCTACAGTGACTGAGAAAATTCTGTGAAAATGAAATGAAACATGACCAAGAAAGATATTCATTAATGATCATTTGTCAGATATTATGTTATAAAATATGTTAAACAGACACCAGTTCTGCTGAAAGCTTCATTATAAACATAACAATGTAGATAAAAGTAACAGCAGCATCACATCTCTCTCTAAACTGATTTGCTGTTTAAATTTTTTAAAGTTTTCATCCATAGTGTTATTGTTATGAACTTTATATGAACTCCAAAAAGGGATTTTGTCGCCTTTTGTTTGAATATTTGAGTATAAATAGACATTTGAAGTGTGTGACTGGGTTCTACTAACACTGAATGTTCTTTGATGTGTTCTCTAAATTCTGTCAGGAGATATTCAGGCCGCCGGAGACACAAATGAAGATTTCTGAATGCTTCTGAAGTGTTTTCATTAATAACGTCTCTCTGTGTCTGTAGGACTGGAGGGAGCTGTGGATAGATGACGCGTTCTGGCGCTTCTTGTTCTCCACCATCCTATTGGTCATTATGTTCCTATGGCGACCGTCAGCCAATAACCAGAGGTGGGTGGGTTGGGAGGGGTGGCAGGGTTCTTTTTTGACAGTTTGTTTTTAACAGTAAAGTAAATCCTGTTTATCTCTCTGTCTTTGTCAGGTATGCCTTCAGTCCTCTGTTGGATGAAGAAAGCGAGGAAGAGGAGAAGGAGCCCATGATGAATGAGGCTTTCGGTCAGAAACCTTCCTCCTTTACTTCCTCCCTCCTCTTCTTTCTACCTTCTCTACATACTTGTTGCCTCCTCCCTTCACCTCACCATGTTATTTCTGTCTGACCTCCACCATCATCACTTCCTCCTGAATTATTCAGTTAGTTTGTTAACTGGTTAGTTAGTCTGTTAGTTAGTTGGTCAGTTAGTCATTCAGTCACAGGATTCTTGAAAACACTTGAATTTAATGTAATGTTTTCAATGTTTGAAAAGTGCTTGGATTTGGATAAAATGCTGAAGACATTTTCATAATTAAACTCCCTCTGACTGAATAGTTTTTGGTTGTTTAGTGATAATGTACAGTGATTCATTCAGTTATTAATGACATCGACTGGGTAATTATTTCACAATAATGACCTTTTCACTGTACATTATCCCGCTTATTATATGGTTACTTTACAAAAAGTCAATAATTTGACAAAAAATATTGATTTAAAAATGATTTTATTGCTCCTCCAGCGTCTGTGGTCAGAGCTGCATCTGTAACAACAGTCTGTTATACGGAAATAACAGACCTCAGAATGCTGTAGAATCGAGTATTTAATGAATACTGTGTAATAAAGTACAGTAACGTCTGACTTAAAGAATAACTTTGGTATTTTCCAACCTGGGCCCTATTTCCCCATGTGTATGTGTGTGTATGATTGATAGGTACAACTCGTTTTAAAATTGGTTCAGTATTGAGGGAGGCAGATGCAGCCGGCAGCCGTGAAACGAGTTATAACGGTAGATATGAGGGCAAATACGTCCTGTAAAAGTTTGTGCATTAAAAGTGCTTTTTTTCACCACAGTCCGGATCACATCACCAGTGTAATCTCTGTCAACAGCATGCAAAGCATCTCTCTTACCGTTCCCTCTGTGACGACATCTCACAGGATCTTTGCTTGTTGGAGAATGTCTTGTTGCAGTGAGTGGGACAGCTGTTTTCTTGAGGTGTGCTTGGTGAAGTGTTTCAGGATTGGATGTCTTCTCTTCTTGGGCTGGCAGGAGTCATCTTGAGAAAAGTGTGCACTGCAGACCCGATGGTCTTCAAGGCGCAGTGTCTGGACAGGAGTGTTAGCATCCAATTGTAGCACAATTAGCCACAACTTTAGCATGTCGCTGTCCGACAAAGGCAGCCTATGAAAGCTGTACAGGGTGTCGCATGACATCCTGTTCTTGCAATTCGGCGAAGCACAAACACGAACCATTGTTTTCAATAGTTGCAGTAAAACGTTCAACTGAACTCCAGGACAGCTAACTCTGCTCTGACCGGCTCTCAGCATGACTCCTCTGTTTTCTTCAGGCAACAAACAAAGATCCTGTGAGATGTCGTCACACACAGCAGCAGTAAGTGAAGCATGCTGTTGACAGAGATTACACTGGTGATTTTATCCGGTCTGTGGTGAAAAAAAAGCTTTTATAGGACATATTTGCCCTCATATCTACCGTTATAACTCGTTTCGCAGCTGCCTGCTGCATCCACCTCCCTCAATACTGAACCAATTTTAAAACGAGTTGTACCTATCGATCATACACACACACACACACGGGGAAATAGGGCCCAGATTGAAAAATACCCAAGTTATTCTTTAAGATGATGAACAAATGAAAAAGGACCCAATTATCTTGAGTGTATATGTTGTATATTGTACATGTCATTTAACACCAGCTTGTAAGGTCCTGGAAAACCTGAAAATTCACCTGGAAAGTGCTTAAATATGACTTTGGAAAAGGTGTTCGTTAATTAGTTGATCAGTTAGTTAGTTAGTCAATGGCTTTCAGTGAAATATGAATCATTGAAAGTTTTAAAAGTTAAACCATGACTTTCTCACCTCTGTATTTTTTCATCTCACCGACTACGTGTCTCACTCCTGTGTCTCACTCCTGCTTGTCTCACTCCTGCATGTCTCACTCCTGCATGTCTCACTCCTGCGTGTCTCACTCCTGCGTATCTCACTCCTGCGTGTCTCACTCCTGTGTCTCACTCCTGCGTGTCTCACTCCTGCTTGTCTCACTCCTGCTTCTCACTCCTGTGTATCTCACTCCTGCGTGTCTCACTCCTGCGTGTCTCACTCCTGCGTGTCGCTCTCCTGCGTTTCACTCCTGCGTGTCTCACTCCTGTGTGTCTCACTCCTGTGTCTCACTCCTGCGTGTCTCACTCCTGCGTGTCTCACTCCTGTGTGACTCACTCCTGCGTGTCTCACTCCTGCATGTCTCACTTCTGTGTCTCACTCCTGCGTGTCTCATTCCTGCGTGTCTCACTCCTGTGTCTCACTCCTGCGTGTCTCACTCCTGTGTTTCACTCCTGCGTGTCTCACTCCTGCGTGCCTCACTCCTGCGTGTCTCACTCCTGTGTGTCTCCAGAGGGGATGAAAATGAGGGGCATGAAAAATGAGACCAACGGTTCGGCCAAAGTCAACAAAGTGGTGAGTGTCAGTAAGATGTTTTGTCATGTTAATGTGAAAAGTATAATTTGAACTTTAATGTGAAAACTGATCTCCTCATTTTCTGAAAATCCAAACTTTTCAGAGAAACTCGATCACATGACACAGTTCTGTTAGAACAGCTGCAGTTCAGATCTTCAGCTCTTCATTTTTATCTAGACTAAATGTGATAAAAATGACCCTTCATGTAACTCTTTGTCTTTAAACATGTGGAAGGTGGTTGATTCTGACATGCAGTATCATTTTTTAAATCAATTCCTGGAGAGTAAATTACTATTATTATATGTAAACACCAGGTTGTTGATTTTCCAGGATGAGGATCTGAAATGGGTTGAGGAGAACATCCCTTCATCTATGGCAGATGTGTAAGTCTTCATCAGTATCCAGTCAGCATGTTGACAGATGATCATTAATTAATAATATTCAAATCTTCAATACTGAAAATCCTCTTATTTTTTTCTCCTCCTCACAGCGCCCTGCCCCCCCTGCTGGACTCTGATGAGGTAGGTCTTCTGGCTTCCTCACTTCATTATTAAACTATGATGTCATCAATAAGATTAAACTTTATAGATTCTCATTCAGAACATTCATGTGCAGAGGTGTTTTCATGGTTTCATCTGTGATCTCTGCTCCTCTGGTGCTGCTGCACGTTTTCAACTGCACGTAATGTAAAAGCATCGTAAAGTTCCACATGAGTGTGAAACAGAATGATGCAAAAGAAAGATCAGCTTTTACCTGCTTTCACTGTTACAGTTTTTATTTTAGATTAATTTTAACAGGATTATGCAACAAAGATGTCCAGCAGCCGGTTCAGAGCTGCCATCTCCTTTAACTATAAGAAAACTATCAGATAAACCTTTTAGAGCTGCAACAATTAATCGATTATTAATTCATTATGAAATGAATTGCCATTTATTTTGATAATTGATTAACTGTCTTGAGTCATTTTTTACTAAGAAATATCCAAATTCTCTAATTTTGGTTCCTCAAATGTGAATATTTTCTGGTTTCTTTATTTATCTTATAACAGTAAACTGAATATCTTTGTGTTTTGGCTTAACAAGACATTTGAAGACGTCATCTTGGACCAAACCACTAATTGATTAATTATTGATTAAGCGAGAAAATAATCAACAGACGATGATGAAAACAATCACTAGTTGCAGCTCTAAACCTTTTCAGCTCCTGCAGAGATTTAAATGTGTTCAAAAACATGTAAACACTGAAGAGGAAGAGAAAATGATGGCAGTAGTAAAATATCAACATATAAGAGTCAGATCATAGCATATATTTTTAGTATTTTAAACACAAATGAGGCATTTTTGCTACAAATAGTTTGTTTTACTGAGACAAACTAGTAAAAAAATCTGACAAAATTTTTGTGTCTGCAGGGAACACACTCATATTCAAACATACACACACTCAAACACACACTTGTTTATTATACTTGTAGTTCTGATTGTGAGCAGCAGAGGGCGACAAACACTCTAGAGAGAGCAGCTGTTGCCATGGTTACATGACATTGTTTATCCTCTTCTCTGTTGTCATGGCGAGCAGAACAATGTGACAGTGACGTGCTCATGGTGTGTGTGTGTGTGTGTGTTATACACAAAATATAAGAAGCTTTGATTATTTTAACAGTTCAAATGAGTCAGAATCTGTTTAACCAGACATGAGATATTTATTATTTATTCATGATTCAGCTGATCTCCATCTGTGACTGTTTTCTGGATCATTTTCCAGATTATTTACTCTTTGATCTCGAGCTGAACCCTTTTAAGTGATCCAGCAATCAACAAAGTGCCTCTTATCTAAAATCAATTTCTTATGTAAGCTGCTGTATGAACAATGAGGGATATTAAAATCCATAGAAAATATGAAGTACTTGCAGTCTTTACAGTCTGTCTGTAGTGAGGAATGAAGTAAAGAAAGAGTCAATAAAAAGAGGACAAAAGAAATGAGGAGAGGTTTTGATAGGCTCAGATTAAAATGCTGCTTCCTGTAGATCTGTTCGATGCACTCGTAGCGGGAAACTTTTTTTTTTTTACATCACATCAGTGGTCTTGTGTTTGAAACTGCAGGTTGTTTGACGTGGGAGTGAACAATAACAACATAATGAATCTCCCTTACTAAAGGATGAAATTAAGGGGAAATAATTACCTTAAGGCCCTCACGTCTTTATGGCAGATTATGTAATGTTCTCTTGGTAAATTAGGGAGAAATCAGACAATAAACCTGCCCATTATCCCTTTGATGACAAATAATGTAATTAATCATGATCACTGACCATGTGTAGCATCCACCTTCACATATGGAGAGCAATATAGATCAATATTAAAGCTGCAGCTAAGGATGATTTTCATTGTTGAGTAATCTGACAATTAATTTCTCAATTTATCAGTTAGCTGTTGTGGTCCATAAAATGTCAGACAGTGGTGAAAAATGTTGATCAGGACTAAAGAAACGAGAGAATTTGGACACTGTTATTAAAAAAAAGACACAAAATGATAAGCCATTATCAAAACAGTTGGTGATTTATTTAATAGTCAATAAATAATCGATTAATCAATTAAGTCAATTAATTGTCGCAGCTCACTAATAAATAAATAAATAAATACGCCCATGAAATACATCCTGAAATAAAAAAAATATATATTTTTTTTATTTTAAAAAGGATGGTTTTTAAAGGACTGCATTTATTTTCTTCAGGAGACTTTTAGTTCCTCATGCCACTCGTTTCCCAGCTGTTATTTAGCTGTTTATTTCTGTCTTTCATAATCAAATGAAGGGGCGTCATTATCTCACAGATTCAGACCAAAGCAGCGAGACTGAACACAACCTCTGAGACAGAAGAAAGCCAGTCTGATGAAAAACTAAAACTAAAGTAGTTTTCCTGTCGGGTTTGACCCCTGGCACACCACCAGTACCTTATTGTGTATTTTTCTCATTGTCAACAACAAACAAAAGACCAAAACAAACATCGTCTGTCTCTTACTTACTTTATACTTTCTGACTCTCTTACTCTCTCTGGGGTTCTCAGACCAAAGCAATTCAGGAGGTTTTTAAGAGGTTTAATAATTTCCTCAAACAGCTGGACACGTGACATGTTCCAGGTAGGCAACTGACTATATTTCTGTCGTCATTTTCAGCTTTGACTGTAAACCATTTTAGGATAATGTAGTTAATCACAGAGGTCTGACCTATCTGATGTCCCTGCAATGATTATTTTGCTCTGTGTTGCTTCGTTAGCATCTTTGATAAACCACCAAACAGTGACATCTCACCGCCGGTGGGACTAATGTGATGTTCACACTGTCTGTGATGTCACTACTGTTGGCCCTCAGAAATGTCCAGATTTGGACCAGGAACAAGTCTGGATTTCTTGCCAACAATTAATCAAAATCACCTTGAAAACTTCTTGTTGGTGTCTCAGAAATACAGAAAGTAGTTGAGGCAAACAGAGTCTGATGTGGAAGAGGTTAGTAGTACAAGCAGTAACAGCAATAAACCCGAGTTAGCATCCAGAAACCAACTTATTTCAGCTCCCCAGAGCTCTTTATTAAGGCCCCAACACATGATCAGTGGTAAAAACACTTTGCACTGGCTGTCCCATTGTTTTCCTATGGAGAGAGCGGTGGCGCCCAACCAAGCGGCACCACTATACTCGACGTGGTGCACTGCTCGGATCGGCCAGTGACCGCTGCGCACAAAGTTCAAATTATTTGAACTCTGACCTCGTTTGCAGCTGACCTTTCAAAGCACAACCAATGAGGTGACGGCTGTATGTGATGACGCAGGCAGAAGAGACCACAGATGTGTGGAAGTGACACAAGCAGAGGAGGGACAGGCTGATGGTCGTGTCTTGATGGGAACCCCAGACCCACGAAAGAATTTCACAAATCGAAATGCCTGGAAAATTGTGAACAGTTGGGTTGGGCTATAAGGTCTGTGAATCATATAGTTTATGAACTTAGTTACATTCAGAGCTAAAGGTACTGTAGCTCAGTTGTTTGTCTACCAGGCAGACAGGATGTAGCGGTTGTGGCGCTGTGCTTTGCCTCTCTGGCCCTACCTCGTGGTGAGTCCAGGACAAATTTCTTATCATGTGAAGACCCCTTTATGTACCCAGTGGCTTTGGCTGAGCCACCACCTACTTTTCGGAAAGAACCTCCGACCAGACCTGGAAATAATGGCCCGAATACACCTGACTCCAGGTGAATCTAATGGTGTCATGTTTCGGACGTACTTGGCCATGTGCAGTTCTATTGGTGTCAGGTTGTGAACATATACCAGCATCAATATTTAGCAGAAGTCCATAATTGGCCACATTCCAGCATTGGGCAAGAGTCCAGGAGTAATTCAGACAGGTGACACTTGGAAAACACAACTTAACATGAGATATGATGAGACCCACTCATCAAACAACATCATCCTGTCACATAATGTCACCACAACACTACAAAATAGCCAAACGTAGCTACGTTGTCACCAAGTCGCCAGTGAAGTGTCGCATAAGTGCTTGTTGACATTAATGAGCACTTGTGTGTCGAGTCAGTGAACATGAATCGCCAAACTGCATTTTTGTTGATGTTGTGGTAAGAGAAAAGGGAAGGGTTAAATAAAACTTGGCACAGGGGTTGTGGTGAACAACAGGGAAAGATCATTTTTGTCTCTGCCACGCACGTGTAAATAGTCATTCAGACTCCGAGTGCCAATAGCATTGTTGGCTATGGACAACTGGGCGCTTGTCTCTGCCATGCTAGGCTATACAGTACTGTGTGTAAATAGCCACATTGGCTTTTCCAACTCAGGTGCTGCTAGAAGCTGAAACTAGACTGCAAAAGTATTATTTTTGTTTTTGTTTTTGAGGATGGAACAATTTCACACAAATACAGGGAGGCCTGACCTATACAATTTATTTATTTATTTATTTCTACAGTGTAACGTAGAGTTCATATTTTTCTGACTACTTGTATTTGTTGATGAAAAAGTAGCCATGTGCACTAATTTAGAAAACTGAGGATGCAACGCATTGTGATGCATCGTGATATTGAATCGAATGGAGTCGTTGACAGGATAATCGTAATCGAATCGTGAGACCAGTGAAGATGCACAGCCCTACAGTAAAAGAAAAAACGTTCTTCAGGGTGATGATGTGTTTTCTGTTGCAGGAAACCATGACGACTAAATTTGAGATGTCCAAGATGGAGTAAAACAGAGGAGGAAGAACGGATGGACGGATGGATGGAGGAGTGTTTAAGAAACGGGACTCTGTGAAGCAGACGGATAAATGATACAGATTAATGTCGGTGTATAAGGTGGAGTAAAAGTGAAATGATGACGATTAAATGCACATGTGAGGAGACGAACTGATGGATGAAAGAGGGAACCCAGATGGAGGAGGTGTCGGTATGTGATTTAATCCCTGAATTTATGAGCTTTGTAAGCCTTGATTGTACATACACTGGGAGGAATATGGATCACAGCGGCACACAGAGCATTTTTATTTTTTATTTTTATTGCCTGTTTGTATTTATATTTCTATATATATATATATACAGTATATTTTGACAAATTCGATGTTAATGAGGTTCTCTTCTACAGAGCGGCTTGTTTGCCTTTTCACCGTTTACATGTGGAAATGTGATTTTTCAAATATTTTTGTGTTTTCTGTCGCCATCACAACAGCTTTTTTTTTTGACATTGGCAGACTGACTTGAAGCCTGTTGAGTGGGTTTCATGTGGATCCTTCAACCTGTAAAGACCAAAGTTGTGAATCTGAAATGAAAAAAAACATGGATGTGAATGAACATATGAATTATTTTATTTCTCTTACTGTTTTGGAGTTTTGGATCCGGATCAGTCCAGCTTTGGTTCCAGTGGAGTTTGAACCATTAAAACTGGTCACATCCTGATAACAGACACAGACTGTTTATGTTTTAAAGGAGAAATATGTAGTTTATTTACCGCACTAAATCATTAAATGACCCTGACATGTCAGTAGAGATTAAAGAAACGTATAAAGAAAATACTGGTTTCTCCAACAACAACTCTGCAGCCGTAGTGTTCTCCTTTGGAACATCTGTCTTTGTTTATTAGAGTTCAAATTAAAGCAGAATGTTTCTCTGAATGAGTTAGTGTCTGTTTATGAGTCCTAATAAATCATAAATAATCTTTTAGGAGTAGATGTTTATAACTGTTAAATTGAGCAAACTGTTAATGGAGTTTGGCAGCAGTGAAACTGTTTTCAGAGCAGCGGGCTTTTTGTTTTCAAGATAACAGACTGAACTTAACATCAACAGACACTTGACAGTTATAAACAGCTGATCGACTGACAGTGGAGAGGAAACTACTCAGTTCAACTAATATAATACACCATATATGTCTACAACTCTGTATTAGGACTGCAGTTCTCATTTTTGAATGCAAGGGTCTTACATATTTCTCCTTTAAGTTGAAAATTGTGAAATTTTATTGTTTTACTTTTTGTTTGTCTGTGTAAAAGAACTATTGATTGTTAGATTAGATTAGGTTGTTTTTCCAACAAAAACTACAGAAGCTGAGAACGGCCATGCTTGCAATTATTTTTTTATGCTGTTATCTCGAGATATTGTGTTAATTGTTTTGTTATTTCAAGATAACAACGCTTGATATCTTGTGGTAAGAGTTTAAGAAACAGTTTCTGCCTGTCTCTAACCAGGGCAACAATGATGCTGATTGATTTAACGTGCTTGTGAAAATGTAGTTGAAGCAGTTGAGCCCAGATTTTTCAACTATGGTACCTGAAGCACTGGTGATACTCAAGCTCCCTCTAGTGGTAAACTGAGGAATCGATTAAAATTTAAAACATGTAAATAGTACAAAATTTCAAATGAATACACTTGAACTATGAGATTGATTCAATCTAATGTCTGTGTCAGTATCAGCCTGCTGTGTAGTCCTTGACTGACAACAGTCAACAATAAATAATCTTTCTAGGAATAAACCCTCCCTCTGCTGGACCAGCTCTGTGGTAAAAACTCTGAGTAACACTACATTAGAGTAAGGTGTAATCGAAAATGCAGAATTATTGATTCAGTGAGGGCGTGAAGGACAGCGAGCACGCTCATGGATATGGGAAGTGTAATACAGGCTGAAAGGACATTTATTTATTATTTATTTTTCAGTATGAGACGATCCCATATTATACAAGACGGGTGACAACCATAAGGGAATGACCTAGATGTTACCTCTAGCAGAAGGACACAATAAACTGTTGAAGTTTCTACATGTTGAAGTCTTTGGACACGACAGGTCTGCATCATATTTTTGATCCGTCCTCCACACAGCTGCATATCCCAGCAGAGTGTTTTGCCCGTCTGATGTTGCTGATTTGGTCTCTTCTCCCATGGGTAAGGGGGATATAGAGTTAAATAGATTCCTCTTATTTGTCCCGTTTTATGATTGCAAGTCTGCATTGTGTCTTTTATTTTGAAATCTGACAGGATTCTCTTGGTTTTTCTATGTCTGATGTCCAAGCCACTGGATCTACTTGGTGCTAATTGATGTGAAAATGGACTTGCTGTGCTTCTGTGACATGATGCCTCGCTGCTGGTAGAATTGACCCTTCGCTAAGCCCCCCACCCCACCCCCTAGTTACTGTTGTTGAGACAAATGGAAAACTTGACAGACCTAGTTATGGTTGCTGACCTATGATTGGACAGTTGCTGTTCGGAGGTGGGGCTTAGCGAAGGGTCAGTTACAAGCATTGTGTAGAATCAGCTGCAGAAGGTGTGGCACAGCTGTAACGTGACACTGCCGTGCCTGATGGACTGAAGCTGTTAGACCTGGACAGTCTAATGTGTTGATCAATAACCGAGACTCTTTGATTGGATGTTTTCAGCTGAAATCAGCTGTCAGGACATTGTGTGTACACGCTGGCACGGCGCTCCTGATCTCTGAACATTATAATTAATAAGAGGAAACAACCTTTTGTTTTTTCATGATACCTGGTTGATTATCTGGTTTTCTTGAGATAACAAAATATTAACTTGTGATCTTGAGATAAGAGCACGACTGTTCTCGTCTTCCATAAAACAACAGATTTGCTCGAGTTCTTGAAAGTCAGTTAACATCTCTTTGATTCACTTTGATGAAATACTCCCCTGGTTTAATTTTCAGCCTCATATATCACTTTACATCTTTTTTGGTGTTGATGTCGGATGACGTCTCCTCAGAGTGAACAGTCACAGACTAACCCTATCATACATATCACAGGTATCACTGTAACATAGACAGGCTTAAAGGGACAGTTCATAATATCTGCAGTGTGGTTCTATGAGGTTCTTCTCCACAGTCACCGTGTTACCTACAGTAGATGGAGGTCGACACACCCCCAGTTTGGAGAAGCAGCAGGAGTACTGGTGTAGGAAGCTAAGCTAAGCTAATGTCCTGCTGTGGACAGGGTCAGCAACACAGATTAAAGACGCATAAAAATCTGTTAAAGAGTATGTTATATATTTCGAATATTTTCACCACTTCACCTTCACTTCAGACTTTTCTGACTGGAAACCACTGTTGCTCTTTGCAAATCAACCAAACTCCATTAACAAAAACAGTCATTTTACCTCCTCACAGAACATGAGAGTTGCTGGTCCACTACTGCCTCAATCAGTTAGTGTGTATGTGTGTGTGTTGTTGTTGTGTGACTTTGGTGTTTTAAAACGGGCCGAACCGACCAACATCTACTGCAGCTGATACATCGACTACACCCACTTCAAAAATCCTGAACTAGCCCTTTAAGTATCTGTCATCCTTCTGTCCACTTTGTCTTTTTAATCGTTCGATCACATAGAAACACGACCACCGACAGTATCTGCTCACACACTCTCACATATTCCTCCTCTCTCAGCATTGTGTGTGTGTGTTTTGTACGACAGCAGCCGTTATCGCTCTGAGCAGCCCGTACAGCCAGCTCTGTGTGTGCCTGTGAACATATAGACTACTGTGTGTGTGAATGTGTGTGTTCCAGCCTGTTAAGTGTTGACAATGACTTGTCTGAACGGACTAAACGCTCCATACATCATCCACTTCAGCCGCAGGGAAAAGTCCACTCTGCCTCTGTGCTGTCGGCTCCCGTCAGCCTGCAGCCGCTCGCAGTCTGCTTGCCGTTATCACCAACATCACAGAAAATCATGTAGGGTTTTTTTTCTTTTTTCTTTTTTCTTTTTTTGCTGTTTAAAGGTTTGAGGCTGACATTATGGATGTCATGATAAGTGTTTCTTTCTTACGATCCCAATGCAAAGTCTTTAAAACTTTGTGTGTGCAGAAACCGTTACGCTGCTCTCGTACAGACCTACATCAGAATCACTCAGTTTAGACTCGACATGTTTGGCAGCTAGTATTGTTTCCACAGAACAGTGACCAGCGGGCTTTTAGATACGCTTTCTCTCGTTTGGTGGGCAGGTGTTACCCAATCAGCAGCGATGTGTATATAAACATGTCCGTATTAAAAAGGTGTTGCAGTGCACCTGTGAACGCAGCACGGTGTTCAACACACCACTGCTGTTTAAATATATGTTTTGCTATGTTTGTCGGGGTTGAGCGCAGCCCAGAAAAACAAAGATGGATTATTATCATGTTATAACATGAAAAGTTTGTTAAAACAATATTTTCACGTTATTACAACATACAAATGTCAAAACATGCAAAAAACCTTGTTGTTATAACAATATACTATTTATTCTGTTATAACTCTAAACATGTCATAATTACATTGTTATAAAAAGAAGCTTTTACTTTTTTTTACATAAGTTTGTAATAATGCAAAAACATTTTGTTATTATGGTTATAAAACTCAAAGACTCGAGTTTAAGAAGAAAAGTAAATTATTTTGACAAAAGATTATCGGTTGGTTTAATTTAGTTTATTTCAAAATGTTTGAATTTGATTCAAAACTCATAAATTTAGTGAGTTTTCCCACTTTTTTATTTTGCAGTGTTGTTTTGACGTGAAAAACTTTTAATGTTATAACTTGATACTGATCCGTTATCTCTGGTGTGGCAGCACAACACCTCTAATAGTGAATTTGGTGCAGTTTTAAAAACAAAGTCATGCAAATATGAAGTTTCAATTTTTTACCCACAATCAAAATTCATTAAACCTGTGCGAGCACAGAACAGTGTTTGTTTATAGGGCACTTAATTTTAGATGAAAAGTAAAAGTAATGAAAATGAAACATCTGTTCCCTCTGAATTGTTCAGTTTGTGGTCTGAAATGAGGAGGCGGGAGTCGCTTGAAGTAATTACACTTATTTGAAAGCCTTTGTTTTTCATTTGAAAGACTAAGTGTGGATTTTTGTAGAAGTGAAGGAGAGAAACTCTTCAGTTTGATGTCTCACGTCTCATCACATCGCAGCATCTGTTTGTTGTTGTCCAGAAAGATTGATTATGTAAAGGACTGTGCTGTTTGCTTTGTAAATAAATCAAAAGTTAATAATAAAAACTTGGAAAGTAAATGATTGGCTTGATTTTTCTGGGCTGATGTTTTGTGTGTTTTTTTTCTTCCTGTCAGGAATTTGTGAAAAATAAACAGAGAACCATTGTGGAGCCCTAAAATCACACTCGGTGCCCCACAGTGATTCTTTCTCTGTTGTGACAGTTGAATTCTGGATGGAATCTTTTACCAGCAGACTCCACAGAGTCAACAATATTACCTCTGATAGACCACATGTATGTATTTGATCCATCTAAACGGTGACAGACTGTATACTGGCAGGACACATCAGTGGGCTCACATAGTGCTCCATGTTACAGTACCACGTTTCTGACAAACCAACCACACGAGACGACAAACAACCACGAATGTTCATGTTTTTTCTTGCAATACGAAGGACAGGAAGGCTCGATACTGACGGTCTGTGACCCCACTTCAAACTCAAAAACTCTAAGATTTGTCATGTTTTATGTTGTTTTAGCGCTGTTGTTCCCAAACACTGGGTCAGGACCCACAGGTGGGTCATAGGAGATGTTATTTGGGTCACAAATAAATAAAAGACTGGAAGAAATTTAGCAGTGTCTTAATTATATTCTTATAATTCAGTCATCTAAAATGTTCTGTATTGTACCCTGATGAGAGGGAATAAAACCAATGAGATGTCCTGTTAACTCAGACTAAATGCATTTATTTCTCATTTATACAGTGCTGTGAAAAAGTATTTGCCGCCTTACAGATTTCCTCTGTTTTTGCTTTTTTGTCACACTAATATCAGACAAAGATAACCTGAGTAAATACAAAAAGAAGTTTTTAAATGATGATTTCATTTAAGGAAAAAAAGCTATCCAAACCAACCTGGCCCTATGTGAAAAAGTCATTGCCCCCCTTGTTAAATCATGAATTGACTGTGATTAACCACATTTTTTGGAAAGCTGAGTTCAATTTCACTAGTCACACCCAGGCCTGATTACTGCCAGACCTGTAGAATCAAGAAATCACTTAAATAGAACCTGTCTGACAACATGAAGTAGGCTAAAAGATCTCAAAAAGCAACACATCATGCCCCGATCTGAAGAAATTCAACAACAGATGAGAAACAAAGTCATTGACATCTATCAGTCTGGAAAGGGTTACAAAGCCATTTCTAAAGCTTTGGGACTCCAGCGAACCAGAGTGAGAGCCATTATCCACAAATGGAGAAAACATGGAACCGTGGTGAACCTTCCCAGAGCGCATTGACGTCTCATCCAGGAGGTCACAAAAGAACCCAGAACAACATCTAAAGCACTGCAGGCCTCGCTTGCCTCAGTTAAGGTCAGTGTTCATGATTCAACAATAAGAAAGAGACTGGACAAAAATGGCATCCATGGGAGGGTTCCAAGGTGAAAACCACCGCTGACCGAAAAGAACACAAAGGCCCGTCTCACATTTGCCAAAAACCATCTTGATGATCCCCAAGACTTTTGGTAAAATATTCTGTGGACTGATGAGACAAAAGTGGAACTTTTTGGAAGGTGTGTGTCCCGTTACATCTGGCGTAAAACTAACACTGCATTTCAGAAAAAGAACATCACACCGACAGTCAAACATGGTGGTGGTAGTGTGATGGTCTGGGGCTGCATTGCTGCTTCAGGACCTGGACGACTTGCCGTAATTGATGGAACCATGAATTCTGCTCTCTATCAGAAAATCCTGAAGGAGAACGTCCGGCCATCAATTCGTGACCTTAAGCTCAAGCGCACTTGGGTTATGCAGCAGGACAATGATCCGGAGCACACCAGCAAGTCCACCTCTGAATGGCTCAACATACCAAAATGAAGGTTTTGGAGTGGCCTAGTCAAAGTCTGGACTTAAATCCGACTGAGATGCTGAGGTATGACCTTAAACAGGCCGAAAACCCTCCAATGTGGCTGAATTCAAATAATTCTGCAAAGAAGAGTGGGCCAAAATTCCTCCACAGCGATGTGAAAGACTCATTGCCAGTTATCACAAACGCTTGATTGCAGTTGTTGCTGCCAAGGGAGGCACAACCAGTTATTAGGTTTAGGGGGCAATGACTTTTTCACACAGGGCCAGGTTGGTTTGGATAGCTTTTTTTCCTTAATAAATGAAATCATCATTTAAAAACTTCTTTTTGTATTTACTCAGGTTATCTTTGTCTGATATTAAAATTTGTTTGGTGATCTGAAATATTTAAGTGTGACAAAAAAGCAAAAACAGAAGAAATCTGTAAGGGGGCAAATACTTTTTCACAGCACTGTAAAGTATTTAACGTGTGTACATGTTTGTAATAAAAAAATTTTCAGAAATTTTTCAGAAAAATCATGAAAAATATCGATCTGGCAATAATTTTTCCACTAATCAATAAGTTGTTTGGTCCATTAAATATCAGAAAATAATGAAAATCAATTAATTAATCCTGTCATGATCTTGTCAAATGAAAACTAGGTCCAAACATGTGAGAACAGGTGGAGCGCACAGAAGAACGTCACATGTTTGGACCTATTTTTCAACTGGTGATCAATGTGGCAATAATTTTTCCACTAATTGATTAGTTGTTTGGTCCATAAAATGTCTGAAAATATTGATCAGTGTTTCCTGTTTTGTCCACAACTCAGTTATTCAAACTGATGAACTGATTATGAAAATAGTTGGTCTTTAATTTAATAATTAATCAATCGTTACAGTTTGAGTCAAGGTAAAATAAGGTGATGTGGAAATGGAGGTAAAAAATAGTGAAGAACATTCATTTATGCACAAATTAAGTTCATTAAATTAGTCTTACCAAGATTTATTGATCAGGTCATGATGGTTTGTCATTATTTGAAAGCAGGTCTCCAGGTCTCTGTTTTAGTGTTTATCAGCTGGTTGCACCTAATTTTTAAGAAATTTCAAATATATTACTTGGTAAATTCTACCTATTTATCATGAAATTATGGGACCTGGAAATTGAAGCGTTACCGTTTACGTTTTTTCACTGACTTCCTTCCTCACTCTCAGACGTATCTGACGTGGCCCGTGTTTTCCCTGAAGTTATAACAACTGGCGGTGAGCTAGCAACGCTTCACAGGAAATCCACTGTTACCTTAAAGAAATGATGGATTTCTCTGTATTTGAACATTGTAGCACATTGAAACATTTAGGATAATGCAAGTACACAACCTAACAAAAAGTCTAATAAATATCTACCTTTTTGTAGACATTTTAATGCAGAAATGTTTCATATTATAGCTTGTACATATATAATTTATACAGTTAGGTCAGGGGTCTGCAGCCTGAGGCTCTGAAGCTGCATGTGGCTCTTTGGGGCTTAGACAGAAAATTAGCAGCAGATGGAGAAAATGTTAGGAAAACACTGATAATGTCTGAGTTGTTACAGTCGTCTTTAGATTTGTCTTTAATTGGGTCACACCGGAGGTCAAAGACGTGAAAGGAGGCAGAACAGATGGATTATATGTCAGGATTAAAATGTAAAGACACCAGCTGCTACATATAGACTCAGTGTACACCTACACACAGAACACTGGGCTCCTGTCTGCATGTGGTCAGATTACATGATACGATGAGGAGTTTAGTACAGAACTGCACCGAGAGCAGCTGAGTGACTGACACTGACATTTAGGCTACAGCTGCTATCATTAGATCAAATTAGCGTTTGCAGATGGAGGATTTGGGGTCAAGTTTAAAGACATTTTAAGCACAGAGATGATTTTAGGATACAGAACAGAATCACTAGAAGAGGTTGCTGAGTGCAGATATCTGCCAGGCAACAAATGATGAAGCACCTGCTGCAATGATGCCACAACTGAGAGATGCAACCCAGCAGAGATTTTTATTAAAGTGTTTTTGTATAACACATATTGTAACTGCATGTCCTCCCAACTCAGGGGTCGGCAACCAAGAAAAAACAAACAAACAGAATAATCTGTCTGGAGACACAACTATTATTAAGTTCTCTATTTTTCATGTTTTTGAATTAAAATCCATAGCTAGACTTGGGATACATAAAGGTCCAGTGTGTAAGATTATAAGAGTGTGGCAGAAAGGGAATATAATATCCAGAATTAGTTTTCATTAGTGTATAACCTTAGAATGAGCTTGTTTTTATTTACAGAAGGTGTGGGTCCTCTCATGTTTCTACAGTAGCGCACAATGGACAAACCAAAAACTGGTTCTAGACCCAGCCACTGTAGGTTCTCCTGTAGGTTTGGAAGGGGAGGGTGAGGCCAAGTGTTTGCAGTCTTCAAGCTCACCACAAGATGCCACTAAATCCTACACACTGGTCCTTTAAGACTGGAGCTGCAACAATTAGTCAAATAATTGATGAGTTTATTCAGTTCAGTTTCAAGGGAAAAAAGTCCAACTTCTCTGATTTCAGCTTCTTAAATGTGAATATTTTCTGGTTTCGTTATTCCTCTCTGACAGTAAACTGAACATCTTTGACTTGTGGACAAAACAAGACGTCATCTTGAACTTTGATCAACATTTTCTGACATTTTATGGATCAAACAACTGATCAATTAGTGGAAAAATTATTGCCAGATTGATCACTAGTTGAAAAGTAGGTGGGTTAATATAACTTATTTTTTCACTGTTACAACTGCCCCCACCAAGGGCAGAAACACTCTGATTTCTTGAATGAAATTTAATACTACAGTCTTGTCTTTTTTGGTGATGAAGTATTGATTAAATTATTAATTGGTGCATATATGTGTTTCTCATATCAAAGGATGATTAGCACATTTCAAGTAGTCTGTGAGTCATAAAGGAAAATTTAATTTAAAAGAGTTACAATCGTCCCTGGTCTCCCCTATTTTAATATATTGAGTCAGTATCTCAAAATAATGATAAACTTTCTGAAAATAACTTCATATATATCTTAAAATAATGACTTAGTATGTGAGTTATTTTCAGAAAGTTTATCATTGTTTTGAGATATATAGTCAATATTTTGAAAATATCAAATCATTATTTTGGGATCCAAAGACATGATTTGGACAAAGTTTCTCATCATAAACTGCACCACAAACTGCGCAAATAAACAGACTGTGTTGATTAGCATCAAACTTATATAATAAATATATTTTATTTGGGTTTTTTTGACAGAGGAAGTGTTGATCAGGAGCTGCTGTATTCAAGCCAAACATCATTTATTGAGGATGAATCCGCTTTTTGTCTGAACTACAAAAGTGAGCTTTAACTGTCAGACAATGCATTCTGGGAAGATTTTTTTCTTACATAAGTCATGTCAGTTTGTGTTTGTAATATCACGACAGTATAACTTGAGAGACAGATGACATAATAAATTTGAAGTATATGGAAAAAAAGATGGAATGTGTTTATTATTGTTGTTGGCAGTAAGTAAACCAGCTGAGAAAATAATGACTGACTGATGTGATTGTGTACATTTAAACAATAAGCATGGCCATATAAGGTTATGACCATAAAAGGATAGGTTTTTGTTGTTTTTTCAGACACAGCTCATAAGGACACGCGTTGCTTTACAGTTACAGTTTGTGTAACAGTTAGTGGGTTTCATCCCAGCTTCACTCAAGTATCAGGGAGGTTGTAACCACTTTATTCTCATTTAACCCAGCAGAAAAATAATGGACCCCAAGAAAAACATGTCTGTGTGCAGAGAAGGTGGACGATATCTTGGACTCGGATGAAACTGTGGACTCTAGAGGCACAACAAGGGACTACAGAAGGAAGCAAAAGAACTGGACCACCAGACTCAGGAGAACCAATAACTGAGTTCTGAGAACAAAAGGCTGCACGGTGAAAAGTATCCGCATCCGAGGAGTATCTGACTAAGTTTGGCAGACTCAAATCAAAATATTCTGTCAACTACAAGGTCATTGATCCACAGGATCAATTAATTGATTTTCATTATTTTCTGACATTTAATGGACCAAACAAGTAATCATTTAGTGGAAAAATTATTGCCAGATTGATATTTTTTGACCATTTTTCACCAGCAACTGATCAATCAATCATGAATAAACTGGACAGATTGATCAGCAATAAATTATTTGCAGCCCTGATCGTGATACAAGTTATTACAAACATATACATGTTAAATACTTTATGAATTAGAAATTAATGTATTTAGTCTGAGTTAACAGGACGTCTCATTGGTTTTATTTCCTCTTTCCTATAATTAAAGTTACCGCTAAATTTCTTCCATTGTCTTTTTATTTATTCGCCGACCTAAATAAAATCTCCCATGACTCACCTGTGGGTCCACGACCCAGTGTTTTAAACCACAAAGCATGAGTTTTTCCTCCCGTTGTTTCAGAGTGTGTGTGTGTGTGTGTGTGTGTGTTGTGTTACTGTACTCTGGCATTACGGCTGTAATAACATAATCCCAGAGATTTGGCCTGACAGCAAGACAGTATGCTGCCGATTTCAACTGACAGTAGGGAATTATCATCACCGCGCACTTTACAGACGGCTAGACATGTGTTATTATTGCTGATGTGAGTCTCAACATGTGGCCCGTTGGCCCTTTGAAGCACGCTGACAGCAGCAGTTTAAGAAAGAGTGATTATTAGTCTGATCTGGAAAAAAAGACTTCGTACAGACCATCAGGTTTATTAAACCTTTTGAAATGTATGGATGTTGATTTAATCAGTATTTTTATGTCATTTTTTATTATTGTTATTCGCTTTGACAGAAAAATGTATGGAAATAATTAAAATAATTAAAGTTATTTTTCATTTCAATTGTCATTTATCATTCTGCAATACTAAACAGTTGAGGAAAGTCAGTTTCAAGGCAACTGCCTTCACTAGATTTTAGATGATAAAGATAAATGGTTTATAATACAGGTACAGGTACAGTAGTAACAAAATGAGCAGGTTGAATGTTGTTTTATTGAAATAAACTTAAGAAGGACATGATCAACACTTGCTTTTACTTTTATATGTGTAAATATTGTACAAATGTACAAATTAATTGGTCTGCTTGTGGCTTGTTCCACTGCAAATTGCTTTGCATCCTATTTACTTAAAAAATTCAATAAAACATGCAAATGTTATACCTTTGGTTTAAAACTCTAATCTGCAAAATATTTTCACAGTCACAAATAAACTAAAGAATTACATGTAGATGCACAGCAGCAGAGAACATCAGGTCTCTGCTGTGGGGGAATTATTATTCTCTTAATATGTAAAACACAAAGCTTTTCAAAATGTTCACCTTGACTGTGCAGATAAGACAAGAACCTAATGTACAGCTGGACTGCAGACAGTATGAAACGTTAGCTGCTTTTCATTTGCAACGGATACAGGAAGTGATATCATCCATGATCCAAACAGGAGGCTGACTGTCTGTGCCTTGCAGCACCTTTTCACTTTTAAAGAGCAACAACAACCAATGGGGAAACTGCAGCACTCAAATGACCAATGGTGTAACTTCATCACTCACAAGCCTTTTACACCTACATGGAACCCTGGAACCCTGTTCCAGTTTATGCACCTTATTTTGAACTGTTCTGAGCGTTTCCACTAAGAATAAAGTGATATTCCTCTCTTAGATGATAACCCACTCAGTATGTACTCACCTCTATGCTGATGTGATGATGGTGAAGATCTTCAGTTCACTAAACAATCCTGGAGTTTCAGCAGAACACAGGGTTGCAGCCAAATCCAGTACAATGTCAGTGAATGGAGACCACGGATAAAATGTTAAAAAAAGAACACAAAACAAACACAAAATGTCTCCATCCTGCTCGTGTGGTGTAATCCAAGTGTCTGTGAGCCGCAACATTAAAATTTAACCACAAAAGACGCCATTTACACCATGTTTTTAGCTGAAATGTCAACTGTAGCATGTAGCAGGTAGCATGTAAACATGGCGTTGATCTCGCGATATTTTCACATGTGCATCCATTTAGAGATATACGAAGTCTCACAACTTCACGACTTGCACCACACGAGCAGGATGGAGACATTTTGTGTTTGTTTTGTGTTCTTTTTTTAACATTTTATCCGTGGTCTCCATTCACTGCCATTGTACTGGATTTGGCTGCAACCCTGTTTTCTGCTGAAACTCCAGGATTGTTTAGTGAACTGAAGATCTTCACCATCATCACATCAGCATAGAGGTGAGGACATACTGAGTGGGTTATTATCTAAGAGTGGAATATCGCTTAAAATGGTTTAGAACCCAAAAAGTTGGTCCCCAGCTGGAACAACAAGAAGCAGTTTTTCCTAAACTCTGAGGATAGTTCTGTCTTAATAATATGACAATTGATTAATTAATCCTGATCCTGAATTGATCCACAATTTTGTTCATTGAAAAATAGGTCCAAACACGTGAAAACAGGTGGAGCACACACACGTACGTCCCCAGGAAAAAAGTTTGCGGAACACTGTGCTAGACAGCAAAAAAGTTCAAAGAATGTGGCTCAAGAACCAGAATTAATTTGGTGGAATAGGGCCTTCAGTACGCCAGTCACAGGCTTTCTCATTTAAACTATTGCTAACAGGTTCTTTTCCTGCTTCTCCCCTGTTTCATGGCTTTGTTGTATTGAAGGAACATGATTTGGCTCCTCCCCCACACGACACACACTGAGCAATCAGTGTAAATAGGAACTTTGACATCCATTTCAGACACTTCAAAGAAACGGCCACACTGCACACATACTTGTGTTGCATGTGCATAAGTAAAGCATGATCTTATCGGCCTGTCAGATCCATACAGATGGTCATTTCTTGTCGATACTGATATTTTATTTCAAAGCCAAGTATTCATGCTTTTATACAAACATATAAGAGATAATTACCACAACAACTTTCAGTTCTGTCTGCATCCTCTTTGCAGACTTGAATGCTTTTTTATTAAAAAGGAGTTGAAGTTGCATAAAAATCAAATTAAATCCCATTCCAACAGAAACACTGAGGAATATTGTAGAACTGTTGACTGAAGATATGCTGTAAATTTAGATTTTACCTGAGTCACTGAATGCATCATCAGAAGCTTCAGGTTTTGACAGCTGAGGGTCCTCAGTGTAAAAAGACATTATCCTGAAGTTTGACCTCTGTGTGATCTCTCAGCTCACATTGTGACTGAACATCTGATGTTTTCCTGACAGGTCCTGCAGTTTCCTTTGTTCATTTTAAAGGTGTGTCAGCAGCTCATGCTCAGATGTGCTTACACTGAACCAGCAGCAGGTTCAAGGACACTCCGACAGGACGCTTCCCCGCCGAGCGCTCAACAAGATTTCAATAATGATGCTTTGGCTCTCATACAGCCTGGGATCTGTTAGTCTGAGCAGCAGAGACTCATTCACAACACGCTGAAACAGCTGTAAACAGCAAGACGTCCTCAGCAGATAGATTTCCTTTTGCAGATCTGGAAATATTTACCTTCTGTTCAAACCAGCCAACAGATATCAACAACCGCTCATTTCTGATCTCTGTAAAGTTCTACTAATGTTAAAATCAGTGTGTGTGTGTGTGTGTGTGTTACCTGCTACAGGAAACTGTAAAGCTGCTGCTGAAGATGAAGCAGTTCATTAAAGCTCTTCAACACCTTCCAGACAAGAGATGAAGAATCCCAGGCAGCAGCTACAAGGACGTCAAGACCCCCCTCCAAACAAAGATAGAATGGTGAGGAAAAAAAACTGTTCTTTTAATGTGAAATGGTGAAAAACTGTGTGAAAAGTGTGAAGAGAATTTGGAGACAGATGGAGATAAATATAGACTTAAGAAATGTTGCTTTTTGATTCCATTTTCTTCTGAAAACATTTTCAGGTCCTTGTCCAAACTCTGCAACTTTTCTTCAAGTTTGACCAATCATTGTTGCTTCCTGCGAGTTCAACCAATCACAGCAGTCCCCATCATACATGTACGTCTCAGTGAACCGACTCAGAGTTTTGTTTTATTATTCACTACTGAATTCACTAATTTTTGCATTCATATGTTTTTTATTTTGTAGTGTTTTCCTGAAAAGAACATATTAACGCTCTGTGCACTTTTATCTTTTATCATTTTATGCTGTTTTGACTGAGTTTCCCCTGCTGAACTTCTTCATGTACAAATAAAACATATTTTCTTAGAGGTTTTGTAATGCTGAGCCTTTTTGGTGATGTTATATAAAGAGTGTGATTTTGTTCTGTCTGGAACCTTTGACTTTCATTAATTATACAAAAAAATCTGAAACTTTCTTTTGCAGTTTTCATTTGCTCCCACAAAAAACCCTCCAGAAACATCACAACATGCATCACGTTTTTAGCTGCTGTAAAATCAGACATTTTAATGAATCTTGAGACTGTAGAAATAAATATTTCTATTTTGATAATCAGTTCATCATTTTGAGTCTTTTTTTTTTTAAAGAAAAAAAAGGTCCATATTCTCTGATTTCAGCTTCTTAAAAGTGAATATTTTCTGCTTTCTTTACTCTTCTCTGACAGGAAACTGAAGATCTTTGAGTTGTGGACAAAATAAGACATTTGAGGACATCATCTTGGACTTTGACCAAACATCTCATCAATTAATGCTGAAAATGATCAACAGATTAAATTGCAGCCCTAATAATGCATGTTTATTGCAAACACATACACGTTAAATACTTTATATGAATGAAAAATAAATGCATTTAGTCCGAGTTAACAGGACATCTCATTGGTTTTATTTCCTCTCATCAGGAAAACGATATAGAACATTTTTAAATTATAATAATATAATGATAATAATATTAAATTCTTCCATAGTCTTTCATTTATTTGGTGACCCACCTCTTTGGTAATGACTGGTTTAAAATATCACTGGATGCTGTAATATTATCATTTCCCTTCACTGGAATAATCTTGTCCAAACCATGAAGACCATAAACACACCAAGTGGACAAGGCTGTCCACATACTTTTGGCCATGCAGGGTACAGGATTTTCCCGTCACTGTGTCTATGAACTTTATACAATGAATAATAATGAAATAATTTAGTATCAACCACAAGAATGTGTAATATTTTGACAGAAAATGTCACAGTGTGTGAAACAGGAAGAACCTGCAGCAGCGGTGGGTGGTGTGAAGGGATGGTGGCGGACATATGGACGTCTCCACCTGTTCTACATGAAACAGCAGCAGCCTGCTGCCAGATAATACATACAGATCTACTTTAATACAAAGAAATCTCCTATTATTCCGCCCATTACGTAAAAGGATGAGATTATCGATACACAGATTAATGAACATCCAATGGTGTGCCAGTTTTAATGCCCCACCCCGCCCCATCCCATCCCTCCACCCTCCTCCCGTCTGCACACAACCCTTCAAATCATCCAGATAAAAATAGAAAAACCCCACAATGACTTGCAGTTTAGTTGTTAGATTTTAGTCTTTATTGTACTATTTTTTTCTTGACAATTTGCTAGCGGACATGTGAAAACTTGGACCAACAAAACATCATCATCATTATTATTATTATTTTTTAATTACAGCATATCGTCAGACTGCAGTAACAGTGAGAAGATGTGTTTTTAGAAAATAAAACAAGAAAGAAAATCCAAACCAAACAGGAAGAAAAAGAAAAAAACATTTTGACTTTAATATTCGATGGTGGTTTTTTCTTTTTTTTATTCATGTACACAATATAACAGTCTAAAAACATTAAACACACAGAGCTGAAGACATCGCAGTGTTGGTTGGGAAATGGCAGTCCTCAGGGCAGTTTATATACTGGAGCAACATGGTCCTGCTGTACTGTCAAATATCTACTGGGACGGATGGGGAGGGACGAGGGGGGACTACAAACCAAAAATGGCCGTCAATATAAAACTAACAGTCTTTTTTTTTCTTTTTTTTTTTTTTTTTTTGTTCTTTAAATCCACCAATCAGGAGTCGGTAGAGACAGAGAGCAGAGTTAAGTAGCTTGACGAGGAGGAAAATAGGACGGCGGGGGGAAATAAAGGAGGAGGGGGTGGAATGTCTCGATTTTCATTTTTTACATTTCTGCATTTTTTCTTTTCTCTCGTAGACAATATAAAATCTCACAGACAAGCAAAGAAAAAATAAAAACACTGGATGTACATGTTTGTATGTATGCATGTATCGGACAGAGGGGCTGGATGGATGGATGGATGGATGGATGGATGAGGGGATAGATGGAAAAGAAGGGGGCTTGAATTATTGCTTTCTGAGTGATTATTATTTTTCACTTCTCATCTACATGAATTGCATCTTTCTCATTCTCTCAATCTCTCTCTCGCTCTTTCTCACCATGGTGATCTGTTAACACGTGATTACTCCGTTTATTTGGGAGGAAGGGGGAGGAGGAGGAGGGATGGAGGGAGAGAGGAGGAGGAGGGGGAGGAAGGAGGGAGGAGGAGGAGGGAGGAGGAAGGAGGGAGGAGGAGGAGGAGTTAGGGGAGAGCGGGGCGGGGCTCAGAGCTCCTTGCTCAGCGAATCCCGGGCAGTTCTAATCCTCTTTGTGTGGCCTCACACGTTTCCCGCCTTTTTGTCTGGTAAATGATAACAGAAGAGATTGAAAAAATGTATTAAAAAATAGGTCTTGGAAAAAGGAATAATAATAATAATAAATAATAATAATAATAAATAATAATAATAAACAGTCATATAAAAAGGGTTATTATTATGTTGTATGTGTGTTTAGTGGTTTAGTACAGATGTCGGTCTCTCTAGTGTTGGTTAGTTTAAAGTTATTATTGTGTTAAAGGACGAACACGAAGCAAACAACAACAACACAACAGAGAAAAATATGACGTGTCATCACATCATAATGGAGGATCGTCGTCATGGTAACCAACAGGAGAACGAACAGTCTGTCTCTCTGCCTGTCCTCTACCTGTGTTTGTGCCCTTGACTGTCCTTTGTACTGTTCACCTTACGGAGAAGTTTTTTTTTTTCCCTGAAATGAAACAACCTGACCGTCCACTCGCGTGTCCTCCATCTGTATTTCTGTCTTCCCCCTCCCCCAGAGAGACGACAGCAGAGAGAGACAGAGAGAGAAGGCTGCTTAATCTGGCTTGTTGAAGAGGCTCCATGACACTTTGATTTTGGCCGCTAATCCGTTGATGGACTCAACTCTACTGATGTCTGCTGAACCAGCTTTTCTCTTCCGCACCAAACGGAGAGCTAACTATCTGAGATACAGCTAGTTAGAGCGAGCAGACGGCTGGCTGCGCGGTGCAGCGGCCGGAGGATGGAGGAGGGAGGCCGGAACACCAAGGTTGAGGGTCTGCAGGCTGTGGGCGGTTTAAATCCTTCTGGTATTAGTACACCAGTAGTGGTGGTAGAGGTATGCTCTACCCTAAGGTGGTCAAAAGTATCTATACTTTTCCACTACTAAATATCTGAAACAAAATAATCTCTGTTAATCGTAGTGTTGAAAGTACAGAAGCTGTAAAAATATGATTTAAGTGCTCATTCAAGACCCAAAAGTCCTGCCTGAAATTTGGCTTCTAGCAAAACCAGACAGAGTTCAGTGACTTTGTCTGTACCAGCACTTTTAACCTACACATGATTTTGTTTGTCTCTGACTTTTTCTTTAGTGTTCACTGTTGTAATACAGCGGTGAGGTCACCTTAGTCCCCTGGAACATATGGGAACTTATTTTAGAAAAAATACATAGTCAGTGGCAAGAGAGAAATACATTTTTGATCCTGTTTGAATTGTGCCAAAATACTTTGTAAACTGATATTATTAAATCAGGGGTAGAAGGTAAATTAGGTGCCTTTTTGAGCAACATCCTGCCTTTATTTAAGTGACCCGGTTCATGATATGGATCTATTTTTGTCATTTGGGCGTATTGTTCCTATGTTTTATGTTTGTACTCCGTAACATGATGTGTGGCCTCTAGTAATAAAATCTGGATCTGAATTTACATGTTTGTCAATTTGAAAGAGAATTTTACAAGTCAAGAGGTTTGTCATTAAACTATCAGACTGTAGATTCTACTGTGATTCTCTGATCCTGATTGAACTGATCACAAATTACACACATGATGTTTGTCTGAAACAGAATTTTATAAGACAACAAAGTCACAATTTGTGGTAGGTTTGCTGTAGTTTTATCCAAAACTGCTCAGTGATCAACACTAATATGTTTATCAAGTCCATGTGTTCATTTTTTCCTCTGTTCTTGGCAGAAGAACAAAAGAGGAGTCTCTTAGTGTCCAGTTTTTGCAATTTTATAATGTGTTTTTGTAGTGATCACACTAGTTTAAAGACATGAATATGTGAACTTCACTTCCCATTGAAAACATAATCACACACTCAGTTTGAACACCTGTTGTCGGGCTGACCCCCGAACACAAGTTCTACCATTGCCAACATATTTTATTGAAGAGAGGAAGGAAATTTTGCATCAGCTGCACCAAAAAGCAAAGAGGCAAAATACTGATAAAGAGCAAGAAAACAGAGCTGCTCTGTGTTTATTTAGTCTCACAACTGCAGCAGATTCAAATCATGTGAAAACAGGATCCCACCTGCTCTGTGTGCACAAATGAACAAAACAGTGTCCTGTAACCACGGGGCTGTGATGTCTGTGAGCTTCACCCTGTCCCTCCCTGTCCTAGGCCTGTCCTCAGCCTGTCCTCAGCCTGTCCTCGGCCTGTCCTAGGCCTGTCCTAAGCCTGTCCTCAGCCTGTCCTCAGGCCTGTCCTCGGCCTGTCCTAGGCCTGTCCTAAGCCTGTCCTCGGCCTGTCCTCGCCTTCCTCGGCCTGTCCTAGGCCTGTCCTCGGCCTGTCCTAGGCCTGTCCTCGGCCTGTCCTCGGCCTGTCCTCGGCCTGTCCTCGGCCTGTCCTCAGCCTGTCCTAGGCCTGTCCTCAGCCTGTCCTCGGCCTGTCCTCGGCCTGTCCTCGGCCTTTCCTCGGCCTGTCCTAGGCCTGTCCTAGGCCTGTCCTCGGCCTGCCCCTCCCTGTCCTCGGTCTGTCCTCGGCCTGTCCTCAGCCTATCCTCGGCCTGTCCTCGGTCTGTCCTCGGCCTGTCCTCGGCCTGCCCCTCCCTGTCCTCGGCCTGTCCTCAGCCTGTCCTCGGCCTGTCCTCGGCCTGTCCTCGGCCTGTCCTCGGCCCTGCCCCTCCCTGTCCTCGGCATGTCCTCGGCATGTCCTCGGCCTGTCCTAGGCCTGTCCTCAGCCTGTCCTCAGCCTGTCCTCAGCCTTTCTTCGGCCTGACTTCAGCCTGTCCTCAGCCTGCCCCTCCCTGTCCTCGGCCTGTCCTCGGCCTGTCCTCGGCCTTTCCTCGGCCTGTCCTCGGCCTGCCCCTCCCTGTCCTCGGCCTGTCCTTGTCTCTCATTAGACTCATAATAGAAAAGTAAACAATGACTGCAAGTTTGAAGAGAAAATAATCATTTTGCCACACTGTCAAAGTTTTCAATATTAATTCTCACTGAAGCTTCAAACACGATAAATTTGGGAAAGCCCCTTTTTTTGTAGACTTGTCAGCATTTCCGTCAGAATAATCTAAAATAGAATAAACTACATTTTCCTGAGATAATCATTTTGGTGCAGCCTGGGCTCATTCAGCATTGGGATGGAAGACAGCTAGAAAGAAAGTGACCTCCCTGAAATGCGTTTACATCATTAACAACTTTGCTTAGTATTGGCTGGAAGACTTGCCGGTGTCAGGAGGAAAATCAAATGTGCAAAAATGGATGTAATCTTTTCTTATTAATAAAAGATTTCAATCCAAATTAATGGTGTACAGGCCAGTTAGCACTAGTTTGTGAATGCTGTAGCAGTAAAAATGGGGCTGCTTTAGTAAATAAAGCGACAGTTTGAGTTGAAAACATCAGATAAACTTGTCTAATCTGATACTCTTCTATTTTAATTAATGCAGCTGTCTACACCAGCCCGGTAACAGTGTCTTACACCTATTTTATATTTTTATGAAGGTCTGTTTTTTGTGGTGACAGTGTTTTGAGCTCTATGGGCAGCAGGTGTCATTTTCAGTCTGAAGGCATTAACTGTACACACGTCAACATCCTGATTAGGCTGAAAACGGTTGTAAGAGAAGCTTTTTGTGCTCTTCTTCTGTACTGGTGGATACGAAGCTGAAAAGCAGTTGACATAAATCTGAAGCTGTTGTAAACACTGTTGTTGACAGTGTTGGGGTCAATGTATTTTGTCTTGTTATTCTATTGCAAACTTGAGCTTAATGTTAAATTCCCTCCAAAACATAAGATCCTTCATTCATTTCCAACACACATAGTGTGGGTTTTTTAAGCTAATTTTTGTAAACTGTGGGATTAATTTAATTTATAAATGATTTCTGATTCTGCTTATTTATTTAGGAATGGGGAGTTTTTCCATTAGCTTCAGTTGCACCATCAGATATGTTGCAGAACATACAGTGACTGCATGATATCCCAATTTATAAAACTATATGTGCCCATAACAAACCAGACTACCTAAAGTCTTTAAGTCATTAAGTTCAGCTTCACAGTCATTTTTTGTTTGTTATAACATGACTAAATGCAGCACCGGATACACAACAATACTTGGTGTATCCTTCCTTTATGTTTGTCTGAGAAAAAAAACAACAACGAAGAAAAGCCCAAATCATCAGCTTCTTGTTATTCAGACGTACAGAGCATCCAGCTGTAAATTCTGTTGTGGAGGACGGCAAACCGTTAAAATATTTTAAGTTATGAGGCTAATGCTTGGACGAAGATGCAGCTATCGATTGAAGAGCATTTAAGCTTTTTCTTTATTTAAAATATTTTAATTTTGAACAGTGGTGTCCTCTACCATTACTTTATTTTACTGTGCTGCTCTCGTCCACAGTCCCAACAGTCCCTCCAGGAAGTTGAGGTGTTGCAGTCACAATAATTCATGCAACCATTGAATTCTGCACAACTTTGCAATTTTGTCCAATCAATTTCACTAATCATCATAACTTCCTACTTCCACCAACCAACTCAGTGTTTTATTATGAATTTTTTTTTTTTTTTTTTGTATTTTTATTTATTTATTTACTTTTTTAATTTTGTCACAGAACACAAGATTTGTCATTGTTATTGACATTTAATTTTTCTAATACTCAATCTTTTTAGGCTACAGCATTCCCAAAATAAGCCTGTGAAATCCTAGAGGGACTAAAATGATATCTAGTGTGAATGCAGTGTCACAGTAAAAAACACACACATCTAAAAATTAAAATTAAATATGTCCCTAGCAAATGCAATTCAAAGCATGTCGATTAGTACTGGACATATTGATGGTGTATCTCAAGTACTTTCCAGCTTGTATTTTATATAATATAGTTTATAAAAAGCAGCCTGGCACAGTTTCGGCCCTCAGTGAGCCAAACATTCAAACAGTGTTAAACAGAGTTCAATTTTAGCAAAAGAGTTTGAGCTTCAAAGAGGCTTCCAGTAAATCGCTCGGCAGCCGCGATGCTCCCTACAAACATCTGCTGGGCTGCAGCAGATCAAAGCGAGCTGGTTGCTGGACACTGAGCCTCATGCTGCACTTGAATGGAGAGGAGGCCGGGACTGATAAATAATGGAGGAGGGAACAGAGCACCTTCTGGTTCACAGGCACTTCACCTCCTGATGCTTTAGTGTCCAGCAACGGCTCCCAGGTGGGAACGTGTAAAACGGTACGAACGAGAGGTTGAAGCTTTCCTGGAAAAGAAAAACTGCCTCTAGATTAATAAATAAATAAAAAAGCTTCAGGAGATGTCAAATTTAATCTTTGTCATCATATTTCCTCTCATCAGTGCTCAATCCACTCATGTCTGTGAGGCGTAATAGACCAGAACTAAAAACGAAAGCTCAAGTGTTACGTTTATGCTAAATCTACCTTTTAAAGGAGTGCAGGGGCTGTGACCGGCTGTGTCACGTAGCAGCTCATCTGATATTTATATTTTCATACGTTAAGTTCATGGACAGTCAGCTTCCAACCGTAGCTGCCCTAGGAATCCACACTTACCACCTGAGTCCGTGTTGTTGTTGAATGGTTTTGTTGTTTGGCTGTGCATGAACTTGACATTACAATGAAATCAGCAGTCAGTGAATAAAAGAGATGCTTCTGTCTCTCCGTCTCGCTTTCTTTCTTCTAACTAATACCTGCTGGTTATTAATGTATGAACAAACATTTATTTAACAACTACACTACAACTTCTTTAAAGGGAGTAACTGCTGCTTTATTTTTTTTTATCATGCAACCACCCAGGAACATGCCTATGTATATGTGGTTCTGCATATACAGTGGCTTCACTTGTGTGTGTGCAACTTTAAATATATAGTTCAGCATTTTTGGAAATACACCTGTTCAGTTTCAATTTTGTATGCGAGTTGAGTGGGGAGCTGGAGTCAGTATGCAGTTAGCCTAGCTTAGCACAAAGACTGGAAGCTGGGGGTAGCAGCTAGCCTGTTATGTCCAAAGTTACACAATACACCTGCCACTGCCTCACTGGCTTTTTCTCGTCATCACTGATTAATCTGACCATTATTTTGTGATTAATTAAGTCAATGTTTGGTCAATGAGGGAGGTCAGCTTAGGCAGACAGTTAACCAACAGTTCCACAGCAGTGATGTGCGCTCAGGTTAGGCAGCTATGCCTTTATCAAAGCTAAAAAGCAATGTTGAGATGACATGATAGTTTCATCTATTAATCATTTATTAATGCTCATAATTCAGAATCATATGAATTGTATTCATTTATCCAGTAAAACTAGTCAGAATAGTTGTTTTAAATGTATAGTCTGCTCCTTGTGCCACAGCTTGCTCCTAAAAACTACCTTTGAGTCAGAGGCTATCTCTGCCTCTATCTGCACGAGGGCCAACATTTCAGTAGAGTTGTGCATGTGTAGTCGGTTCTCAGACTGTTTGGAATGATTAACACTGAGGCGGAGACTTGTTGTCCACCTGTTACAGACAAGAGTGTGTTTGACCATCTGCAGTGGGTGTGCTAACCTGTTAGCTTGTCACATGTCATGAAGCTATGGCTACCAGGTTTGAAAGCTCACTTGTGTCAACAAAAAAAGGACAAATTGATGCCATGTGGATATTATCTGCAGTTGTAATGACTTTTTTTGACAGTTTGACTGATTGAGCTTCAGAGTCAGGCCACTTCCTTTAACAGTTAGGTGCAAGCGCTCAGAGCTTAACAGAGGCAGCAGGCATCGATATTGCTTAGTTAAAACGATTTTTAACATCGTCTTATGAAGAAAAAAGAGCTACTGTCAGTAATGGAAAACCCTGGCTGACATATTTGTTAATTAATAGCTAAACTTATGTAAACTACATTTTGTCAATGCAAATGTAATATGAACTTGGGCTGCTGTGTTAATTGTATGTAGACATGTGCCACATTGACAGATCATTGCTGAACCAAACAAAGATTTCACGGCACATTACTGAGGTGGAATCAGTGTTCCTCAAGAAATAATTAAGCAGGTAAGTCCACCTAAAACATACAGTGTTAATTATTTTGTTTTACAGGTGTTGTTATGTGTATTTTTGAACTTTGGACAGAACCAGGCTAGCTGTTTCTGCCTGCTTCCTGTTTCTGTGCTAAGCTAGGCTAACCACATCCTGAGTCCAGCTCCATGGAAAAGAAACAAAGTAAAATGAGCTTATTTCCCAAAATGTTGTACTGTTTCTTAAAATGTGTATTTGCATGTGCTAATATGTGTAACTTTACATTTGGCACGTGAAGTTTGTAAAAGTGTTTCTCCACATATGTGTGTGTGTGTGTGTGTGTGTGTCTTATTGTATGTGTGAATGTGTGTGCTCTTGGTATCAAATGTCAGCGTCGTAACACCCATTCAGACCGTTGTCAATGCACAGCTCCCTCTCTAATTGGTCAGTTGCTGCTGACATCACATTCTGAACGATGGCCACCGCAGCATCTCGAAGATCCCTCTTCCTCATCTGCTCCTCCTCATCTTCCTCCTCCTCCTCCACCTCCCTCTCTCCCTGGTCACATGACTCGTGACAGCCTCCATTTTGTGAAGACTCTGCGTCCCCTCCCTCCCCTTCCTCCTCCACCCTGCTAACCACTATCTCAGGATGTTGACGGCTGCTTTTAGTTTTACTGCTATTGTTTGTTAGTGCTGGCACTGGTTCTTGTCTGTTGTTAGTATCTCCTTCTTTGCTGCTGCTTTGTGGCTCAGCAGAGTCCCGCTCGGCGTGCTCTAACTCACCGCTGTTCACAGCTGCCGTGGCGTTGATGATCTTGGCGTTCTCCTCTTTTGCTCCTGCCTCCTTGGTCTTCTTCATGGGGCTGCCCCCTGTCGTCTTCTCCTCCTCCTGGTGATTGTGTGTGGCGTGCTCCTCTGCCGTGCCGTTGGAGCAGCTGTTCTCCCCGTTGGTCACTGGAGCTTCGGCTGGCGTCTTCTCCGCCTCCTTTGCTGCCTCACCTCCGCTCTCCGCCACCTCTGTCTTCTCACCCGCCGCTGCATCCTTGTCATTGGTCTCCTCGGCTGCTGTGGCATCTTCACCTTCGGCACCCGCCTCCTCCGCTGCTTCTGCTCCCTCGCCTCCCTCCTCCTCTTCCTTGGCGCCCTCACCCATGTCCACACTGGTGGACTTGCCCTTTCGCATGATGAAGTTCTTCAGAGAAACAGCGCGGCCAAAATGTGAGCGTTTGGCCTTGGCTGACTTTCCGTCTTTGCCCTCTTCGGCTGCTCCCTCCTCACCTGGAGGGAAGAAGAGACATCAGGGTTTAAACTTCTTTATGAATAATGAGGTTTTCATTGACAACTTGTGGAAAATCTGACATTTAGGAGAACTGGCACTTCCTCCTGCACAATAATTTATTACAAATGATGCAAACAAATTAATTTACAGGTAGGTTTATTATATAATGATTAAGATCACTTTTTAAAAGGATGTCTTCATTAATTTTCTATATTACTGGCTCCCTAAATTTGTGTGGACAGGAGGATTAAACTAACATGTCCTCAGACCTAAACAACCAAATTGTTTGCCAGTTACCCTCAAAACGACATATATGATCGTTGGAGAGTACTGGCAACAGGCGTACAAGACCTTGAGTTTGTTTTTTATAAGTCACGTGATGTTAAACACATGGTTAACAGTGAGAAAGGGTCCCAGTTTGTTACGTTTAGGCACCAAAGCTACTTGGTTATGTTTGGAATGGTTCTTGTGATACCAGATGATTGAAGATCTCACCGCCTACTGATCGTCTGGTGATTTCTTGTGTTACTTGAACAGTGGGGACAACAGGCCCTGACAAATGCATGCTCCTTACATTTTTTCAAGGACATACCTTACCAGAAATGATCCTCCCCCACCTTCTCCTCAGTAGTAAGTCTTTTGCATGTCACCATCACAATATGAAGACCTGCCCCACAGTAAAGACTTTGGATTCTCCTGAGTTTAAGCAATAAAGCTGTGAGATGAGTATGTTTCATTATGCAGGTCACACATGTGACCTGAGTCAATTGATGTAAGTCTTGCTGCCAAACCAAGCATGGAACTTTTATGGAATTTTATGATCCACATAATTTGACACAGACTTTTTATGCAGAACACAACCCTCCCCATTTATCTGGGCTTGGGACCAGCAATTATCAATTGACTGGCTTGGCACTGGCAACCCAGTTTCAGCAACCAAAGATAATGTGAGATTGTCCTCAGTCTCTATTGAGAAAACCATTTAGAAGTCAAGGTGGTAGTTTGGGTTAAAATCGGGATTTTGCCTTTCGTAAGTCACATGACGTGAGTCAAGTCAAGTTACAAAGTAACTTAAAACTTTAAATAAGTCAATGTTGACATTTGTTTTCACACACGACACCTCAGTCTCTTGGATCAGAGTCCTGTGTTTGACTCATCCACCCACCCCAGCCTTCTCCCTAAGTGGACCTTCTTGTACTGCTACCATCATAATTAGTACAGCCGCTAGTGGCCGCTGCCTAACAATAAATGTAAAGATGAAAGAAAGACCTGTACGGTTGTTTTCCTGGAGAGAACAGAATGGATTTAACAGCTGATTATTCCACTGGAATTCTTTCTTACCACCTGACAAATTGAAGTCCAACATTTATTCTGCATTTAGCTCTGTTTTGGTTTCCATGTAGCAACCCTTCAGAAAATTATCTCTTTAAGTGCTACAGGCTCAAAAGAAAGAGAAAATACAATTTGCAATGCAATGCAATGCAACAACTCTCTTTATCTAAGTTGAAGCGACTCTAGTGTATGATCAGCATCTGATTTGTGTTTTCTTCCCATTTTTAACTTCTTTTATCTGAAGATGAGCTCTGAGGAATGTAGGTGAATAATATCTGAGTTTAAACCTCCTCTGTTTTAAAATATTTGGGTATTCCCGATTGAAAACCAGTCAAAACTAAATTACGATGAGCCCAGGGTTCTGTATTTTCCCATTTTCTTTATGCAGCCAGGAGCACAGAAAGAAAGCTAAATTTAGTTTTTACTGTTGACTGAAGCCACACTGTGATTTGAATTTCACATCAGATGTTGAATATTTTATTTGGGAGAATGTTCAATTACATTACCTCCCTCTGAGTTAGCAAGCCACTAACTCCTGTCTGTGCTCCCTGGACAGGGACAGACACAAAATGAGTGTGAACACGCTGTCAGCTGAATAAGTCTGAATTTTTTAATGGTCCATGTTGAACCTTGTTGAACTGTGACACTGAACAAAAAGCTTCCTGTTTTAAAATCTTTTAGACTCCCCATTCCATATGGAAGGTTTTGTTTTATTTTTATTTTTTAAATTTCATCTTAAAATCTCTTTTGCAAGAGAGGTCTGAGAACCAAAGCACCCACAAACACATAATGATAACACAATCACAAGTAATTAATGAAAGCAGTTACAAGAATAAAAAAAAAGACATCCAATAATAATGGCTGTCTGCCCATTTAAAACAGTAAAATGATTGTTAGCATGAAATAAAAACTCCGTAGGGATTAATACTGGATTTGATTGACTCCTAACCTAACCTGTACAGCAGTGGTTTCCACAGTAGGGTCATGCCCTCTCTATAGGGTCACAAGGGGCTCTGTTATAGTCCTGAACTGACGGGTTTCGTTGATAGGACACATTCCACACGTACAGTAGGTCAGCGACTGTACAAGCCACATGGACAAGTCCACCTACATGTACACCCTCTGATAACGAAATTTACATCACATGGACCTTAGTGGACCCTTGCAGACGTGGAAAGTATAATGCGTCTTAAAGATGTAGGATAGAAGAATGTGCAGCACAAATTTGCTTTCATTTTGTGGACTGGATTTCTTGTGAAATATTAATTTAACCTTTTTGGGTCCCAAACTTATTTTGGCTGCTCTCCATAAAGCTTACAACATTATACTTTTACATCCACAAGGACCCTCGAGGTTCTGCTTGGCATAAATGTTGTCATCAGAGGATGTAACGTAGGCTCTGCGTGGACATCTACATACCTCCAATTTCACAAAACTCTTGGGTGGCGTTACGCCCCAGATGCAGCGATGGTGCGGCTGCAAAATAGTGTCGAGGGGGAACTTGTTTTAGTGGAACATTTGCAGGTCGGGAGGCGAGCTCTGGTATTTAATTGACTACATCACTGCAAAAGAAAAGCCAACAACTGTTACCTTGTTTACATTTGTTGCATTAGGGATCCAGGTGCTAATTTGCCGTTCTGAGTGTGCAAAGTGCGGTTGCAGCTCAGACATCGTTCTTGTTTCCTGGGGGCTTTGAAATCCTAGATAGCTTGTATCCGGTGAGTCAGACTATGACCACATGGACTTGTTTGCTGCTTGTCCACATGGTTTATACACCGCAACAAGCTACCAAATACCTTCTGCTCATGGGTGGAATGCGTGCTCCAAAAACTGATCTGCTGTACTTCCTGCCATGGAACCTATATGGAACTTATCTGCATATTTGACTTGGCATGGACTTTTTAATATGGGATGCCCTTCCTGATGCAACCCTCCCCATTAAGGACACATTCAGACAGAATCAGGCATTGCAGCGATTAACTACAGCAGGGACACAACTCATTGTTGAACTCTGCCGGGATAGATACTGCCTCATTATTTCAGGCTGGAGTTGGCTTACATGATTGGTTACTGCAGAGCAACATCAGGTTGCATTTCTCCAAAAGTTGACTGAAAAATGAATGAGATGGCTGATTCTATTTGAATGTGGCCTTAGGAATGCCCTGGCTTGGCACTGGTAACCCAGGGTTCAGTGTCTTGACAATATGGAGGAGCTGCCAAGTCTGTGATCAGTAGATGACTACTCCTTAGTTAAGAGGGGAAATGTCTCTTTACGTCACTGCTAGAAATGGAGCGTTTGCAACTTGTCATTATCACTCTAATATAACCTGGACAAACCTCCTGAAGGGACAGTTTTGTGGTTTGTTTGTCAGTCTATATGTTCATCCTCTCACCTGAGGTGGTAGCTGCAGCTGCATCATCCTCCCCACTGGGGGCGCACTCTGTGTTGGCGCGTTTGGACTTGGGGATGACGCGCTTCTTGAAGGAAGTCCAGATCTCATTGGCGTGTTGCGTCACCGTCCCTCCTGTCGTCGCTGCCTTCTCCTCCTCCCCTCCCTCATCTTTCTCCTTCTCCTCTCCTCCCTCCGTCTTAGCCTCCTCTGCTCCTCCCTCCGCCTTAGCCTCCTCTCCACCCTCAGCTCCTGCTGCTGCCTCTTCTGGCTTGTCAGCAGAGTCTTTGTCGGAGCCTTTGGTCTTGCCGCTGATGCCGACCATGGACGGGTCCCTCTTCAGGCCCTGGAAGGTCCAGGAGCGTTTCAGCTTCCACCTCTTCTGCCCCGACTCCTTGGAGTCCAGTGTGGAGGAGTCTCCGCCGCCTCCTTCTCCATCCCCTCCTTCCTCCTTGCCATCCTCTCCTCCTCCTCCGCTCTTTTTGTGCGCCTTCTGAGCCATGAGCTTCTTGAAGGAGTGCCAGCGCTTCATGTGCTTGGTGGCTGCTGAGGACGAGGCTTTCTGTTCTCCCTCTGTGCCTCCCTCTGCTCCTCCTGCTGCTCCTCCCTCCTCTATGGTGGAGTCTGCAGTGGTGTTAAGTGCTTCTGGATCTTCCAGCCGGTCCAGGGACTTGGACCGAACCTTTACTTGTTTCTGGGGTTCTGCAGTGGCACCGTCCTTCTTCTCAGTGCTGCGATGGGAGAAGATCCTTGCCACCGGCTTCCTGATCAGATCTCGAACTGTGGATTTAGACTCTGCCGCTTTGCTCTTCTCTCCCTTCTTCTCCTCCTCCTTCTCTCCGTTTTCTGGAGCTTTCTCTATCGCTGCTTCTCCTTCTGCACCTCCCTCTGCTCCCCCCTCAGCTGCTGCAGCCTCTCACCTCCTTTCTCCCCCTCTTTCTCCCCTCCTTCAGCTGCGTTCTCCTCTCCTCCAGCAGCCGTGCTTTGTTCCTTCTTCTTCCTTCCTCCCATCACCTTCCCCAGGCCACTCTTGTTGAGGAAAGAGTCCAGGAAGGAGGTCTTGGGCTCAGCTGAGGAGGCATTTTCTGAGCTCTGAGGAGCTGCTGCCTCCCCGCTCGCTGCTGCTTCTCCCTCCTCACCTCCTGCTGCCACTGCTGTATCATTATTCACAGTCTCTTTGTTATCAACAACCTCACTGTTGACAGCGGTGCCATCTTTATCGACAATCTCACTGTTGACAGTCTCTGAGTTTGTGTTGGCATTTTTAGCTGGTTGCTCCGCCTCCGTCGGCTTACTCTCTGGGGTTTTCCCATCTTCTTGGACCACCGGTGCCGCGTTGGCCTCCGTTGCCGCCATTTTGAAAAGGGAAAACAAACAACAACAACAAAAAAAGAGTGCTCCTTCCTTCCTTCCCTGGCCTTCTGCCCTCCTCTTCCTCTCTCTCTAGTATTTCTTTCCTCCTGCTGTGGTGGTGCTCTCAGGTCATGGAGAGCAGGGTGGAGAACAGTTGCGAGGAGGAAAGATACTCAGCATCCTACTCGTCCTCCAAACTCCTGCAGAGAAAAAAGAGACAGGGAGGAGAGGGGGGTGAGGAAAGAGGGATGAGAAGGGGGGCAGAGGGAGAGGAAGAGGCACAGATGGTTAATAGTCTGAATCAACACCATAGACACTCAATTAGTCTGGTCTAGACTATGCATTGAATGGGGAATGAAGTGTAACAAAATAGAGAATCTCAGTGGGAAATGCAATGCAATTATGATGTTTCCTAATCAGTCACACTTCCAAAATTCACACCCTGTGTGATTTGACGTTGGACACACACTCCTACTTTTTCTGTTTCAATGAAAAGGCTGAGATGCAATACTTGCACCAGACAGGAGCAATAAAAAGGCCCTGGCTCCTAAAAGCTGCATGTTTATTCTGTTGGGAGTTTTCTGCTTGACTTTCATCAGCTGGTGTTTCAGAGCCACAGATGAGTTGGTAGTCCAGATATTTAAAATGGTTTTCTGTCTGACAATCCCATCCAGCTCAGACATGTCATGCTGAATGTTGTATCCAAACGCCAGAACTATCAACCATATTTAAGGGTACTTGAGGGATTTATATATTTCACATCCATAAAATTTACTTATGAGACAGATAAAAACAGAATGGTCAAACTTGAGATATCCTGACTTCTAGTCCCCAGTATGGATCAAGCTCTGCAAACGCAGTTATCTCCACTCTTTCCAAGCCCAATAGAGATAATCCTGATGACATCACTATGACATCATCAGGGCTTGACAAGGATCTCCTAAAGCAGTGATGATGGACTGGCAGCCTCTGGGCCGCATCCAGCCTGCAGAGTGGCCACTGATTAAACTATTGCATAATTTACTGCTAATGCAAACTGGACATTCCCTATGGCTGCAGCTTCACATTCAAAACATTTAACTGGCAAAACAAGAGCTGACTTTAATTTTGAAGTAGTCCCAGGAAGTGTAACGACAGTGAGCTTAGTTTTACCACTGTTGTTCATCAAAAATGCGTCTACAAAATGAGACAATGTCATTTTCAGCGTTTGTTGACAGTGGCTCTGTCTGAAATATGTCAGGTAATAATGAACAGTTGGAGCAGCCACAGTGAGCTGTTAGATGAAGAGCTGCAGGCAACAGGTTGCACACCTCCAACTTCTCAGTCAGGTAATTGTGCAACATAAAATCAGATCACAGTTGCTCACAGAATGATGAAGAAGAAGTAGATTACTGCCTGACTTCTCTACTGAAGCCACAGTAGTTTGTTTTACTACTTCCAGAATTCTGCCACCTGCTGTATTAAACCGCATTTTCTGTTACCACCAGGAACTACATGTGTCACATGCACAGTAACAGTGCAACTGCATGTTAAACCAATTTCCTGCCAGAGCATTCTGCTGTTATGTTTATGATTACAGATTTCTTTTATTTGAAAGTCTGGCCTCCACAGTCTCTGCTGAGAAACATTCAGGCCCTTGGACGAATGTAGTTGATGACTCCTGCTCTAAAGCTAGAGAAGATGACATACAATTTTATTTAGATGCTGAGTAGTACTCTTTGTGATGAGTTACCTCTCAAATAAATAAAATAAATTTACAGTTTAGATATTTTCCACATTAATGCCAAGAAGACAAATGACAAAAACTCACAAAACCAAGCTTAGTATCAGTCTTTGACCGCTGCTTACGGAAAAGATGAAAACCAATGATATGTTAGTATTTCTCAGTATTTCCTGTCTGTGGCGCTCAGCTCCAAGCCCACTGGCTCCTACTAAAGATGTTATTTTTTAAAAACCCCTCAAAAATATATAGTTTTTTTTTTTTTTTTTTTTTTTTTTAAAGTTAAATAATTTCCTTAAACAGCTGCTCACTGTAACAAATAAGAAGGCATAATAGAAGCAAATAATACATTTGTTGGGGACTATTTTCAGTGGCGGGTTGAATCACATTCAGTTCTCTAGTGAGTGTTTGTTCCAGCAGGATGGTGTATGTGGGATCGAGTCAAAATAAACTACAGTGTGTGTGTTCATGTCAGTCAGAGCAGCAGTTTGGCTCATTGATGGTTTCTGATCATCACAGAGGAATCAGGCATGTCAGGCTCTGGACACACATAGACAATACTTGTGTGTTTTTTGTCTTTTTCTGGGATTTGTTGACAATAATAAAAAAAATAAATATGATCAGATGTCTCCTTTAAACACAGCCTGGTTGTAACACCTTTGGAGAATTTAATGAATGAATCAGCAGATCAATGAATCTGTGAGTCACACTGACGCTGATGTGGAGTAACCGACTTTCAGCTGTGAGAAAGTGTGGAGAGTCCAGACGTTTAGTGAACACAGTCACACACTCTCAGAGGAGGAGGAGGAGGAGGAGTGAGTCAGACTGAAGGAGGCAGAGCGCTGCAGACAGGGAGGCACTCAGGTGGAGAAACACTTGCACAGGGGAGATGGAGGGGCGAGCAAGGCAGGAAAACACAGTCAGACAGATTGAGAGAGAGAGAGCGAGGTGTAAACACATACATCACATGCTCCAGATAATCTCACTATGCTGTTGCCACAACTGACTGACTGACTGACCGACTGGATGGCTTACTGGTTGACTGGCTGCCATGTTGGCTTGCTGAATATATTGGCTGCCTCACTGCTGGGGAGATGGGACGGCTGACTGACTTACTGACTGGTTGGATGGCTTACTCGCATTAACTCTCGCTGACTTATTGACTCATCCACTGACAGACAGACTGACTGGCAGGCTGGTTAGTTTACTCTTCTGACAGACAAGAAGAGTCTTCACTCAATGGGACCCCGTTTGTTTTGCCTCCAGTAAAAAGAAAAACCCGGATTTGTCCGTCAAAAAAGTTGAACCTGGCTTGACTTTTGGAGTAAAACAATTGTATTCTAAAGATGTTACGCTACCATTTTTTCTCCCATAATACCAAATCCAATACTTGTAATTTGCAGATTGGTCAACCCAAATACAATCCCAATGTGTTTAAGAAAAAATCTGTCACTTCCTGCTTTAGTCAGCTTGGTCATCTGGCAGCAGTGGAAAAGCTGACATTCAGATTTAGGAATAAAGTCGACCTTTACTTGTTGAAATGGAACTATTGGGAAATCCACATTAAGGACTAAGACAGATGTGACAAAAACCACCTCAAGTGAGCGAAAAACCTTTTCTTTTTTTTTCAAATGTTGCCATTTAAATCAACACTTCCCTATGTGATAATTGAAAATATGCATATAAATATGTTGTTGGAAACAACTACTGTCGCACTGGTACCTGAAACAACACATCCACCACCAAAGCATGCATCCTTAAAAAAATCCTTGGTCTAAATGGCCTGTAAATCCAATTGGTTGACTTCTTTGCTCTCTGGCAAGTCTGCTGTCTGTTTGTCATGCTGTTCAAAGGGTCAGTCGGCTGGCTGATTGCAAGGTCAGACTCACCACTATAAGCAGACACTGAGTGTTCAACTTGTTGCTGAATAACATTATGGTAAGCAAACAGTTTAGAACACGATCTCTGTCTCTTGCTGTTTTTTACAAGTTCATTTCCAGGTTTAAATGCACCTCGTGTTATTCAAGGAGGCAGTCTCAGGTTTCTTGCAGTCCTGCAAGAAAACACAACCTGATGAGCTTTACAACTATCCTGTTGCAGGAGCAGCAGTGGCCTCGGTTCTGCACTGTCTCTTCTTTAATATTCTGAGCTTTAAATTGCTGGTAGCCTGTTGGCTGTGATGCACAGCTCATTTATTCTGCCTGCTAGACGTCCAAGGATAGATATGGACACCTCCAGCTCGCACACAGAAACATTCTCTAACTACCAGGCAGCATTAGAATCAAAACGTTATTCAGCAGGTGCAAAAAAAATGTATACAAATTAGTCTCAGTGACACTGACGTAATGGCTAACAGCAAACCTGTGCATGCTGTAAACCTGGGTTTATCAGCAGATGTCAGAAAGACCCAAGTGTGGTTTGCTTTTTGGTAGAACTGAATAATTTATGCGTCAGAGTACACTGGACTTCATCAGTGAGTGATTAGAGCCTCTAAACAGCAGACATGTCGGCTCTTAAGTTTGTGTTTGCAGTTATAACAGACGATGAACTGCCTTCATTTGCTCAGCGACACGTTTGCTCAGACGTTTTCTGTACAGTCACATTAGCAGCTGAATTTGGACAGAGATTATGGAGCTCCTCGTTTAATGTTCTGCTGATCAATAATTCAGACTTTGATGGCTGAATTCATCAAAATACTTAACACGCAACAGAAAAATCTCCACTGCTGTGCTCTATTTTATTCCAGTAGTCGACTCTCTTCTTCTTCTACTCCTTCCTGTGAGTGTCTGCAGGACCTTGAAGAATCTTTCAAGGTGCGCCATTATTCTGTGACCAAATTAAATCACCTATTTGCATTCACTGTGTTCATTTCTAGTGTCCTCACCTGTTTCAATGAGAACTTTCCAAATTATGATCCTGCCAAGTAATTCTCTATACTTAACTGCTGTTTTGTCTAATTGGTTTCTCAAGTTTTGGCTCCATTTTCACACATTTTTCCACAGTAAAGCATTTTGTTTTCTTAAAGTTAATCATGTTAATATTGACGACTGATCTATGTTTTGAGATTCACACTCACTATTTCACAGTTGATTTCAAAGCAGCAGTGAGATGGAGATTGTGTGATTTAAGGGTGCTATATGGCACTAAAACATATTCTTGGGGTCTATCTATCAATAATAAAGACTTGTGATTGATTGATTGATTGATTGATTTAACAGTAATGATCCAACTGCCAGACTCTAATAGTTTTGTATTCTGTATTTTACATGAGCTAAAGGTAAATCTGTTTAAAAAAAAGTGTTTTACAACACAAAATAAACTGATAGCTCTGTTCATCCAGAACAAACTGAGCCAGATGTTGAATTATCCGTCCTCTGGACTAGCTGACAGTGGCCTCACGGTCACATCAGTGCCTGAACTGTCATTATTTGAAGTCTTTCCATGAATATGAGTCCCAATTCTTAACCCATCAAAGCCAGATCTTTGGAAGTCAACTTTGGAAGGATTTCATTTAAATAAATGTCTGTTAAGTCACTATCTAACACAGGATGAGGTAACATAATGGTGACTCAACCTAGTGAGTGGCCCACTGATAGCATAATGCAGTTTTTTTTAATTTGCATTAGGTCTGAATTAGGTGTGTGTGGCAATGAATGTACATGAAACATTTCCTATTGCTGCAGCGTCACATTAGTCACAAATATTTATTTTATTATGACGTAGTCACAGGAAATGCAGTATGTTTGTCAGTGAAAATAGCACTATAAAATGTGTTTTTAAAACAAGACAGCAGTGTTTGGAGGGAATAATGGAACAGTCAGAAGCAGCCACAGTTAGCTGTTACATTAAGAAATGCAGGTGACAGGCTTCACACCTCCAAATTCTCAGCCGGGGAACCAACTCCTTTCATTCAGCATAAAATCACATAACGGAAACTCACAGAATGATGGAAAAGGGCCAATTATTGACTGACTCCTTAATTAAAACCACAGCAGTTTGTTTTGTTACCCAGAATTCTTTGATCTGTAGTGTTAAACCACATTTGTTGTTACCACCAGTAACTACAGCTGTCACCAAATCATCTTCAAGATTACTAATTTAAGATGGACTTGATGAATTGTTCATTCAAATTGTCAGTCACAGTCTTCCTGGGAATACACCTATTTAGCTTCGACCAAAGTGCTTCCATCTAATAACGTCTGAAACCATCTGATTAAAACGTTCCAAACAATCCAACGATTTTCCACGCCACCTTCATGCAGTGATTGGTCAGGTGTGTTGAGATGAGATAGTAGGCCAGATTTAAAGTCAAGCTCTCTTTTTCATTTCTTTACACAACCAGTTTTCATAACTTCACTAAGAAACCATGACTGCTGAACAATAGTTGAGTCTTGGCCCTCTCTGTAGCCCTTTACAAACAGACTCAAAATACTCCTACAACAAAGACCCGCCACCTTGTTTTTGTGGGTTTTTTTTACCAAATAATGCAACAGAAGCAAGAGAAGTGTGACATGTAACACAACAGCATTTGCGTCCCATCCTGCCGGCTTCCACGTTTTACAAACGTTACTTTGGTTCTGTTACTACTGCTGCCGCCTGTTTAATGGCTGAACAAAAATGCTCCTAATTCCACTTTCCTTCATTTTATACAGAATGGTGACATGAAAACATTCTCGCCTTGAACAAGCTGTAAAAAAGTGACCAGCTTTTGACCTTTGTGTGTGGCCATTTGGAGCAACGATTAACACTTTTTCCTTTCAGTGCAGTCAGCTGAGACATCACATGAACTCATTCTTTTTGAGCATAGCTTCACCTTAAAATGTGTGATTCTACAAGACGGGGGGATGAAGACTTCAGTCAAAGCTGTCAGGGAGCCACAGGAAGCAGTGATGGCTGATGGGAAATGCAGTCTTAATTTGTCGAAAATGTAGCTCAGACAACACAGTTGTGAGACAGAAGCAATGTATCATCTCAAGCTTGGAAAGTCATTAAATCAGAATTTAAATATTAATCAAACAGTGATACATTGAAGACTAAAAATCCTCAACATGGCAGCTTTAAATAGACGTTACAGTATTAATAAATGTAAGTTTCGACTGGATTCTAGCCAGCTGTTTTTGAGGCACGTTCAGCCACACGAGACTGAGCTCCACCATGGCCATCTTTGTTTCAGTTTCTCTTTATTTTGGGTTGATTTTTTTTTTCTTTCCTGGCGGGTGATTATGCTGCAGCAGCAGAGGAGCATTAGTGTGTTGGATGGTGGATGTGAGGCTGAAGCCCCGAGGTGTTGGAACAGCATCAGACAGAGGAGGACGACAAAATGGAGGGAGGGAGGGAGGAATAAGATGGGGGGGGGGGCAGGATGGGTGGAAGAGGAGTAGGAGTGGTGCAGACATGGGCTGATTACGAATCGTCTCTGTTTCGATTTGCCTATCTCTGTCGTTCAGTCTTCACCTCTGTCCGCCTGTCTGTCTGTGTCCCTGTCTGGTTTTTCCTCTTTCCTGCCTTGTCTTTCCATCTGTTTTTCTGTCTCTTTCTGTCTCCATCTCCTTTTTGCTTGTCTTGCTTTTAGTCTTGTCTGCCCCGTTTGACTTGCTTTTCTGTCTCTCCCTCCATCTTTCTCTCTGCCTCTTTTACTTTTATTCTTCCTAGTCTCTCTTTCTTTCCACCTGTTTTTGTCTCTCTGCGTTTCTTTCATTCCTCTTGTCTTTCTGTCTCTCTTTCACTTTATTTCTCTCCTCCACCATCCTTCTATCTGTCTCTCCTTCCATGTCTGTCTCTGTCTTGTTTTCTGTGTCCCTCAGACTTCTTTCCCCTTTTCATTATGACTCTGTCTGTCTCGCCATCTTTTCTGTCTTCATATCTTCTGTGTTGTCTTCTGTTTTGCATTTGTTCTTCTTATTCACCTTGCTCCTCTATCAATATATGTTTGCATCTCTCAGTCATCAGTCTTTATCCCCGTTTTTGTCTATCACTCTGTCTGTTTTGACCTTTCTGTCTGTCTGTGTGACTCTCTTTATTCACAAATTCATCTTTAAAATCATTCATAACTGAGAGCAAAGACAGGCACATAGTCCCATAACCTCATTTTAAACTCAAATTTAAAAAGAAAACCAAGGACAAACCATGTCATTGATGCTAAACAGGCTCAAAGCAGGTTCAGTCAAAATCATCGATCTGCAGTCCAACCTGCTGCAGCTACAGGTGACAGACTAATAGCTGCTGCAGTTTTAACACTTAGCAGGGACGCAGGAAGTCAGTCACGGTCGAGGGTGTAATGATGTCAAACTAAATGCAGGGCAACATTCATCATTTTTTCTTTAACTTGAATGAGCAGGATCGTTTAAAACTTAAGAGATATCAACACACCTGTATGTCAAAGCAACCACAGCAGCAGCACAGGCAATCTACTGTGGATAAGAACACTACGTAATTAAATAGTTTCTTTTTTTGTATGTTTTTATGATCGCAAGTCTGCACGTGGTTTTTTATTTTGAAAATTGACTGGATTCTCTCTGCTTTTTCTGTCTGACTTCCTGTCCGCTTGATCTGCTTCATGCAGATTGAAGTGGCATCTGTCAAAAATAGACTTGTTGTGTATTTGAAGCAGAGCGGAGAGCCATTTCAGGGATGCTCTAAGGCGCTGCTGGTGGAATCACAATCATTGTGTAGAATGGCAGTGACCAGCTCCGGCTGTAATGTGACATGGCCGTGCCTGGTGGAATTTAGCTGTTAGCTTTGCTAAAACACCTGAAGAAACTCTGACTAGGAAATAAACAATTCCTCCTCCTGTCACAACAAGACCTTCTGCTGATCACAAGCTGCTACAATAATGTGGACTTCCTCCACTGACCATCAAAGTTTCTGTATGAGAAGCTGCAGGGAAGTAGCAGAGTCCTGTTTCAAACAATTACGTGGAATTGGACCAGCACGCAGACTCACCCATGAAACATTTTTGGCTGTATCACAGGCATTTTTGCATATCGGTATTGGAACAACCCTTCTGGTACTGGCATCGGTTCAAATGTGAATGGTACCCAGCCTTTACAACTTAGTGAAGGTACACGTCTAAACCTCAGACTCTAACGTTCCACTGCATTAAACAGGCAATAACATCTTGTCTGTCACCTGTCTTCACAGATTTATTCTGTTTATATTCAAAAAGTTTCAAAGTTTTGGGGGCAAACAGCCTCCGATGCAGATAACTTTGTCAGTATGTGAAGGCTGTCTGCATCTCCAGCTGCATGTGTTTTTGATGACAATCTAATCCCACAGCTAATGCAGCTGTAATGGGGGTCAATGGGGAGGCGGTGGAGTGGCCAATCACTGTTTCCCTCTTCACACTGTGATAATAGCCCTCCTCTTCACACCTTCCTGCTTTCAACATGGACTCCTCAACCATCCCATCCACACACAAACACACAGCTCTGGCTCCTCGGTTTAACCCTTTGTGGTGCAGAAGTATGATCTTTCAGCTTCGTTCCTGCTCACATCGTCACGTGAAGCAAAGACAGTGGCTGTCTGATGAGTTAAAAAGCAGAATGTGTGTATTTTTACTACTTTAAGATGGAACCAGACACTACAAACAGCTACAGTCTGATCTGTAAAGGTGGTTTTTTAATGTGTTATGCTGCTTAGATAGAAATCAAGAAGACGTTGGTGTCCTGCTGGTGAGTTCTTTAAAATTTTATTTAATGGGCGATCGAACAAATTCTTACTACATAAAATCAGGCATTTGTAACCCCCCTTTACAAATAATTCCTTCAAATGACTATTTCATGCACTACTTGCTTCAGTTTAGTAAGTCATACCCTTTAATTACTTCATTTATTCCCTCAAGTTAAGATTTTCTACACTTGAAATACTAAATTGAGGCCTCAGTTTGTTTGATTTAGCCCCTCCCTTCAGGGCAGCAGTGGGCCTTTGCAAAGAAATGTCAGATATATTGCAACAAATCAAGTGCAAATCATCAGTATTGGTATGAATGAGTAAAAAGAGCGGTTTCTTCCCTGTGATACCTGCAAATTTCAAGTTCAACCTTTCTTGCACAAGCCAAGATGAAGACCTGCTCGGCTCTGCAGATCTTCAATGCACATTTTTGCTTTAAGTATCTTGTTGTATGAAAGGCAACTAGGCTTGTTTGAGGTTCTTGAAGCTTGAAGTTCTTCTAGATAAAATCTGATGCAGGGGTGTTTAAGATGTGTATTGGTCTTGCCCAGAGAGGAATACAAAAGAAACTGTTCCCTGCCCACTATGGTTGGACTGATTGTACATCAGGATGGCTGACAGTGTTGTGTTTTGTTTGGTCAATTCCTGCTTTATTTTGTAGTTTTATTTTGTAGTTTTATTTTGTAGTCTTTCCTTCATGTTTCTGTGACTTTACTTCCTGTCTTCGTCCTCCTCCTTTTGATTCCCATTTGTTTATTTGTTTCACCCGTGTCTGATTAGGTCCTTGTCTATTTAGTCTTGTATCTGTCCCCTGTGATTTGGACTTACGTTTCATTTTTGGACTTCTGATTTGCTTTTTGGATTTTGTATTGTTTGTTTTCCCTCCTTTGATTTGCTTGGTGGTGTTTGGCGACATTTCACTATGGAAACATCCTCATATACCAATTCATTGGACATCACCCCACCCTACCCAACCCTAATTCCCCACTCATTAAATATAGCAACTTGATCGGTGTCCCTGCGCTTCAAACTACAATGTTTCTAAACTTAAAAAACAGCTTTGCCCCACACAAGAATTCACGACTTCAAACAATTTAAAAATATGTTAAAATCTTTCAAAATCTAAAACTAATTATAATCATCTTTGTTTTAAAATATATTTTGTATGAAAATGTTGGTCCTTTAAATTTGTGTCCCAGATTTCTGTCTGTAAAAACCTGATTTAATCAGGCATAAAAAGGGTCAGCTATCCCCTGAGGACCCCTGTCTCACTTCCTGGTTTAAAAAAGGCGGGAATCCTGCTCAAACCCTGGTAAACTTTATATTTTTAGATAAATTCATTCAATAATATTTCTATCAGATGTGTCTCAACCAGAACATGTCGACTCTGTCATCCTTCTAAACCAAAGATCAATAAGAATTATGGTTTAAAAATGTGTATTTTGATGAACATTAAGAGACTCTGAGACACTTTAAAAAATAAAATGGCTGCTCACTACGACGACGCCGTGAAATGACAACATGGACATTTTTTTCCATAATACGTCAACTCTGTCAGAGTGAAAATCTGACAGAGTTGACGTCAGTGAAGGACGTTGGCCTGTTACAAGGTTTAATGTAATACATGTAACGCATGTAAAGTGCATACATTACATAACTTAAAAGAAATCAACACTGACTTTTGCTTTCATACTAACCACAACCCTCTTGCTTGAAAGTTCTGTGTTTGTTTGACTGATCCATCTGCTTCACCTCCTCCACATGGGCACTTTCTCACTCTGTACACCTACAGCGTTATCATTTGAAGCATTGGTTCACCAACCAAGCTGCCGTGTTTGACGTGTTGAGAATGAGAATGGGACATCGCTGCTGCTCAGCTTGGAGTTTTGGTTGAGGAGAAGACACATTTGGAACTGTAGACTAGATGTATGATATTGTAGCTCTGTCCACAAACCATTTTCTCCTGTTCTTTTATTATGATACTGTTAAATGAGCTTTGAGTTGAACTGAATTCATGCCAGTGTCCAAGTGCTGCCTGTTAAATAAAATGTCTGAAACACGAGCAACAACCACAAGTCACATTTCTGGGAAAATGTGCTGCTAACAAACAGGAGACACTTTCACTCATTTAAATCCAAGCTTACAATCAGCAGCTTCGACGGTTTGTACCCGTACTAGAAAAACATGGTCCTAATCAGAATATACTGAAATACTGAGCAGTGTCTATCAGGTAAATACTGAACTTATAATATGTAAACTTTGTAACGCAAGGAAGCAACAAATCAACGAAAGACTGAGTTTAAATTTGAAATACAACAAGGATCTTTTTTTTTTTCATCAAGAAAAACTGATCTTAGTGAAGTGCTTTGCTGTCAAGATCAGGCTTTAATCTACCTTGATTGTAAACGTACATGCAACAAAAATGTAAAAGTATGACAAAAATTTATTTAAAATGTCCTTACAAATCATTTAAAACTATATTTATGAAGGGCACTGGATAATTTAAGCATTTTGAAGCCTTTGATTTAAAAAGATTTCACATGTTGTAGTAATAATGACACTGACAAAGCCTTAATGTATGAAATAGCGCCGAAGGTGACATTTCAGGTGGTATATGGAGGGGCACTTTTGAGCGATGAACACTAAGAGTCCGCAGCATTTTGTAATAAAAACCATCAGTCACATTAAATGAAATCAGGCCTGCAGGAAAATTGCTTCAGTCCAGTCAGAGCATTCACACTTGACGTAGCTGACGGAGGTACAGTGATAAAGAGCTGTTCAACACTCTGGCTCCAGGACACAGCAGCGGGATGCAGTCGCTGCTGTGGGAACTGAACCTGTGAACTCTCAGAGGGAGGCTGAGTGGAGCGGAAACCATGTCCAGATGAGACGAGAGCAAGTAATATTCATTTGTACGGTTTCTAAACTGATAGGCCTTTAATCAGGCCGTTCACACCACAGATCCTGTGACCAGATGAAAGATCACACCAGAGAGACGATATGAAGAGTGAAATGGAGCTCTGTTTCCCAGGACCACAGCCTTTAACCAGCATTCATGCATCAAATATAACAAAATCTGATGCTAATTATGACACATTGAAGAGACTGTTGTTCAATAAATGTGTTGAATTTGTACAGAAAACTGATGTGACAGAAAACATTTGATGACAAATGCATTTAAATCAATTACAAGTGTTTAAAATAGATTTTAGTTCTCAAAGCTGTGATGACACTCCTGTGTGCAGACATTTTTCTGCAAAGCCATGACCCATCTTACTCTTACTCTAATTGGCTAGAACTCGTTTCCTTCGATGGTTTTGGTCATGTGGGTTGTGTAGATTTAAGTATGAGCAGTGTGATTGGGTTAAGGTTAGGGTAAGAATATCAGCGTAATAAGGGTCTTGCCTTCACCATCCTGGAGAAAAAAAGATAGCTCTCCATGCTGGTGCACCAGTAGTGACGCATTTTACATCAGCCCACGTTGGCTGACCTGCTAGAACCTTACACCTTGATTCTACTCGCCATTCTTTTTCCCCTTCATGCTTCACCAGGAGCATTTCAGAAGTGGAACGTTTTGCTGTCTGATTTTTGTTGACATTTTGTTTATTTGATAATTTTTCCTTGATTATTGTGTGTCTAGCCTGGGTAAATACGCTACATAATTTAATAATTTCTCTTATGTCTGTTTTTTTGTGATCATGAGTCAACATGGAGTATTTTATTTTGAAAATTGCTGAATTCTTTATGCCGTTCCTGTGTCTGACTTCCTGCCAGCTTGATCTGCTCATCTGTCAGAAACAGACTTGGTGCGTATTCTCCACAGAGCAGAGTGGAGAGCCCCCTCTGAGACGCGCTGCCAGTGGGATCATTTACACCGTCTAAAATAACGCGATCAGACCTGGCGGCCGCGGCACAGCTGGAGCACGACACAGCTGTGGTCAGTGGAATCGACAGTTAGAGAGAACAACCTTAGTGATCATGTGTGCCCCCAACAACTACCTGGTGGGGGCACACATGATTAGCATGTGTCGACAGTATTATGTAATTACTCTCACTGCCAGAAGGGAGAGACAAAGTTCCGCACTGCAGGTTTAATTTACACTTGGGTGATATGACGGTGCATACTGTGCAATGGTAGAAATGTGGCTTTGGCAATGCCGTCTTCATTTTTAGCTCAGCTGCACTTGGAGCTATCTCTTAGTGTCTTTGCTGTACTCGGGTCAGTCTATGTAGAAAATCAGGGCTGGATTCTCACGTGATCCAGCTGCCTCATGAGGTAACTGGATTTGGGCAGCAGGACTGTTTCCCATCTTTTCCTGTGAGCGACAGTTGGTGGCGCTAAGGTGGTTTGCCAACCATTGCAAAAGAAGAGAAACTGAAATTGTAAATACATCCTAGAGACAACAACCTAGTACCTAGTACTGATATTATCCCTCTACAAGTTGTTGTGATAATGCACTGTAACCTAATGGGATCATTTTAAAGGACATTTTACACGTCATGTCCAGTCATTTTAATATTTTCTCATGTCATTTAATGCTGTTTAGTCCAGCAAATTTTATGAGTTTTGGACATCGTACAAATAGTTAGGTGACCATCTTCGTCATGTGATCTTTGTCTTGGTTAACCTTGTGAAACGGTCACAGTTTGGTCAGGTTTAGGCACCAAAACTACTTGGCTAGTTTTAGGAATAGGACCATGGTTTGTGTTAAAAGTATGATACCACATTTTTTTCTTTCTCTGTATGCATTTGATCATGTTTGAAACAGGCCATACAACAATGGTAGTACTCATACCAAATCCATACAGGGTTAGTCAAAAGTCCATATTTTTAATGCAGTGGAGTTGGATTGGTACCTGGTATCAGCCGATGTGCAAATTTCAGGTATCGTAATTGGTATCGGGAGGGTAAAACTGGGACTGGAACATTAAGTAAGTTAGTGGAAGTTCCAAATAAAAGAAGAAAATAATCAAATGTGATGAAGTACGTTACAGCATTGTACTGTATCGTGATATATACCATTATACCATTACCGTAATATATTACTGTAGTAGATAATGTTGGGCAGATTGCCCACCCTCATTCGTTTCTAACTTAACACTCTTATGAATATCAGCATAATTTAGGAGTCCCTACTAGTTATTTAATGTCATCCTAGTATGAGCCTGAGTATGCTTCAAATGAAGAGCCTGTCGAATCATCCAAAGGCTGCAGGATGATCCAAATGTGCTAGTTGTTGTCTGAACACATCCGGACATCAGGGCGTTCCATTGGATTGAAAACATACATGAATGGAAGTATTTCTGTGAAGAATGGCGTCTTTGTTCATTCCACAACCAACTGTAACACCATGAACGTGTTCTGAGAGACACTGTCCGAAAGTGTACTCTGTTATCTCTATCTGTGCAACTCATTGTGTCGACACTACAAAGACAGACAAAGACACCATTCTTGCAGAGGGATCAGGGAGGCAGTGGGATGCAGCCAGGAGGAGGATACAACTGCAGGCTTTTCATTTTTACATCCTGCCAGTGTGGCCATTCAGAACAGGTGGAAACAGTCTTAAGACGTGACCAGACGACAACAAACGTGAACCATGAGCTCAGCAAGCCTATCGAGTGAATGAATAAATTATTTTGTAGGTTTATTGATCTTTTTTTAATTAATAGATTCTCATCACTAAAAGAACAGAAATAAGAGTAGACTGTTTAGGTAAGTTCAAGTTACTGAATGTTATAACCTGCATGACCAATAGAGCTGCAACAATAAGTCATTTAATCAATTAGTCGACCCAAAAGAAAATCAGCTGCCAGCTATTTAGATAAGCAATTAATCATTTAAGTCATTTTTCAAGCAAAAAAGCCAAACATTTGCTGGGTCATGCTTCTTCAATGGGATTTTTCAGGGCTTTCAGTGTAGCCAGAGGACATCCAGTCCAAGATTCCCTCTTCGGTCCACCGGACATTGTTTACAGTCTGATTAGCAACTTGAGAGGTAAGACATTTTGGATAATCCTGATACATTTTTTAAAAAGCTAAACTGCCATGAGATGATAACCAATGTGTTATGAGACTGCATGGCAGCCAGTGCTTTCCATCTCTTTTGCACAGGCTGTTTACCAGCAGGCAACCAAAGCCTGCTCAAACGTAACTGATCAATACTACTCGGACTATAAATGGACCCCAAACCCAAGCAGAAACTAGAATGCTTTCGATACCAAAATCTTGTCCTTGCTCGCTGTCTCACATGCAGTTTATGGAGATTAGAGCTACAATAGCTGGATGCCAGCAGATTTATTGCCAAAATGGATTCTATTGCCAATATCAGAATGAAAATGTCGTATTTTTTACATTTTAGACTCTGCAGACCATTGTTGGTCTTTCATTTGCTTTGACGGTCCGTTTGTGTCTGCCTATTGCTACTTACTTAGGATCATCCTACCAATGAAACCCAGTGTAGGCTAACCTTAAAGTAATGTCATGGATAAATACTCCATACTATGTGGCAAATTATCATACATGTTTTATTGCAACATGTTTATATTTTAATGCAGCTGAGTAGCTGATTGCTTCATTGCTTTTGGACAGTGAGACTCAGCTGCTGTGGTTTGATGTTCTGTCTGATCGCTCACTCTGTCACATTGAGAGAAAAGACTCTGGATCCTCTAAAGCCAGCGTACTACTACACCTAAACACTTTAGTCATATTTCTTCTATTTAGGATAAATTGATTATATCGATGCTGAAAACATCCCTGAAGAAATTAGAACTAAGCCTCCTTTACTTTAATTGCTACACAACAAAATCCCAGAACCAAATCACCATAAAAATCTAATCAATTGTTTCTCGGCTCCAGGCCAAATTTCACTGAGATGTGTTGAAAAGGTTTTAGAGAAATCCTGCTCTCAGAAAAACAAACTGATCCTCCAACAGCTCCGGCTGATATAGTTCACATCTCAGTCTGCTGCAGAGAGAGTTTCATTTGAAGGACTGAACCTCACATGCAGCAGCTGACTGTGTAATAATATCTCGAGAAATATGTTCTGCACAGTTGCCTCTCCACCTTCAAGCAGCTACAACATCTCAGCTCTTTTGCAGCTGCAAGCTCTTCTTGACAAACGGAGATTTTCTTTTTCAAGTTTACACAAAATGGTCACTGCAGCTCTGAAAAACATTAGTACTTCTTCAAATATCTTGTTTAATCATTGCTTTAGGACTAAATTTTCCTTCAGCACACCAAGTGAAGAATCTACAAGGACAAAAAATCACATCCATACTCCCAACAAATGCCTGATAAAGTTCAAATTTAAAAACAGAGGCAACATCACTTTGATTGCTTTGATTATTGATTAAGTCTGATTACATCTTTGTTCTCTGCCTGCCATAACATTTGTCCCTGGTGGACACCGTACACAGTTTGACTCTGAGCCAATCAGATCAAAGCAAAGCAACCAAACAGGCCCCTGACTGGATGCTCTGAACAAACCAACAACATCTTCTTGATTCAGGAATAGTTCTCAGTGAACACAGAAATGGATTTTACTGCAAAATTACTACCGTAAAAAGCTAAGGTGACACTTGTTGGTAGAAAAATGTGAATTAATTCACTTTAGAATCAGTTTTTTCTTGGAAATGATTGTTGGCAGGTGAGTAAACCGGTTGATTTTAGACACTTGCTGTTGTAAAAAGTACCTGTTGGCCCAGTGAAGGTTCAGTTCAGCAGTTAAATCAGTTTGCATGTGGTTGGATTCAGGTTTCATCATGGTTTGTTAAATGAAATGACTTCCCTCTGACTGGAGAAACGTCATCATGAGCTGTTGGAGCTGATAGTTCATATCACATCCTGTAGGGCTGCAATGAATCTGCTGATTATTTTAATGATTAATCACTTGATTGTTTATTCCATTAAGTATTAAAAAAATGTTTAAAATGATCACAATTTCAGAAATGATGTTTTCAAAATGTCTTTTTTGTTCAACCAACTGTCTAAAACCCAAAGATTCTTCATTTTCTGTCATAAATGACAATGAAAAGCAGCAAATCCTCACATTTAAGAAGCTGGAACCAGAAAATGTTTTGGCATTTTTCTTGAAAAATGACTGAAGTGATTATCGATGGCATTTCATTTCCTTTAGATTGACTAACCATTTTTCTCATTATTTTCATCATTATTAACCTAAGATTTACACTTTGATTTATCAGTCTATAATAGTTGTTCTCAAATTATTAGTTTATTAATTGATTAATCAGTCAACAGAATATCAGTTGCCATCAGTTTTGACAATCCACTAATCATTCAAGTCGTTTATTCAACAAAAATGACAAATATTCTCTCGCTGCAGCTTCTACAATTTGACATTTTGCCTGTTTTATATCAATATATTATTTTATATCAATGACTATGTTTACATAGATAAAATATTATGGGTTTTACCCTTATTCCAAAAAAAGACAATACTCTTATCATTCAAGAAGCTTCTTGAAAACCTGTTGATATCCAAATCTTTCATAATGTTTAAAAGAAGGTTTGTTTCTCCTTCCGACCAGAAATATGAGCTTTTCTTTTGTGCATGCATGAATGTTTCTACCCCATCCTCGCAAAGTGTTGGCTCGTTGGTTTGTTTAAAGCGCAGCAATGAGCGTAAACAGACAGGAGGCCACAAACTGCAGCAAAATCCAACTGAGACAAATATTCTGAATGTACGATATACCAAAAAATGCTCCTAAAACCTGAACTGACATGTCCAACATGTCTTAACTGAAAAATACCTCATTCAGAATATCCAGATGGAATATGCTGATTTCTTGATGAAACTGAAAGAATACTAATTGCCAACAATTTTGATCATCAATTTTGATAATTGTTTAATTTGGCACACAAAAATGTTAAATATTTTCTGGATCCAGCTTCTTAAATGTGGGGATCTGCTGCTTTTCTTTGTCATTGCTGAAAGTAAATGAGGAATCTTTAGGTTTTGGTTGGCTGGACAAAAAAAGGTTAGGTTAGGTTTCCTTTATTGTCCCCTCAGGGAGATTTGTTACGCAGCAAGAGTTTACACAATACAAAGGGCAACAACAATAATACAAATCATGGGATAAAAAACAACATACTAGTTCAAGGGAATGGAAATTACATATCAAGTACAAAAATGCAAGAGTGCCTCAGTGCAGGTGTGCAAAAAAGTGCCATGCTAGTGCAGGACTACAGACAAGGTGCTAGCTGCTATTGAGCATATCTGTATATCTGAAACGGCGGCCTGAGGGCAGCAGATCAAACTCCCCTTGAAGTGGGCGGTCCTGACAGACCAGGATAGCATGAGCCCTGCTAAGAACCTGCCTGTTGTGGCCAAAAGCTTGTTCTGACTCCTCCCTGAGATTTTACTGGCACTTTTCACAAGACATTGGAGTTGATTTCTACACGACAGATTAAAGTTTCCAAACCAAACAATAATACAGAAAGTTAAAACAGATTCAGTGAAGCTCCTGTAAAAGAGCGTCATCATCTCAGTGGAAACATTAAAGGAGTTCATTTTCCTCAGGAAATAAAGTAAAATCAGCATGAGATTCAAAAGTCAATTTGTTGTCAAGAACAACACCCAGATATTTATATGTCTCAACTACATCGATATCAACACCTTTTACAACAGCTGGGAGAGGGCTTCGTGGTGACTTCCTAAAATCGATTACCATGTTGTTGTTTTTTGTTTTTTTGTTTGGTTTTTTAATCTTTATCTTTATCTCTTTTTCAAAAAAGATATTTGAGGATGAAACTTTGGGTTCTTGGAAATTGTGATGATCATTTTCACTTTTTTGGACTTTTTATAGACTAAATGACTAATCCATTTATCATTAAAACAATCTACAGAGTAATTAATAATAAAAACAATAATTAATTGCAGCCCTAATCGGTCAGTCTCTTCTATCCTGTTGCTGGTTCTGAACTCTGCAGCTGAGCTGCTTCAACATCTGGTTACACTCGTCCACACTGGGTCTGAAGCATTTCTACATTTGCTTCCTCTGTCTAATCCTGTGCAGCAGACTCTCACTTTCTGCACACATTGGTTTGTGTTTTCATTCATTGGTTTGATCAGATCTGAAGAGTCCAAACTGTTCTGTGAAACAAGGAGCGAGGATGAGGAGCAGGCCTGGCGTAGTGTGATCTGCCTTGGCGAGCTTCAGCCAGATAAACTGTTGTTGTTGTTGTTGCTGTGGATTAAAGCCTGGTGTGTTCCTGCAGCAGATTGCCCTCGGAGGGAACGGACAGGCCTTTTAGTGTAAAGGTATTAAGCCCAGGTCTAATCCAGTGCTAGGAGAGCAGCCAATTTAAACTGGATTCAGCCCACACGATGACACATCACTCAGTCTGTCCCCGTCTCTATAGTGCCTGTTTCTTTTTGGTCTCTGCTGCTATCTGAGATTCTCCCTCCATTCATGTCTTCGTCACTCTTTCATGTCCACAAACTCCCGACTGCGTACACAGACGTGCTCACATGGTCTGCTCAAACCCTCATGACCATGCAAATTCCAAAGGATATCATTTGTGTTTCACACAGTTTAAAGTTCATATGAAGTCAAAAGGTCCATTGAGTCCTGATTTTTTTTTCTTCTGCCAGTAAAAGTCACACTGCAGCGTACACCATAAATGTTATGTAAGTGAAAATCATAGGTATGGTATAGAATGGTGCATTTGCAGACACTAAGAACAACACATTTCTACCAGCAGGTGGCGCTATAATCAAGATGAAAGTGTTTTGTCTCTAACTGCCTCATAGTACATCACACATCTTTACATCCTCAAATTGTCTGAATTTAGCTGAATCTCGAGACACAGGACATATATTTATTTTAATTTTTTGTAAAATTGTGAAATATGCTAAACCTACTTTTTCAAAGTCCTCCTAAACTGTGACTCTGATCCACATTTAACTCAGCACGTAGAATTTATGAACAACCAAACAATATTAAAAGAATTTTGTTAAACCAAACAACGTGCAAGTTGTGAAGGATTAACTTCCTGTATCCAGCAGTCAAAACAGGAAGTGTTGCTTATCTTGGCAACAATCAGTTTTATTAACAAGAACATTGGTACAGTAATAAGACATGGTTCACTACGGCTCTGGGCACCAATCAGCCATTAGGTGGCACTCTCGCAGGAACTATTGCATATCTTGGTAACACTGACTCGTATTGGCACTGAACTTGGTAGCGTGGTTGCATACGCCCCCCTGAGGCTCTGTATAAAATTTGACTTTAATCAGCCACTAGGTGGCGCACCTACACAACACTGGAAAATATGCAAACATTTGGTTACCAGGGTAACTCCAGTTCTCTGGAAACAGAGTGAGGTATCTCACTATGGAAAACGCATGGTCAGTTCAATTAACATGAAACATCAATCAATAAAAATGAATTATTTAATTAATTAATATTATTCAAAGACATGAAACAAGCGGTAGAATCAGGTGAATTCACGGGCTCTGCAGGATTATCTAAAATGTAAACAGCACTAATTGTGGGACGGTAATTTCTATGCATATTGTTAAGCTGCTATATTTTTGAGGCTCATCTTCAAATCTCTGTGCTGCTCTCGACCTGTAACTTGATCGGACTCGTGGGCGTGCAGGTCCGACTTGTGTTGCATCCGTGGGATGCTGGGTGTGACTGGGGCTTGGGTATGTTGGGCTTGGACCCTGTTGATTCCTGCCTGCAGATTTAGTGATAATTAAAAAGTAAAACAATAATAACTTTATTGTGGAACTGGTAATTGTTTTATCCCTGCTCTGTACAGTGTTCCCTGTTGTCAAACTGGCCTGCGTGGACCCTGTGTCGCAGACTGGCCGTGTTTACTGGGAGTTCCCAGTCCAGCAGCTAACATAGACGACTACAGGTGCCCGGTGGCCATTGGTTACTGTACACAACAATCAATATCCATGACAGGAGCCTCTGTAGCTGCCTGGTTGATAGGAAGCATTTAATGCATAAGCAATAAGCCCTCCATTAGCTGTTTCATGGGAACTGAAAGAAAAATGAACTGGCCCAGCTTCTTGAATGCGAACAATAGTTGTTTTTCTTAGTCCACTATGAGACTTAACTGATCACCTTTGGTTTTTGGATAGTTGGATAAACAAAACAAGGGTTTATGTGAAATTGTGATGATATTGTTCACTGTTTGTAATGTTCTCTAGACTGACTGATTTATCATTTAACTGAGAAAATAACAGGAAGATTAGTCAGCACTGGGAAGTCTTAGTTGTAGTTGTAAACATGTACAATGTTGTTGTCCTCTGTGATCTTCTTTTAGGAGCTAAATAAGTTGTTCCATTCCATTTCTGCAGATGTCACGACCCTGTGGAGACTTAACAGTGTGTGTGTGATCTGTTTTTTGATCTACAGTAGTACATTTATTTCTGAATATCTGCCTTGAAGCCACTCATCTTCTTTGCAGCTCTCTCAGCTCAATTGAAGGTTTTTTCATTCTGCGTTGTGCCCTCATTACCATGCAGACCTATATTTTCAAAATACAATTCTCTAATTATCCCTGCTGTCGTAGTTTTGCATGAGGAGCGGGGCTGGGAGAATGGGGGGTGCTCTGAAAAGGCTTTCATGTGCGACGCTGTTAGGATCCATTTATTTTCAACTCAGTTCCTCCACAAAAAATGTTGAGCAAGATTTCTGTGTGCTGGTTCACAGCAGAACGTTTGTTCATTATTACTGTGGGAACCAAAGACAGAAGGACACAGATCTGCATTTTCAGAGGATTTTTAAATCATTTCTGTATCACAGAATGTAAAGACAGCCAGGTCATCTAAGTAATATTCTGTCATTTTCTTCAATTGTATGAACAAATAATGGAACAAAAAGGATACAGTTTCTTTAAAATCAGTATGTTTTTGGCCCTATGAGTTTCACGAACATTTACATCCTATATAATTAAAACGTCTGACTTACAGATATAAAACTAGATGTTTTAGATGTGCTATTCAGCAATGATTCCCAAAGCGTATGCAGCTCATTTCTCTCCTTTTTAATGGGAAAAGGTTGAGATGAAATGAAAAATGCCTTGGTCATATTGTGCACCTATTTAATGATATATGGCAAATGAACCAAACAGTTTCAACCAATAATATCATGAAGTCCAGCCATCAATCAGTCTTCAAATTTTAGCAGCACAGAGCTAAAATTCAAGATACAGACACACCCACCTTTCAGTGTTCAAATCAAAATCCTCTCATTGTTATGTCCCACATCCCTGTCCAGTTTTACTCAGAAATGTGTCACAACATGGAAGCTGAATACTCTCAAACTCTTCCATCTGGACTTCGTCTGTCCATCACTTTGACTTTGATGTAAATCTTAACATCATAAATGAATTGGCATTAAATTTGCTATAGATACTCAATACGGGTGTAATGTTTGTCCTTGGTCTGTGGTCCATATGGACTGCCCCCGATTCGGCCCACATGTAATCCGCGGACTAAATGTAACCATCACAGTGTGAAATACAGTTTTAATGTTGTTGTTTCTTTTCAAAGTATAATTCCTGAAATCTCCATGCAGAGCTGCAGTGAAAAGACGAGACAGATGCTGCTTTGTTTTACTCTGAAGTGCTGTGTGTGACACTGGAGTCCAACAAAAAAGAAGAAAAGGAAGAGCAACTAATTTCCTTTCAGCTCTATCGAGTGAAATCCCAGCCATGATTTAAGGGTTTTTTCACTGGTGTAACTGGGAAACTGCATGCATGGGCATGCTTGTCATCATGCAAACGGATCATAAGATTATGATGTTTATTATAACTTTGTCAGTATCTGATGCCTTAACAGCTCTGCTCAGCTCACCGGAGCAGCTTTGTTTCTCTGTGACATTTGACCAATCAGATAGTGCTGTGGGCGGGACATTGAGATTGTATGGCAAGATTTCAATGTAGGTGATTAGACTGTATTATAATTAATAATTGTGACTATATTTTAGTATGCTATAGTGTAGAATTATTTATTGAATGCATTAAAGTATACATATATCTGATCCACTTTACCCTTAATACTCAAGGGCTCAATAGGATAAATTTGTATGACTTTGATGATCATCTTCCACCAGCAGGTCAAAGTTTTCACTAATTTTGTAAAATATCTTAAAGTCCAGGTTGATTTGGTGACACCTGTCTTTCCTGGTAGTAACAGCAAATGCGATTTAATACTACAGGTCACAGCAATCCTGAGAGCAGCAAAACAAACTATTGTGGATTCAATAAAGAAGTCAGGGAATAAAGTGGCCTTTTCCCATCATTCTGGGAGCAGGACATGGTCAAAGGAGTTGGGCTCCTGGCTGAGAAGTTTTTCATCTAACAGCTCACTGTGGCTGCTCCTGACTGTTCCATTACTTCTGATCCACTGTAACAAAATGTAGAAAATAACCATTGTCTTTTTTTGTAGATGTATTTCTGATGTATGATTGCAGTAAAGCTGAGCTCACTGACAAACACATTTCATTTTCTGTGACTACTTCATTACAACAGAGGATGCCTCACCAGTTTCCTGCTTTTAATGTGAAACTGCAGCAGTACAATAGCATCAATCTCAGAACCTAATGACTATCGTCTGACAGCGATTTAGCACTGTATTCATACTGTAAAAATACAGTATTACAATACAGTATATTGCAATTCTTTCATCAGTGGGCCAAAGGCTCAGTCACCACTGTGCCCATTTGGTAACAGATAGAGACCCAACAGACATTTATTTGAATGAAAATCATTGAGGATGTTACTTTAACATCCACAAGCTGAATTGGCATGAAATTTAGTACAAGACATTCATGGGCCAAAATTTTAATTTGTTATACTTTGTGTTTTGTGTGAATTAGCATATTTTAGTATGCTAACAACAACTAAGATGGTGAATACAGTAAATATCATCATACCTGCTATGCATTAGCATGTTAGCATTCTGGCATTACCATTATGCTTCAAGCACAGAGCCTTTGTCTTGTTATACTGTATTTGTCAACAGGTCAAAGCTGAACAAATATCATAATAAACACATTAATCCATATCTACCTCTGCTGAATATATGTAGTAATGCCCTGGATAAGATTGGTGACATGACAGCTCCTGTTGTTGCTTTCCAGCATGTGAGTCCTCCAGAGCTCAGGGCAATGAAATCTCGGGCCTTGACAGTGTGAGCTGAATAAACCTGAGCCAGCAGAAATATATAAACTCTGAGTAAACAGTGAAAGCTGCTCTGCTTGTGACTTTTCATGAACAGGGGAAGCCAGCTGTCCCACACCAGGGGAAAAATCCATATCAAGGGAACTACTGATCTACTATTCAAGCTATTAAAAGTGACTGCAGGTTCCCTTTGTTTTATTTAAATCACAGAATGTACCTTTAACCTGTTGGCAGGGCTGCAGGATGATGTAACGTTAAAGAAACTGTCCTCTAGCCAACACACACCTGCACTGCCCTCCCTGGCGACTCGTCCTTGAGTGAAACTTAACCCTGCAGGCCGTAGTCCTTCTCTGCAGCCAACCTTGACCCCCAACCCCTGATGAGTGGAGGGTCGAGAGAAAAGAGGATTTTATCCCCTGCAGGGAGCAATAAAGTTTCAAATTACATGACACTTGATTTAAGCCTGTTAAATCCATCAGAGGGATCAGAAGAGGCTGCACGCAAAGCCCTCACACAGGTTCACATGTGAAGGAAGAAATCTGGTAAACAAACAGAGAGCAGCTGGACAACACGCTCTCCTCACACCTTCACAACATGAAAAACAAACAGTCCTGACTGGAACTGAAGGAGTTAACACCAGATTCTGTTGCTTTAGTCAACACGTCTGGAACAGATCCTCAAAATTTATCTTTTAACTCTCGACTGCCAGTAAACAAACACACCTGCTCAGAACTGCAAACATATAATTCCATTGCTCTTCAGTACATTTCTATGAAATAATCAAGAATGAAATGAAACAATGAAACAAAAAGCTGATATGTATCTTGATTCCATAACAACAAGAACAAACTAAAATCAACTTTAGGGCAGTTAGCAGAAAGGCTGTAATGGTTAGTCTGTCACAGCACGGTGCACACAGCCATAAGCAGACTACACTGTAGGCGGAAATGAAGTTCACAAGCATGAGTTCCATCCAGAAACTTTTAGCCATACACTGTCAGAAACAACAAGCTGAACAGTTTTCATTGTGGTGTGTGGACTGAGAACAGTACTCACTTTGGGGTGACAGATCTTTACTTTAGGGCTGCGACTAATGATTACTTATGTCAAAAATTGTAAAAAAATGCACATCACAATTTCCCAGAGCCAGACATAACATCTTCAGATTGCTTCTTTTGTCCAACCAACAGTCCAAAACTGTTAAAGTCCTACAGACTCTTCATTTACTGTCAGAATTGACAAAGAAAAGCAGCAAATCCTCACATTTAAGAAGCTGGAATCAGCAAATCTTGCTTGAAAAATGACTAAAACATTTAATTGATTATCAAAATAGTTGGCAAATAATTTTCTTTCAATCAATAATTGACAAATCATTGCAGCTCTGCTTTACTTGTTCATTTTTTTCTGCATAGCACCCCGTTGTTGGCTGAATAGTCACCTTTTCTGGTCACAGTTTTATTAAGTTGCTGCTACATGAGCTTCAAGCTTTTAGCAGAGGTGTGGACTGAGTCACATGACTTGAATTCGAGTCTGATTCAAGTAAAAAATTCATTAGATAGACAGGACTTGAAAACACTTGATATCTTACAAGTTCAGTGATTAAACTGTGTGGTACAAATCAAATCATTTCCTGAATCAACTTAGCACTGCTGTTAAATTGACATTGTATCTGGTGAAGAATGCATCATGACTTGAAACTAAAAGTTTAGGACTTTGGTGAACTCGAGTGCAAAGACTTGAGACTTGCTTATGACTTGCAAAACAATGACTGGGCCCAACCTCTGGCCCACAGTAGTCAAACATTCGGCACATATTGATGCCAGAAATGATTTATCTGCAAAATGTTAATACTGAGCACAAGTTTTAACCCAGTTAGTTTATTGGCTGGACTTAAGTTGATGTGCAGATGCAGGTTTCTTGTCTCCACTTAAAACTTGTCAAAAGCAGACTAAAGAGCAAACGCTGCACAGAACATTGTGTGGTGGACAAGGACAGGGCAAGGACCAATAGGAAACTTCTCTGAAACCCAAGAAATGTTTTTTGCTGTTTTGTTGTTGTTGTTGTTGTTGTTTGTTTTTGTTTGTTTGTTTGTTTTACCAAAGGCACTAAAGATTAACAATAAACAAAAGAACAAACTGATCTTGAGAATCACTGAATCACTGCACCTCCTACACAGGACTTTACTAAATAAAGCCTTTCCTTTATTTATTGTCAGAGATCTGACTTCTGTCAGACAACCAGCAAACTCTGCAGATGAGGTCTACATATTTATTCTTTTTCTCAATCGGATTGATAGAGAGGCTGCAGTGTTTGTCCCGTTTGATTTTAAGGGCAGGCAAAGACAATAAAGTATTTAAGATAAACTTTATATCCCCACTGGGTGCTACCGTAAATTTGGACTCTGTCACCCCCAGTTTGTTTTAGAGGAGAGTTTACATTTTAACCATCTTCCTGCTCTAGTTCAGAATTAACTACTGTGAATGCTGCAATAAAAGAAAGATCACAATTAAAATGAAGAATATCGAAGGCTTTTCTTCAATCATGCAGGTGTCCTGGAAGGTCTTTAATGAGAATCTGCAGAACAAATACAGGTTGTGAAATCCAAGGACCTCAGAGCAGCAGGAGATTGAGATTGTTTAATAGAGTTTTCTTCTTCTTTTCTCCATGACTATCTGTACTGTAGCTGGAGAGAACAAACCCATCACTGCCTTATATATTATTATTGCTCATGCAGATGCAGAGAGAGCGCCTCAGGACTTCGGTTACTTTGGTTGTTAGGTCTCAGATGGAAAGTTTTGATGTCAGCTGCGGAGAAGTATCTGTATTGGCTGTCAATCCTGGTCCCAGGCCTGACATGAAGTATTTCTGTATCATCATTTAAGCACTTTCTTGATTCAGTCGTTTTGACAGACAGCATCTATGATTTAATAATGGTCTTTGTGACATGAATTTTTTCAGATGCAGTAGACTGCAAACGTAGGAAAGGAAACAGGTTTTCTAATAAATCCAGTATACTTCAGACTGTTGACATCTTTACAACAGTTTGTCCACACTGCAAACACAACTGATCTCTAATCTCATTTTCAATATAGAATCAAATCAATAGTCATAATAATAATAATAATAACAATAAAACAGCTCAGCAAACAAGAAACAGAGGAATCTAACCTAATCCAACCAAGTAGTGGTTTAAAGCATCTATCTGAATCCGTTTAAACAGACCAAAGCTGTAAATTACCTTCTAGCTTTGTAATAATGATACTGTAGTCAGGGGAAGAATGGCTGACGTCTTTGGTTTAATGACTTTGAATGGTATTCTGCACAGGAAGTAGAATAAAATGAATCCAATGCCAAAGCTCAAAATGTTCAACTTTTTTTTTTTTAAAGCTAAACTCAGATGTTTCGTAACTGTTCATCCAGATCCCAGCTCACTTCTGACTGACTAAAGCTGCAGGAAAATCTCCAAAACTAAAACACAGCATTTATAGTTTAAAATTGGCTGGATGGTTGCAACTGTGGGCGACTGGAAGCAGAAATGAATTATGGACTCAGTATTCCTGCTGACTGAACCTCCACCATTTTCTCTTTCCAAAGATCCACCTTCCAACTGTGTACTTTCTATTTTTCTGTAACAATACAACCACATTATTCAAACTGCAGACAGGTTTTCTTCAACCATCAGTCCTCCTTCAAATGAAGGATCTTCACCCTTAAGGCCAAAATAATTCACTTTCCAAATAGTTTTAGGCCGAACACTTAAATCCTCCCTGTTTCAAATGTCTGAAAACCAACCTGAGGCTAGTTTTCATCCAGGAGCACTCAATCAAATTTCGTGTATATACTACTCATTTGTTTCACATCAGTTATGATACGAGGGAATTGCAACCATGATTCTGTTTGGTGGGAATGGGTTTTTTTTTTTCCCACAAAACAAATTTTATATTCATGAATCTCACAGATGTTCTATGGCTGGGCAGGACACTGACACCAGAGACACAGGTCCACATCCTCAGAAGGACTTCCCATTGTTCCGATTATTCCGAAACCCCAGTGGTCCAGACAAAACACCACTGGACTCAAACCCCATTTGTCCAAGAGCCGGTTATCTTAAAAACAAAAGCCCACTGCTGCAAAGACCCACTGTTTCCAAAATTTGGTTCAGTTTGGTGCCAAAAATACTTCTTAGTTTAGATTTCAGACAAGACCATAGTTTGGCTTAATAAAAAGTAGGCCTACGTTGTGTCAGTTAAGTACATAAGTTTGGGACAATGAACTAATGGACAAATGGGTTTTCAGTCCAATGGGACATTTTTCAGACGATGGAGGTTTCAGTATGAAGGTTTACTCTGATAAACTGCTTGTTTTATGGCAGTATAAACATTTTGTGTTTGCCAGATAAATGAATGAACATATCTTCATTATGTTGATAAAAGATGTAATCCAGAAGGCATTCCAATTCCTTCCAAACATGTTCACTGCTGCAAATTAGTTGTAAATGAACGTAATTTTCTTTGTAAGACAAGAGTTGAAATCTCAGATCATCCAACTTTGATCCAACATAAGTCCCAACCATCCACCTGAAGCTTTATCTTCAACTCTTTAACATGCACTCTCCCCTCCCCCACATTAATTCAACCTCATTTGAAATTGACACATGTCCTTAAACGCTGCAACCTCATCCAGTGAGTCATGTTTGACACTTTTACAACAACAAACCTGGCTAAATTCCACTGAAAGCTGCTAAACAATAACACGTTTAATTTATATTTGAACAAATATAGCATATAACATTTCAACAGCATCTCAGAATTCCAGAATAAACTCAGATTAATCTTCAGGTTTTCATGTGCGGTTCAAACAGGATCCATGTTCAGGCCCTAAACTCTCACTCAGATCAGTCTTCCTGTTGTTCCTACCAATCAGCCCATCCACCTCCATCACACTATATGCATTCCAACACAACAAGCCCCCAGTTTAAAGGGACATTCTGCGTTATCTTTTTTCTCCTCTCTGTCCATAGTGGCATCATTATAAGAGCCTATTATGGCGTTAGTGAGGCCGACTCACAGACTAAATGCCTTGTTTCTGTCGGCCATGGGAGCCTTCTATAGAGCCGCGACTCCCTCCTTCAACAGAGAGGCCCCTTCATCATGCTGCCCTCCTCCTCCTCCTCCTCTCATCCTCCTCGCTCTCTTCTCCCTCAGACACAGTCAAGCCTTTATCTGCCCATCATGTGCTCGCTCTCGCTTTCTTTTTTTTCTCCAGCCTGACCCTGTTTTCCACAGCAAACAGGCATGCCGGTTAGGATTTGGGGGGGAAACACACTCTCTCACACACACACTCACACACTCACACACACATGTGGAGCGAGGGGGAAAAGGCTGATTTGGAAAGCCAGCTAAATATTTTATCCATGGCCACGCTATCTGTCTGTGTAGCTTAATACCGATTTGATGTTATCTCCTAAGTCTTTCCAGCAGATTTTTTTTTTCCATATTTTATTTTCTGGTCAAATAATCTCTTCATATCTGCTGTGCAGCATCTAAACTGTGCACTGTGTCATCTCACTGTGCTTGAGCCTCGTCTTTTCTACCTTTCTAACTTGGAGACGACGTGTAGATGTTGGTGAAAATGTGGACGGAGTGAAGCCAAATTCACCATAGAGATGCACCAAACTATTATTGATTATTTTTTATGAGACGATTTATCATTTGGACTAAAAAAACATCAGAAATTATAAAAAACTTGCATCAGTTTCCTAGAGCTGAAGGTGACTTCGAGTCACTTGTTTTGTCCAACCAACAGTTCAAAACCCAACAATGCTCAGTTTACAATGAAGTAACACAGACACAAGCAGCAAATACTCAGATTAGAGAATCTGTAACCTTTGCTTTAACGATCAAATGATTATCAAAATTCAGACAGAAGTCAAACAATGCACAGCACTTATTACATCTCTCTGCAGAGATGCAGAAGACTAAGGCTACAACTAACTCAGTTGTTGGGTCTATAAAATATAAGAAAATGAAAGTCCAAGATGATGTCCTCAAATGTCTTGTTTTGTCCACAACTGAAAGATATTGAGTTTACTGTCAGAGAGGAGTAAAGAAACCAGAAAATATTCACATTTAAGAAGCTGATTTTATCAAGATAGTTATCAATTAATTTCATAGTTGACAACTAATCAATTAATTGTTGTAGCTCAACAGAAGATGCAAAAGATTCAAGCCAAAAAGCAACATTTCTGCTCATCTGTCCCAAACTGGAGTTTTTCTGTCATACAAAGACAAAGCGGACTTCATGGTAAGATTCAAAGTGAGTTCACCAACAAGTACATCACAAGTACAAAGTCCAGTCTAAATCCGAATCCAAAGCTTTTCAAACTGTGACCTCTTCAACCCTTCCAAACCTTCAGCAGGCCCATTATTCAAATATCTTGTAGCTGAGCTTTGTTCAGACTTTTCTCTCTTTGTTTTATCCCAGAGTCGAGTTATCAAGGTTTCCTGAGATACCTGTGAGGGAAATCTGTAAAAACTGTTGAACAATAGTTTGGTCATTTCTAATTTGATGCAGTGATACAGACATAAAAACACTGTCTGGTGTTTGGATAATTCAGTTGGCTTTAGTGAGTCCTAGAATGATGTTTTCTTTATCTCTATATGTGCTTTTTATCACATTCATTACAAATTAGGCAACATTACTGCTGGCAATTTTCCAAAACACGTCCCCATTTAGATTTTTCTCTGTTTCTACACCAGGCAGCCAATGGTTGTCCTTCATTTCTCCAAAGCATGAAAACCAACTTTCAAAGACTTGAAATCTGCCAGAGCTGCACGATCCATCACAGTGAACGTCATCGTGTCAGAATTCAGTTACTGTTTTGTGATAATGGATTGCAGACTTCTGTCTGCGTTTACTACACAGTGATGGAGTATTTGATCAAAATAACAGCAGACATGATGCTCGCTGCAGCCGATTATGTAACTTAAAGTGATTTCCTGAGCGTACTGAAAAAATAAGCCTGTCTGTAAAGTAAGAAATGAGTCTGAAAACTGATGCAGAATGATCACCAGTGATGAAACGAGGGGTGATTTAAAGGCGAGTTAAAGGCTAAACATTTCAATAAACACCAGTCTGCAGAGTTTGATTTTATGAATGAATCAAAGATCACATCAGCTCACGCCATAAACACTTTGATGAAATAAAACATTAACCTTCAGGGTGTTTAATGAGGGTGACTGCTGTTTAGGTCAGAGGTGCCAAACCATAAGATGAAAAATGGTATTGGAGATGATCCTAAACCATTTTTTCTTTCCCACTTCTGATACCTATACTTTGTGTTATGATACTGAGTGCTGATCCGATACCAGTGGTTTAAAAGATCATATTTATTTATTTACAGTGTAGCCAAGGAGGACGACATTAATGTTTACATCTCGTGCTGTCACGTCTATGAGTAGATGCATGCTTCCTTCTGTGCAGTGATATGTTTGGAAGTAGTTCCTACAGGAAACGGCTCACAATAAAGTTTGTGGATTATTTTGAGTAACCGGGTTGTGATTTCTGGAAAGAGACAGCAGACGTCTTTTACAGCTGATATCTCTAAAACACTGCAACTCACACCAAAACTATCTAGATGGAAAAACAGCACTAGAGGGGAGAGGAAAAATGTGTACTTTTAACTGTCCCTTTAATAGAACAGAAGTTGAGGCCGCTGCTACGCTACTAAGCAGTCTGCAGGGGAAAACTCTGGTATGGTCCTTTAAATATTCAGGGTCATCTGTTGCAGAAAAATCAACTATTCTATCAGTCAGATTTTTAAAAATTATTTCACACAACTTCCAGATCTGTTTAGTTATTTATGCACCATTGTCATGCTGTAGTATAATCAGACAAAGTTGACCACGACTGGGCTGAGGGACGATAAAGACGGCCACACAGAGTGACACAGGATGGACTACAGATAAACCTGCATGATGGGAATAAAGTGAATTGTTTCTACGCTCTGATTTTCTACACTGCACAGAGTTTAAGCCCCCTCATGACATCCATGTGATGTGAGAAGAGCCAAGAAAGAGGAAGTGAATCGTAGGCCTACATCACTGAACAATTTCCTCCTTGTCTCGTCACGGCAGACGCCATATTCGACGTCTATACAACCATTTTCCTCTGTCTGCTCGTATGATTTTTTGCGGTTTGATGCCGTGCACATGTTCAACGCTGAATGGACCCCACGTCTTCCTCTTCCTCCTCACCACCACCATCCTCTCCTGCTTCATCAGTTCCACGTTTTAGTCCACAGAACTCTGATGTCTCTCTTAGCTTTGTCCTCCAGTTTCTCTTTTTTTCTGATGTGCCTCCAGTTGTCTCTATTGTTCATCCTCCATCTTTGTCCCCATATCCTTTTCTTTTCTTCCGCTTGTCTACTCCTGTACTCCTCTCCTTTTATTTGCCTTTAAATGTGTCCTCCTTCACCTCCTCTCACTTCTTTTTTCTTCCTCTTTTTTGTCTATTCACCTCAGTTTACCCCTTCTCCTGCTGAAGTTGACCCCGTCCTCTTTCACTTGTCCTCCTTCCTCCTGTTCACTCTTCTGTCCCCCGTCTTGTCAACTTCACGACTGTCTTCCTCTCCTTTTCCTCCTCTTAACCTCCTGTATTTCCTTCCTTTGAAACCTCCTTTTCCCCTCATTTATCTGTTCTCTTCTGTCTCTTGTCATGTGTCACGTGTCTTTTATCCTTTAATTTGTCCTCCCATCCTCACACTTTGTCCCTCTTTTCCTTTGTACATTTTCCTCTTTTCTTTTCCCTGTACATCCATCATCTCTCCTGTGCTCCTCTTTATCTCTCTCCTGTCATGTCCCTCTTCATCCTCTCCTCCTCTCACCTTCTTGTCATTGTTCTAACACAATCTTCTCTTTTTTCTTTGACTTATCTTGTCTGTATCTTATGTCCACTGTCCTCCCATCTTCCATCCTTCCTCTTTCTTTTGCCCTTTAATTCTGGTTATTTTAACTTTGCCTCTACCTCTTCAGTGTTTGCCCTCATATATTTATACAGCCTCGGCCTCTAAAAATAATAATAATTACAAAATCAATCATTTCCCCTTGTTTCTTCTGACCTTATTAAATATGTAGAGAAGTAATCCATCCCTTTGTCATAAAGTGGGCTGCACATTTGATGGCGGTGACAAAATAAGGAAATGACCATAAAATATTGTTACTGAACCAATGAAATATTATGTTTTATTTGTTATACGGACTGTTTGTGAGTAAATATTCCAGCCAAAAAGTCCTTCACAGACCAAGAAATGCTCAGTATGGTGCACACTACTGATGTCTGGGGTCAGTAAAACCACAGTGAGGTCAAACCACCTGCTGGACCTTTTATTGACAAACTGCTAAAAAAAAAACTCTTAAAGGAGAAATCCAAATATTTCAGTCACTGATGCAGAGCAGATGACGATCTGTTGTATATGCCCATATTTTTGACCAATACCTTGATATCAATATTGTGACAGTATTGTAGGGATGATTATTGGACTGTTGGTGGAGATTTTTCATCAATAATCACCAGTAATGTGAATATAATGACATAGCAAAGAGCAAATAATAGAACAGCTTGAACAGTTCAGAAAAATGACATCACCAGTCTAAATCCAAATCCAAAGCTTTTCAAACTGTGACCTCTTCAACCCTTCCAAACCTTTAGCAGGCCCATTATTCAAATATCTTGTAGCTGAGCTTTGTTCAGACTTTTCTCTCTTTGTTTTATCCCAGAGTCGAGTTATCAAGGTTTCCTGAGATACCTGTGAGGGAAATCTGTAAAAACTGTTGAACAATAGTTTGGTCATTTCTAATTCGATGCAGTGATACAGACATAAAAACACTGTCTGGTGTTTGGGTAATTCAGTTGGCTTTAGTGAGTCCTAGAATGATGTTTTCTTTATCTCTATATGTGCTTTTTATCACATTCATTACAAATTAGGCAACATTACTGCTGGCAATTTTCCAAAACACGTCCCCATTTAGATTTTTCTCTGTTTTTACACCAGGCAGCCAATGGTTGTCCTGATTCACCTTGTTTGTATCTTGTGTCCACTGTCCCTCCGTTCCAGTCCCTTTATTTCTGTCTTGTCTTTTGCCCTTGAATTGTATAATTAGTCATTTTCTGGAGTGAGTTCTGAAACATGCCATCAGGTCAATATCAAGTTTTACTGAAGTCCAATTGGAGTATTTTACTTCATACTTTTACTCCGCTATTCATTTTACACCTGGTTACTGAGGCTACTTTTCAGATTAAAGTTCACTCAAAAACCAATAACTAGTTTATACAATAGGAGTTATTGTTATACTTTATTTACAGTTTACTTGTGATACTAATGTACTTTACTTAAAGGGATAGTTTGGGTTTTTTGAAGTGGGGTTGTACATAGTCAGTGTGTTACTCCAAAGCCACCGGACTGCATTGACAAAAACATTAATTTTAGCTCACAGGACACAGGAGTTGTTGTTCTGTTGCTGCCTCCATCTGTTTGTCTTTTTGTGTTATTGAGAGACATCAGTGTTTCAAAGGGTTAGTTCAGCTTCACCAAAGTCTCACAATAACTCAAACTAACTAACAGATGGAGGCAGCTGAACTCTACCAAGTCCAGTTGCCTATGACAACCTTTTCTACGAATACAATGACCTGGATGACTGAGACCCTCCACAGTCAGTGGAGTTTGGTCGGTTTGGAGAGAGGGACATTTGTCTTATTTAACAGCAGTTCCCCATCAGAAAAGTCTGTCTGACAGCAAGGTAAAGCCGTGAAAATATTAATATCTTAAAAAAATATTGGTGTAAGCTTGTGGGACTACCAAAACATTTGCTTTGTAAATGGTTTGTAAGGCAGGAGATAACTCAGGGGTAACTTCCTCATTAGCTTCTTCGCGTACTGGTGTTATGTGGTGCTGCAGCAGTATGACACAGGAGAGAAAATCACTAAGAAGTAAAATAACATGTTACTGTTTCAAAGTGCTTAAATGTTTAGTGCATTTGTAGATCCACCGTGATCTGTATATCATAATGCACATATAATAATAATAACTTCATTCATGTGATGTAATGACAGTAGGCTGACTGAACGTCATCTCAGGCTGTTTGTCATCTGTTTTGTAAATGAATGGTTCAACACTGGGGACGTTTACTGAACCTACTTTCTGTTCTTTACGCTAAAAAATCCAGAAATGATTATTATGTAATGGTTTTACTGCTGCGGCCCACATGAGATCTAATTGGGCTATATAAGGACCATGAACTAAAATGAGCTTGATGCCCCTGTTTAAACCATCACAATCTATTTAGCATCTATAAGCAGTATATAAATATGTAATAAATGGTTTATAACACACAACAAATAATGGATGATGATGTAATACGATGTGTCTTCAAAGGGTAAATTGGGCTTAGATAATAAACACTTAAAATTACTTTATATTTGCTTATAACTACTTTTATATAGTGCTAATGAATGTTAAAAACTTTTCCTTCATTATTCTTCACATGTTCATCCTCCATCTTTGTCTCTTTACTCCCGTCTTTTCCTCCTACTGCCTTCATTTTAATTCATCTCTTTCTCAGTTAAACTCCCTGTATTTCTCCCTCCTATCCTCCTCCCCTCTTCTCCTTCTCCTCCCCTCCTCTCCTCTCCTCTCCTCTTTGTCATGCTGAAGGCTGCTGCTGCCGGTAAGCGGAGACACACACAGAGACGCTGTTAAAGGAGAAGAGGAGCGCTCGAGCTCTTCTCCTCCTTATTCTTCTTCTGTTTTTTTTTCATCCCTCAAAGCTCCGATAGCGTGCGCGCGCCGTGGACATGGAGCATAATTCTAATGAAGGAGGGAGGAGGCGCGCTCCCGAGCCTGAGGGGGAGGAGGGGGAGGAGGAAGCCATCCAGTCAGCCATCCAGCCGCGCGCGCATGCTCGAGACAGCAGGTGCCCGAGCCCCCGTTGAAGAAAAAAAAAAACTAATTTGCATTGCTAATGAGCTCCTGTGAGCCTCCTCCCCCTCCATTTTGGGGGGCAAAAAAAAGCTTCTAATATGGCGACATGTTTTTATTCCTGTTCTCGTTTTCTTATCCATCCCAAAAATACATAAAAATACACAAATTAATTTGGTAAAATTAAGATTTTAAATGATCTTTTTTTTAGAAAAAATAAAATTGTCAACATGAATGGAGAAACAAAAACACAAAACATGAAGAAGGTCAGCAGACCTTACTGCTGTCTGCCACTTTAAATCACTGTAGCCATAAAATATCACACAGGAAAACTGAAATAATAATTATTTAAATGTGTGTGAGCCGACTAATGAGTTAATGAGCCGATTTAAACGTGTTTTCACCGTCAGACTCACAGGGAACAATAGAGTCAGACTCCGAATAACAAGCACTAAATGATCAATTAATCAGGCAATCAGGGGGGATACTGATGATAATCGATGATGATGATAAAAGAGCAGCGAGTGGAAGCTTCGACATCAACAGCAGCAGCAGCAGAGAGGAGCTCACAGTGAAGTCCTCCTCGTTGAGCAAAACAAGTGAAGCGCCAAATTCCCAACAAGCAGCCCCCTTGTCTATTGTGGAGGGAGAGAAGAGAAGAAGAAGAGAGGCTTCAAGCAGAAAACTCCTCCCTTCAAAAACACGCCGCAGCACCACAGTAATAATGATAATAATAATAATAATAATAATAATAATAATAATATAATAATAATAAATAAATGCTGGTTCCTTGTTTATTTCCGTGCTGACCTCGTTTACATCTCGCACATGGACGCCTGGCTGTGATTATGATGTGATTTCAGTCCGTCTGTCTGCCGCCATGTGCGTGCGTTTTTACACGCGCTTCATCGAAAATGGCTGAGACCCCCAACCACCCCCCCTTCCGCGCGCTCATTGTATAATATTCTCCGGTTTTATTGCTCTTCTCTTCTTGTTGTTGTTTTTGTTGTCGAGGCGCATAAACAACTTCATGCGCCTTTTGGGATTTTTTTGTTTAATTCTCCAGCCTGCTGAAAACACACATGCACACACACAAACACACACAGGAGCAGATGACAGACACACAGGTCAGATGCACAGAAGCAGAGGTAACATTTGACCGAATATATGAGTGTTTGTGTGTGTGTGTGTGTGTGTGTGTGTGTGTGTGTGTGTGTGTGTGTGTGTGTGTCTGCCCCCGAGAGCAACAAACGCCCCTATAGCTCCAGTATGGAAATATCATATCATAGAGCGGCTGTACATCCCTGCAGGAGCGTTAGAACATAAAGAAAAGACTCCACATGAGATTAAAATATGACTGTGATCCCCACATGAATATTAAAACAGATCAAATGTATATAAATATTTATTTTCCTCTATATTCGTCGTTTCTTCTTCACGGCGCACAAAAACAGCATCCAGACAGGCAGACCGGAGCCAGCCTGAGTGATTGATCCGAGCTCTGCTGTGATTGATCCGGGCCATGTGATGAACTCAAATGATTAAAGGACAAACTGCACATTTTTCTTTGTTTTTATATTTCATTTTCACCCTCTGGTTTCTTCCAGAAGCAGCCGCCGCTGAGGATTTTTGGGGCGCGCAGCAGCGTCGCCAAACAACAGCCCCGCTCATTGTCCCCCTCCGCCACCACCACCACTGTCTCCGAGACACTCCAACCACGACAAAAACAAGCCCCTCATGCACCCCCTCAGCCGGTGCAGCCTCACCTCACCGCTCCTACTACTACTACTCCAGGTTAATGTGGCCGTTAACGGCTAATTACCCGCCGGCTAATCGCCATTAAACGCATTCCCGCGACCTGTAGCCTCAAACTGCGCCCGAGCGACGGGGGCAAAAAGAAGACGCTTCACTGAGGAGGTGAGAGGATAAAATCACACACAGAGATGAGAGCAGATGATGGGAGCCGAGAAGAGACAAATAAAAGAGACAAACAAACCTCCTTTTCGTGCGCGTAAATCCGTTTCCAGAGCGTATGCAGAGGACGGTAATAAGCTTGTTGTGTTGGACGGGAAAAGACGCTGCTGCTGCTGCCGCCGGGGCTAAATCCGACCAACCATCCTCCCGCTCTCTCTCCCACTCTGTGTGTACGTCTCTCTCTCACTGTCTATCTCCCCCCCCCCCCCCCCCCTTCCCTCCCTCCCTCAGCCAATTGTGTGAGATGGAAATTGGCGCGAGGGGTCTCTCTCAGCAGGACGTTGGCAGGTCCCCACACGCACGCGCCAGCCGCACACGCACGGGACGCCTCGCTCCCCTATGGTTGCCCCTAGCAACCGTGAAGACCACCGCCTGCCCCGCCCCTTGTCAAACCCCGGACCCCCCCCCCCCCACCTCCGCCAATGTCCCCTGTGCAGTTACAGAGAGTTCAGAGAAAAATGATCTTCTCAGAGGTTAATTTGCTCCTCGCGGCTGAACGTGATGCGCGAGAGCTTTTCAGAAAGAGAGAGAGATAACTGAGAGACATAGACAAACAGAAGGAGAGAGAGAGAGAGAGAGAGAGAGAGAGAGAGAGAGAGAGACAGAGAAAGAGAGAGAGAACAGAGAGAGAGACAGAGAGAGACAGAGAGAGAGACAGAGAGGGGGGGGGGGCTACAACTCTCCCTGTGGCTGCTGCTCCATTCACGTTTCAGGCATTGTTTTCTACCAGTGTGTGGCGCCGCGTGCGCAGGAGAACAATGGGGGCAAAGCATTGGGGGGGGGGGGGGGGGGGGGAGGGGGAGACCCCCCCCCCCCCCTTCAGATATCAACCTTTCAGACTGAAGATGGAAAGACGCCCATTTAAAAATGCACGTTCTCCTCCGTTCTCACTCACAAGAACCCGGATAAGAATCAGCAGTCAGACTCTTCAGTCAGCTGACCATCTTCAAGTTGAGAAGTCATTTTTCTTCCCTGTGTCAGTCAGTGTTCAGATATCAACCTTTCAGACTGAAGATGGAAAGACGCCCATTTAAAAATGCACGTTCTCCTCGTTCTCACTCACAAGAACCCGAATAAGAATCAGCAGTCAGACTCTTCAGTCAGCTGACCATCTTCAAGTTGAGAAGTCATTTTTCTTCCCTGTGTCAGTCAGTGTGCATCACACTAACAGGATAGAGCAGAAACGTACAGAATACATTTCAATGAGGAATTTTAAGGTTTGTGTAAAACAGGAAAAGGGGAGATTTTCTTCTAAACACATCTTAGAAATAAAAACACTGAGAACAAGAGCTGCCTGCATTTAACCATTATTTTCATTGTTGCTTAATCAGTCAATTATTTTTTCAATTAATTGATTAGTTGTTTGGTCTATAAAATGTTAGAAAATAGAAAGAAATGTTAAGAGTTCCCCAGTGACGCCCTCTAACGCCTTGTGTTTCCCATAATGCAAAGATATTCAGTTTTTTCAGAGCAGAGAAAACATTTTTCATGAGTTTGAGACCTAAATGTAGCCTATATACTTAGTGATTTATGTTAATCATTCAAATTTGTCTGGGTGGTTAATAACGCGTGTTTCTGTGGGGTGATTTCTGGTTGAAAATGGGTTAATATTCAGTTTGAACATCTCAGACTCTTTTCATCCTGTTTACTAAAATATGCTAACAACGTGTCCTAAGTGATCATTTTGATCATTTGATCAGTTGTAGGTTGAAAGAGACTTGATATTGATCGATATAAAGGCATTTCTCCAAAATTATAGTCCACTTGTTGGCATTGTCACTGCGTCCATATCGGCAAACCAGCAGCAAAAAGAGAAAATCGCAGACTAACCGGTCCTAGACTTGTGTCAGCACAATGATTTGTTGAGGAACCTGCACTGTACCTGACTTCGAGTTCATCAACAAATGACGATGTTAACTCAGCCAGCGGCACCGGCGCTCCTCAAGAAATGGAGCGCAGACACCTGAACAAACACCTGTACAGGAGGACTTTTTGAAATGGCCAACAACAGTAACTGGAGCACTATGAGACATTTTGACCCAGAAAGGACAGTGTCCAGCCAAAGGGTTTGATTTTCCCAGAGCACACAGAAGTGTTACTGCTTTGAGTAGATGTTTACCAACCGAAACCAAACCACCGGACTCATATTCATTTGTGAAAACAAGATGGGATCAGTTTGTCCTGATGTCTTATAGACTTGCACGTACTTCTCGCTCTCCCGTTTCAGCTGCTTCAGGTAAACAGTTTGTCAAAGCTGAAATTAATAATAATAAAAAAAAAAACAACCTACCTCTGCACAATGAAACAAGACGACTTAATGGACTGACAGCGATCTTCACAGAACATGAACTGGCTCAGAAGATCGATACAGAGGATGGCAGTTAAGACCTTTGGATTTCACCTGTGACAAGTAAGATTTGCTCTCGTTTGTAATGTTGCTCATAACTTAATGTGTGTGTGTGTGACTCACATGAGAAAGTGGTGTATCTGAGTTTGGATCATTTGGAAAAGAGCTGTATGTGCTGTCATAACTCCGCTGTAAAGAAGCGGGTTATTGGAGTTATCATGCGGGTGCATTATTTGTCTGTGGATGCGTAAAATGGCCGCAGATTGCGTAATGCATACCTGATTACTGTTGACACTTTCGGCATTCTAGCGTGCACACTCGTGTGTATGGCATATTTATGTAACCCGGTCAAAAAACACTAAAATGCCATAAGTTAAAATAAATAAGCTAATTGCCCAGTAATTTGCCGTTATGGTTAAAAAGAGTCTTAAGTTCATGGTAAATAAGTTCATGTTTAAAATGCCATTTAAGATTAAAAAAGTAAGTTAAAATTGTTCACTAACAGAGAGTGAGTACTGGGTAATATTATGTGTGTATTTAAAAAATGCACATAATATGTTAATTGTGTTGTTTATAATATTTGTGAAAATGTTTATCTATGCCTGAAAGAAAAGGAAGAAAGACACATATGGTTTATGAATGTATTTTATTTTGAAAGGGTTATGTTAAGACGGTGGTGGGGAGGAGACAGGTAACGGTGTGACGAGAAAAATATGGCGAAAAGGGTGAAGTAAACAGACGTTTAGTGAATGTTGTCCCCAGAGTCGTGTTGGTGTTCGACAAGGACTCTTTGGAAGACTTTGTGGTGACTTTCCAGGAAGTTTGAGTGGAGTACTCAACACGAAGGACGAGAGAAAAGTGGAGCTAGCTGCTGACCGAGTGGCTGCTGTCACGGACTTTGCTAACAAGCTAGCGGCTAGCAACCTCGTCGGCAAAGTCTGTGTGGAGTGTGTGTGCAGCTGCGGAGCGGTTGGAGACGGAGCGGTGGGAGACGGAGCGGTTGGAGACGGAGCGGTTGGAGACGGAGCGGTTGGCGGAGGGTGAGACGGAGCGGCTGGAGACGGAGCGGTGGAGACGGAGCGGCTGGAGACGGAGCGGTTGGAGACGGAGCGGTTGGAGACGGAGCGGCTGGAGACGGAGCGGCTGGAGACGGAGCGGTTGGAGACGGGCCGAGCGGGATCGTCGGCTGCGGAGCGAGCTGCAGCGAGACAGCCTGCGACTGGAGCTTCCCTTCTTCCAGGTGGATCCTCTCTTCATTTCCCCTCATTCAGCTGTTCTGCCACCTGCTTGGAATTAACATACCTGGATAAGGTACTTTATCTCTTTTATTTTGCCTTGGAGGTGAAACAGCCATTATGTTTGGGCTGCCACGCACCCTAGCTGCATTCAGGCCTGCACCGGTGGAACTGGGTATTTGAATATTTATTTATTTCATTTTAGTGCCGGTTATTTTATTTCATTGGGGGCCCCGTACACGTTAAAGGTGTATTGTGTATTTTTTTCTTATCATTTGAGAAAAGTCTGATTTAAATGGGTTTACCTGCTTAATTTCATTTTTGAGTAAATAGTTCATATTTTTTTTAAACTAAAACAGTTGTGGTCATTGATTGTGATATTTTGAGTTCATTAAGGTAAATAAGAAGTCTAAAAAAACTGTTCAAATAGAGACATAATTTTCAGAAGTATTTCAGTTTATTTTAAAAGTGTCTAAAGTGGTGTTTAAAAATCTGGTTTACAGGAGAAGTGACACAGTATTAAAAAAATAGAGCTCCACGCCTACATTTAGTGTATACGGTTAACTTCATCGGAGAAATCCTACTTTTTCATTTAAGTTGTTAGAAGAAGAGCTCAGGTTAGCCACCTCTCAATATAGTAAAAGACACTAGAGAGGCGCTACATTTACGTCAGTGTGTTGTTGCTGGTTTTGCCCTGTGTGTGTGGTCTATCACAGTTTGTGTGCTGTTGCTGGTGTGGGACGGGAGAGACGGGAGGTGTAATTGTTTCTGGCCTGGAGCAGCAGAAGTGCACGCGGCGGGCCTGCTTGTTGATGAAATCTGGTCTACATGAAGACTTAATGTCAATGCATTAAAAGCTTCATATAAAATACAGAACTATACAGGCTGTGTGCTGTCAGCAAGAAGCTCCGGGACATCCTACGAACACATACAAGGACAGCTGCGGCTCCCACCAACGCCTTTTAATTTAGTGAACATTACACTTGTCGAGTCTTCTTGGAGGACTCGTTCCACACACCAACAAATAAGTGTCTGTGGTGACTGCATGAACAAGTCCAAAGACGAGTCTCCGCGCAACGATGTCTGCACAGGTTAGGGTTGGGCGATTGGACACTATAGGCTATCGACGATGGGCTGAATCCATCGCTTTTGATTGCTTTTGATTGATTTCGATTGCTTTTTTTTTTTTTTTGGACGATTTTTCGGGTGATATTTGTCATTTTATTTTGCTAATCTGCAGGGTGACAGCCACTGCTCTGCACCGCGCTCTCATCCAGCGGCGCAGTAACACCCACTGAGTGCGTGGAGCTGCTGAGGAGTGAGAGGAAACCAGCCTGCAGAGTCAAACTTTTTATTCTCTTTTCACGCAGTAATGTGAGGATTTATTTTGACCAAAGCAGAGCTGGTGATTGTTGGAAGAGTGGACAGACTAACAAAGACGGCTTTGGTGAATTTTATGTCTTTTTCTGTCGAGTTTTAATTAACCCTCATACACCCTTTTTAAAAAGTTATGTTCTTCCTATTGGGGGACAAAAGTGTCCTCTTCCAAAACGCCATAAAAATAGTATATTTTAATATTTTTTTCCCACTTTTTTTCATAAATCTTTGAATCGACTTCAGTCCTGATCATAACCCGCAAATATTCAGAATTTCTTAACCCTTTAAATGCCAGTTTGTAGTGCAGAGTCCCATTACCTTATTTTGCACTAGAAATGAATACAACATCACACTGAACAAGATTATGTTCAACGTTCAAGAAAACAAAAATTCTGCCTCTGTGTGTGTGTGTGTGTGTGAGAGAGTGTGTGTGTGTGTGTGTGTGTGTGTGTGTGTGTGTGTGTGTGTGTCTGTGTGTGTGCGTGTGTCTGTGTGCGTGTGTCTGTGTCTGTGTGTCCGTGTGTGTGTGTGTGCGCACGTGTGTGCGTGTGTGTGAGTTCAGTTTCGTTTTATGCACAGGATCTGCAGCACAGGGATGTGTGAGCTTTGCAAACATACTTTCCACACTTGCAGCAGGTGTTAGAGGCCTTCTTCTGCTGGCTGCTGACTGCACACACAGTCACCTTTTTGGGGTTCTGGAGGGCCCTGGATCCCCACTGGCACTGTCCTTACCTCGCTGTGGCCCTCATGCTTCGGCCACCCTGGCAGCAGAGCTTGGTACGCGGGGGAGGTGCTATCGTTGCTGCATCTGCGGAGTCACCAGTGCGATTCCCAGCTCCTCCAGGAACAGGCGGCACTTGTACAGTTTGTTCTGCATCCAGGTTGGATCCACAGCCATCCACAACACAAAGGAACTGTCTATTTTGTCTATTGGACGTAGTGAATGTACGCAGTATGTGTAACATACTGAATTCACTGCTTGCGCACATCTCCCAGCTGAGACTGTAGAGGACGGGAGAAGGTGGGAAAGGGGGGACGATGGTATCGCCAATTGCTGATGGATGGGCTGACGATGACTGTTCGGAAAAATTTCACATATCGCACAACTCTAGCACAGATCCTACATGGACACCCTCTGATAATAAAATCTACAACACACAGACCTCAGCAAACCCTTGTGTACTTGCAGACGCAGAAGATATCATTTTGGCTTAAAGCGATATTCCACTTTACATGATAACCCACTCAGTATGTCCTCACCTCTATGCTGATGTGATGATGGTAAAGATCTTCAGTTCACTAAACAATCCTGGAGTTTCAGCAGAAAACAGGGTTGCAGTTAAATCCAGTACAATGGCAGTGAATGGAGATCAAACGTAAATGTTAAAAAAAAGAACACAAAACAAACACAAAATGTCTCCATCCTGCTCGTGTGGTGTAATCCAAGTGTCTGCAAGCTGCAACATTAAAATTTAACCACAAAAGACGCCATTTACACCATGTTTTTAGCCAAAATGTCAACTGTAGCATGTAGCAGGTAGCATGTAAACATGGCGTCGATCTCATGAGACTTCATATATCTCTTAATGGATGCACATGTGAAAATATCGCGAGTTAAATTAACATTTTCAATGTTAAATTAGGCCAGGTACAGAGCCAGGTGGCTCCATAAGTTTATAAAGACCCATTTTATTGCATGACACCCTCCCTCAAGATTTTTTCCTCACCCTGCCTGAGTAGTTTTGGGGTCTAAACCTGTTTTGTCAGGTGTATTATGTGCTGTCCTGTAGCTATTGTGAGTCTGCAGACAGACCTACTCGTGGCCTGATACGCTCACTGTGCAAGTTGCGGTCATATTGTCAACAGAGAGAGATCAAACAGCATTTTCCTTTTGTTTGACATACTGTACGCTGAATCAAAATCAGAAGTGAGCGAGAGACACAGAGGAAGACAGAGAGGGATGTGTCAGTCAGTGTGTCGCTGAGTCTGAAGTCTGATTGTGATGATGATTCAACATGACAGCCAGCAGCCTCCTTTTCTCCTTGTCCTCTTCTTTCCTCTGCTCCCCTTTTATCCTTCCTCTGTTCTTCTGATTGGAGAAGAGGAAGGGAGGAAAAAACTAGAAAGGGATGGAGGAGGAGGAGAAAAAAGCACACATGAGAGAAGAGTGGAGGGGAAAAGAAAGGAGAGTAATGACGAAGGGAAGGAAAGGAAAGCAGAGGATGACAAGCGAGGATTTCCTACCTGATATCTTTGCATTTTGTGTTTGTGTGTCTAATTTTACCAAAACAACTAGGAAACACATGTCGTTTGTACAGTTTAAAGATGACACTCTTTAATGAGGACAGGGCCTGTTTACACTTGGCACATGTGTTGTGGGTGATCCAATCAGAAGTGGACAGTTCAAAGTACATCAGTGCTCACCTGGCACTGTAATGCATCTCCACATGCGTCTCGAGTGACCACCTGTGATCAGATCTCACTTCACTGCTCCACATGGAAATAAACACATAGTTACATCGATTCCCTTTGCAAAGACCAAATGCAGTGAATTATTATCAAGTCAGACATAAGACAAGAAATTAGGTCAGAAAAGTGATAGATAGATGCTTAAGGGTGCAGAGTGTTTCTGCAATGATCACCGTACAAAAGCACATCTTTATAACTTTATTCAGTGATTTGGGTGAAACTGGATCATATTTTATGGAGAAAATATTTTCTGTTTTCCCCTCTGATGTCCTTCGGCTGCTTTGCCTCAACTCTCAGTGATTTAAGAGTTTCCTGATGGACTGATAACTACTTGTCACTAAAGTAGCTTCTAACTGTAGCTGCCATTAGCTAGTTAGTTCAGTTTGTCACACAGCTAGCATTAAAGCTGATATATCTTAGCTTTAAAACCTAAATAAAGCTTAATTAGCTTTTTTCCTCCTTCCCGGGGTCCAAAGCTTCTGTTCAAGTTGTGTAAACACCAACACTTCCCAGGACTTCCTCAGTTCAGCAACACCCTGTGACCCAAACTGTCCAAATCATCTATTTACTACTTGCACACATGGAGCAGAAATTCTAGAGTACAAGTTTTACTCTGAACATCATGGCTGTGCACAAGTTACAAGCGGCTGATAGGCTTTAAAACTTAAATTATTATAATAATTTATCAGCTTTATTAAACTTACTTTATTAAACTTACTTCTCCCAGTCCAGGGAGAGTCAGCTACTAATAGAACCTCTAGTTGCATGGCTAACAAAGCTAACTAGCTAACAGAGGCTACAGTTAGCAGTTACTTTAGCAAGCTTTCTGACCATCAAGAAACTGTGAGTAAATGACTGAGAGTTGTGGCAGAGCAGCCGGAGGACATCAGACAATGAGTTTTAATGTTCTCAGTCATGAGAATCCATTGTGCCTGCTGTTGTGGCTTCTTCTTCTTCTTGTTTTTCTCATAATGTCGCCATTGGCAGGTGGTCCTTCAGTTCGGCCCAGGATGCATTAACATTTACACTACAGAAAATGTGTGATCAAATGTGTCCCAGACCACCTCAACAAGTGTGTTAAGTGATGTGATCACAGTGTGTCTTGGGTGGTCGTTGGTGATCCGATCACTTGAGACACAAGTTCATACCAGCTGGAAGCAGGCTCATAGTTGCAGTGACCAACTGACTAAGTAGCTTTGTGACAGTCCAAGCAGTCAAATGAGTTTGATCTCAAACACGGTCCTGATTTCTGTTAAAAGTGGTGGAGTTCTAATGATTTCCCTCTGAAACTTATTAATTCTGCATTTGCTAAAGGAAACAGCCCGATTGACTCAGTGTCCAATACAGACCGACATTGTTCCACCAATGCCTCGACATTATAGTGGTAGAATCTGTTGATGGTAAACTCCCACACACTCTGATGTCTCTAAATATGTACATTTCAAGATTTAATGTAAGCTGATAAGTCTCCATTGTATTGTTGATGGTTTATCCTTGCAGGCTTGTGGGCTGGTGATGTGACTGGAGGGTTGTTGGCCTGGATTGCTGTATCAACAGGGACAAAGATCCCCTGCTTTAATGTAACTGCTCTCTGTGTTCCTTTGAGTAAAACACCAAACCTTCAACGGCTCCATCAGAGCTGCTCGGTGACCTGTGGTAACAGAGGACACGTCCTGTCTGCAAAAAAGGCTCAAAAACGAATTAAAGCCATTCAGTTTCTACCTCTAAAGATGACATAAAAATCCTCTGCTGGCCAATAAAAAATCTCAGATATGTGAAGGCAAGTCAGGCGAGTTTTAGTGCATTCGCCTCAGACTCCCCATCATATTAAAAAGTAGAGAAAAGAAAAACCTCCAGCTGTAATTCAGCGGCAGGAGTGCTGAGTCAGACTCTTTCTGCTCCACATCACCACTGGACCATCTGCAGATCACTCCATATGCTCACCTAATGAGGCTTTGAGACCAGGAACACCTACCTACTCACTCACACACACACACACACACACACACACACACACAGAGGAATACACTCTCGTACTGTATGTTTTAGGAGGCCTGTTCTCACTCCCAGCATGTCAGATATGGCAGTTTGGTCAGTGCCCCTGTGTTTCAAACTATAACACTGCAGGTACCCAATTGATGACTTGAGGTGGGATGTCCTCCCCTTTGCACTCGTTCTGCTAACAGGGGATGGCAGGTTAACAGAGGTACAGGGGTTGTTTAAGGCCGTTTTACAACGTTGAATGCTAACTCGACGCCTCCAGTCATTTCAATGAGAGGAAGGCAGCAGCAAGGGCAGTGATTGAAAGGGTACTAAAAAATCTGTACTAAAGTTCCACTACATCGCTGAAATATTAGTGAATTACTTGTCTGTATAAAGGTACTCTTAGAAAAAACTACTCAGAGTATCAGTTACTTTTTAGTCATGATGTTTAATGCTGTTTCTGTTTCTCCACCTGTGCCTGCTGCAGTTTGTCCCTTTTTTTCTGTCCCTATGTGCTGGTTGGCTGGTTGGCTACAAACTTAACTTGAAAATCTCAAAAGTACAAGTTGCAGTTAGTTATTTCCATTCTTGTGTTGGGGTAAAAAGCAGTTGCTGCCCACATAAATGTGCACAGATTTTGCTCTGCTGCACAGAGTTCACCTTGTTGAACTTCTGGTGATGACTGCCTGGCTTTGGCCAGTCAAATAGAAGGGCACGGGCATCGTGGGGTCAGGAAGATCATGGAGGAGCTGATGATGCTGGTGTCTGGATACCTGGAGTTGTACAACACAGGACTAGCCATGTACAAGGACAACCAGAAGAAAAACTGGGCCTGGATAAACATTTCCACCAAAGTAGTACATGTGTTGTGGACTTCTGGGTGGGTTGTACCAACAGCATCAAACGGCCTTTAGTCGAATGTGTTAGTCTCGTTTGCCTGAATCATTGACTTTATCTGACTGAGGTTCATGACAGTTGTGACTGTGAAATGTCAGCAGTCTAACTGCTGTGTATCAATAAATCCATGGTGATGTCTGTGGTGCTGAAGCAAAAGATGGATTCGTAATTGCCTTTCTCCTCAAGTCCCACCTTTCGTCAGTTTTGTCTTGGATCTTTACTATACATATTAAAAAATGCTGAATCGTTGCTTATGAGTCGGTTCACTAGTTGTAGGTAAATGAAATAAACCAGGTTCATCCCACATGGTAGCAAATATCAATCATTTCTGGAGGCACACTCCTCGCTTTATGTTTTAATGTGCTGTTGAAATCAAGTGATGTAGCATAAAGAGCAATAAAGTCTGCAAACATAAGTTCTGTTACATAACATGTGTACTTAATGTTCATGTTAAGTTAATGTACATAATGTGTGGTACATTATGTACATTCACTTGCAAAACTAACATACTTATTTTAACCCAAACCATGATCTATCTGTAGTTGCCCCGTCACCCAGCAGTAGTTTAAAAACCAGTTGAAATCAGTAAATATCACAGTCCTGTTTGAAAGCAGGACCAAGTGACAATATATCACAATGGTCTACTGATTTCAAGTGGCACTGAACAGGTGTGCCCTGGATGTATCCCTATAACACTAAAAGTCCTGGGCTTGTGTTCAGAAATTGTTAGAAAAATACAAAAACACATCCACAGCTCCAAGACGATAATCCATTATTTAGCTAGAATAAATGCTACATATTCTATTTCAAATATTTTACAAATGCCAATCTATCCAAGAGCAGTTACGCAGCATCTGTGTCAGCCCTCATTCCCTTCCCTTCTTTCAGCGCTCTCCAATGAGGAAATGCTGCACCAGTAGTTCTCTGTTTTTGCTCTCACCATCATTCACTTTCTTTTTTGGCTGTAACTCTTCTTCTGAGTTTCTTTTTTATCTGGAGCATCGGAAACCTTTCTTGGATGCCTCTTTGGTCTTTTTCTGCCGTACTCTAGTTGCTGCAGCTTACTACGTCGCTACAGTTGCTACAGAGAGATTACCCGGTGGTGATCAGCTTAATCAGCATTCTGTGAACTCGCTTTGCGAGGGCTTGAATGTATCAGGTGCTTGTTTATATGTGAGAGTTTAGCTCTCCAGCTTGAATTCTGCATGTAGATGATACAAACACTTGGTGTGTTCTTTTAAAATAATCACGATAGTCTGTTCAGATCATGTATAACTAGAAAGCTAGCATTTGTAGGGAATATTAGAACACCCCCTTTGAGGTATAAGAGACTGGAAAGTTAGATATGGTGATATTTAAACGGGTGGAACTTGTTGGAACGGTTACACAGCCAGCAGGCAGTAAACTGTGTCTGAGAAAATGACTTCAGGGGAAAGAAAGTCCCTGAGGTGTTTATATATTTGTAATGAAGTTGGTTTGTTGAGGCCGAGGTTTGATTTTAATTCACTCGAGCTTGTGTTACTGTAGGCCAGAAGCCAGAAAGAGCCAACTGGTAAAACTTTAAGCATTCTTCTCATGTGTAAATGTTGTTGGGGATTCCAAAAACTGGAAAACAAGTGCAAATATTCACAATGATCATTTACATTTGTGTTAGAATTATTGTGATTGCAGGATTATAGATTCCTTCAGGGGCTGATTAAAAAAAGAAGCAGTGGCAGTCAAGTGGTTTGATGAAGAGGTGCAGATCCATACTCATGTGTGAGCAAACATCCAACAGGTCAACAAGGTAAAAAACATTTTAACTGTGCTGCTCTTAATTTACCTTGTCAGGCAGTCAGGTATGCAAGATCACGCAAGAATCCATCTTACCGGGCTTCAAGTTTTGTGCTTGTGGCTGAACCACAGTGGGTCGGACCAATCAGCAGCTTATGAGGAACTACTGACAGCTGTGGGCATGGTTTAGGTGTGACGACAGTGATCGAAACAACAGTAGTGGCTCCTACAGAGGTTAGAGTAGATGCTGCTGTGGCATCAGTTAGATCAGAATTGAGAGAAGATCAAATAACAACACTGAAGGCTTTTCTCCCAACTGGCTTCGGCAAGAGTTTGATTTACCAGCTGCACTGGTAGTGCTCTCCTTCTTGTCATATGGTTCGTTGATCTGATTGGTTGAAGTTAGCCTGTGATTGATGGTGATGGATGGCTCATCCAATCACCTGCCAAGTATTTCTGAAAGTGCCTGCCCTTTTCCATCTTCCAAGGACAACTTTACAAACTTTGGTGTCACAAACCATCTGGTGTGTCAAGTTATTTCCTCATTGAAAGCTCCAGAAAAGCCATTGAACGTACTGAAGTTTCTGGTTTTTCACAACTTTATTGGCACAGATTTTTCAATACAGTTAACAACACACTTCACCAGTCTGTCATGTGTGAGTTTGAATAGCCAAAGTGTTGCTACACCACCAATGTCTTGTTTATCAGTTCTTAAGTGTTGCTTTCTTTGCAATCGCCTCAAGGATCCTCTGAAGGAGCGCTCTCCTCTTCCATGGCACTTCTGACATTTGATACTTAAATAAAAGCTGCGGTGTGCTGAAGGCAGGGTAGGATTGTTTATTGTTGTAAACACATTCAGTTGGCCCATCCTTCCCAGCTCAATTCCCAGAAGTCTACTTTAGTAAGCTAACTAAGCTAATCACTGGTGCCGACCCGTCCAACAGAAAACAGGCCAGCTCCACATTGTTCTTCATCCCCATCCTTTCTGTCAGTGCTCACCAGTGAGTGAAAGCCAATCAGATTCACTCTCACTTTGGAACTAGTTTTGCTCCCTTGGCATTTAACTTTGCTACATTTGCATTTTTTTCAGGGCTGTGTCTGCCATTTCCATAGCTTCCTCTTTGAGGTGTACTTATGAACTGGCTTTTACAAAGTCCCACCCTCACACCCTGTGTGCTGTTACTGGCTGGGGGCTATTCACCCACTGCCCAAAGATTGACACCCAGAAACATCCCAACCACAGCAAAGTAAGAAAATACATATTTCCCATTTCCCGGGAAATATAAAAAGGGACACTGGGAATTTTTTTTTTTTTTTTTTAAATCTCCATGCTGTTTTTTCTGTCTTTTACAGCTGTGTCTATGTGGCTTATAGGCAACCAATAAATTAAAATAAACCAAACACATCCCAGGTGAAAGTATTAATTTTGAATCATCTTCAACTGCTTATCGAAATTGGGTCGTGGAGGTAACAGTTCCAGCAGGGAAACCCAGACTTCCCTTTCCCCGGCTACATTAGCCAGCTCTGACTGGGGGATCCTGAGGTGTTCCCAGGCCAGGGCAGAGATATAATCCTGCACCTAGTCCTCGGTCTACCCCGTGGCCTCCTCCCAGCTGGACGTGCCTGGAACACCTCCCTAGGGAGACGACCAGGTGGCATCCTCACAAGGTGCCCAAACCACCTCAACTGGCTCCTTTCTACGCAAAGGAGCAGCGGCTCTACTCTGAGTTCCTCACGGATGACTGAGCTTCTCACCCTATCCCTAAGGGAGACGCCAGCCACCCTCCTGAGAAAACCCATTTCAGCCACTTGTATCTGCAATCTTGTTCTTTCGGTCATGACCCACCCTTCATGCCCATAGGTGAGAGTAGGAACGAAGATTGACCGGAAGATCGAGAGTCTCGCCTTGAAGCTGAGCTCTCTTTTTGTCACAATGGTGCGGTAGAGAGAATGCAAAACCGCTCCCGCTGCTTCCGCTGCTCCCGATTCTCCAGCCCATCTCACGCTCCATTGTCCCCGCACTCGAGAACAAGACCCTGAGATACTTGAACTCCCTCACTTGGGGTAAGGACTTATTCCCTACTCGGAGTAGACAATCCACCGGTTTCCTGCTGAGAACTATGGCCTCAGACTTGGAGAGACTTAATAAACAAATAAGTAAATTAATAAATAAATGAGTAAAAGAGAAAGGGTAAAGGTCAGGGAGGGGAGTTGCGTATGTGTGTATACAGTGGCATGAGTGTATATACAGTGCTTAACAAATTTATTAGACCACCTGTCATAGAAACGAGAAAACATAAATATTTTAGAAATTTTTCAAAAACTTGTTTAAAACTAAAAATGTTGTTATTTATTTGGCAAATATCAAACTGAAACAAATAGTCCTGTTTCACACATAATAACCAGAAAACTTCATATTTTGTACAGCCTCTTTTGGCCTTGATAACAGCTTGTATTCTTGCTGACGTTGTTTTTATATACTTTTCGACAGTCTCTTTTGTTATTGAGTTCCACATAGTTTATCGCTGTTCCCACAGACTTGCTTTAGATGAAACTTTTGTGCGATCAATCTTTGAACCTACTAAATCCCAAATTTGTTCAATAGGATTCAAATCCGGACTTTGACTTGTCCAGTCCATCAGTTCCAGGACTCCAGATTCCTTCTTCTTGGTCAAATAGTCTCTGCACAGCTTTGAAGTCTGCTTGGGGTCATTGTCTTGTTGGTGTATGAACCCACGACCAATCAGATTCAGTCCAGAAGGGATTCCATGATGCGCTAAGATGTTGTGGTAGATGTTCTTGTTCATGATACCATCGATTTTCACTAATTTGCCCCGCGCCGTTTCCACAAATGGAACCTCATACCATAATGGAATCTCCACCATGTTTCACTGTGGGTGCAGAGCATCTGGCATCATAACGTTCTCCAGCTTTTCTGTGGACATAAACACGACGATGCTGAACGAAGAGTTCAAACTTGGACTCATCCGTCCAGAGGACCTTCTTCCAGTCATCAACAGTCCAGTGTTTGTGCTCCCTGGCAAATCTGAGGCGTTTCTGGATGTTTGCAGGCCTCAATAATGGCTTCTTAGCAGCTAGTCTTCTCTTTAAGCCTTGTTCTGTCAGTCGTCTGCTTCTGGTCATTCTGGAGACTTTCTCAGACTCTGATCTAGAAGCATTTATCTCTGCCTGAAGATCAGCAGTGCTCTTCCTTCTGTCTCTAGAACTTAAGACAGCTGACACTCTGAGCTCTTGATGTTTTACCATTTTGAACAGGAATGAGGAATTGGATTCACCCAAATTTGAGCCGGCTCACTGGGCTTCTCTGAGAAGTCAGAAATTAATCAAGCATAACATTCAACCACTAAAACTCATTTTTCTGTTCAGGAATGCAAATAAATAACTATAATTTGACATCTTAATGAAGAAATAACAATAATGTGCTTTACTATTTTTTCTGTTTTTTTGTAAAACAGTAAATTTGAAAATTCATGGATAACAATAATAATTAGGGGCCGGGCAGCCTAAGCTGCCAGGACCCTATTGTAATCCTGCATGTTCTTCTTTCTTTCTTTCTTTCTTTCTTTCTTTCTTTCTTTCTTTCTTTTCTTTCTTTCTTCTTCTTCCGAGGAAATCCTACTTCCCATGCACGAAAAATGACCAAACTTTGCACAAAGGTCCAGTCCCATGTCAGATTGCCTCAGCTGCAAAAACAGGCCAATAGTCCTGATGGTGGCGCTACAGCAAGCCTCTAAAGTTCAAAATTTTGAAAATTCACAACAAATCAACCATATGTGCTACAGATTTACAACTTTCACCAAAATGTAGCCCCAATACTGAAGAAACTTTTGTACATTTAAACCTATTGCAAATTATGAAGTCCATCACTCTGTTTTTTTCAAAAACTGTAAAACTTATTAAACCTATCTCCTCCCACAATTTTTGTTCAATTGACACCAAACTTCCTACAGAGCATCTTCAGACTGTCCTACACAAACGATCCACACAGATTTTTGATTTATCAAAAATTGAGCCTACAGTGCATCAAAATGTTTGACTGTAAACGGTAATATAAAACATATACTTGCAAATTCTTGCTAAATACATTTTCAATGTTCATGAAAAAAATGACAAAATTTTAGAGTCATGGTAGATGATGTTTGGAAAATATCAGAATTTTATCTCAAAAACTGAATTTTTTACAGCATTTTGAATTTCACTCTCATGTGAACAATTGGAGTCAATGCAAAAATGTCATTTTTAAACATCAGTTTTTCACTTTTGGAGCCAATAAATCATTGTTAAAAACTAATGACCAGCATCTCCATGCTGTCTAGATGCAATTTGTGTATTTTGGGATTTTTGTCTCAATAACTGAATTTTTGACAGCCATTTGAAATCTGCCTTTACATGCTAACAGCTGCTGTCTTGCACACAGGTGACTAGCTTAGTCAATTTGTGAAGCTACAAGTGGTGTTTCCATTTGCCAATTAGCTCAGTGAGATAGAGGATGGTTCTTGGTGTTGAAGGTTGTGAGTTCAAGCCTCAGCTTGTACAACATTTCCATATGAGAAATCTACCCAAACTTTTCACAAAGGTCCAGTCCCATGCCAGATGTCCTCAACTGGAAACACAAGACAATAGTCCTGATGGTGGTGCTACAGCAAGCCTCTAAATTCCAAAACTTTGAAAATTCACAACAAATCAACCATATGTGCTACAGCTTTGGAACTTTCACTTTGAAATGTTCTTTTCCATGGCATGGATGGCTGCTGCCTGGCACCCTGATCCTTGGCTTAGTCAATTTGTGAAGCCACACATGAACTGTCACTTGCCAATTAGCTCAGTGAGATAAAAGACGGACTTCAGTGTCAGAAGTCGTGAGTTCGAGCCTCAGCTAAGGCAGGATGGACTTTCAAATGTGAAAGCCTTATGTTCAGGTATCATGCTATGTGGATTAGAGACTACTAAGGTTAAAATAATTATGATTCAGGGAGTTTTGGGAAGAGACAAATACTCTTTATCAACACGTTTCCCTGTTATCCCTTGTCTCTTTTCCCTGTTTATTTGGCTTAGCTATCAGTCAATATGCAGAGTCTCTTGTGCCAGAAATTGTGAGTTCAAGCCTCAACTGATGTAAAATGCACATTAGAATGCCACCTTTTTTTCATCTTCCTACACTCTGCTTGTTGCTCAGAATTGCCTAATTTTGCCTAAAATTGCCCGGCCCCGACCATTGCTGCGCAGCAGCTATAATTATATTTTAGCATCAAAAATATCATTTTGGTTAAAGAGCTTCTACATACTGGTGTATTAATCATTACAGAAACATAAAAAATGATTTTGGTAATTATCAATGCTGTTAATTTAGGGCAGCTGTGGCATAAACCTTACATTGGGTGATGGTCTAATAAATTTGTTAAGCATTGTATATGCATCAAGAGGTGAGTCAGGTAGGAAGATGAAGATGCATATGTACTGTAGAATATGTAGGTGAATTTCATTTACTTCACTATGTTAGTATGGCAGCAGGGCTCCATCTTTTAATAAATATTTCTTTTTGGAGTCTCAAGGACTTCACATACGTTTTATCTGTTCCACCTGGTAAATTTCCCATACCTTCTCAGTCCACATATTATATGTCAGGTCAGGTTTTAACCACTTAATTGTGATACATTTAATTGCTGCTGTTGTCAGTATTTGTAAATTTGTATTTTTTTTGCTCTTCCATCAATGCCCTCTGGTATTAGGCCCAAAAGTGCTTTCCTTGCATCTTTTGTAAACTTTTGATTAAATATTAACTTAAGTGCCTCAAAAAAAAAAAAAAAAGTACTTAACTTAGTGCATGTCCAAAATATGTGGGTATGATTGCCAATTTGTGCACCACAATTTCTCCAACATTTATTTGAGTGTGATTTGGGTGTAAAATTCTTTATATATCCAATGTAGGTTAGCGCTGATAATGCTTTAGGCAATCCAAATGACAGTTTTATTTTTCCTCAAAATTTTAAATGTGGCTCTGGTCCATTCACCCATTTGAGTTTCCCTTAGGGGGACATCTAGGACGGGCAGAGTCTGTAAGGGCCATACACATAAATCCTTTTCTATGTTCAGCCAACGTGTACAGGAGAGATCCTGAATCCATGTTGTTAAAGGTTTTAACTGTGCAGCCCAAAAATAATATCTTAAATTCGGGAGTTTGAGCCCTCCACGTGGTATAGAAAGCTGCAATGTTTTAAGTCTAATTCTTGGTCGCCTTCCTTGTCATATACCTTTTGAAATGAGCCTGTCCAATTAATCAAATATGAATTTAGGAATATCAATAGGTAACATCTGAAAAGGATAAAGAAGATTCATGCATTCACTTTCAATCCAGCCAAACAGAGATAGTAGAAGTGTTGACCATCGGTCCGAATCCTTACTAATATATGTTGGATTATGCTTTTATAGTTTGCATCATATAACTTTTCCAAAGAGTTGAAACCGCTCTGAAGCTTGACCGTTTGTGAAATTTTGGCACCTATATCCATAGCCAATGTTTTGTCCACATTCACTTTATAGCCAGAGAAGTACTCATATGCTGAAATGAGGTTCTCTAAGTATGGAATTGTTGTTGTAGGTTCAACTAGGTATTAAAGAACATCATCTGTTTATAATGATAGTTTATGATGTTAAACTGTGTTGTCATCTCTAATAAGTTGCACTAGTGGTTCAATACAAATCTCAAATAGTAGGGGTGATGGCGAGCAACCCTGTCTGCAGCCGTGTTCAAGGGCAAATCAGTCTGATAAGAACCCACTCACTTTAACTGCAGCTTGTGGGTCAGAATATAATGTTTGAATCCACTTTATAAAGCTGGGGCCAAATTGGAATCGTTTCAGTGTCTGAAATAGGTATTTCCACGACACTTGGTCAAATGCGTTTTGGGTATCGAGAGATAATATCATAGCTTCCTCCTCCTTGACTTTTGGATGGGTCATTAAATTTAGTGATCTTCTAACATTGTCCCCATAATATCTACCACTAATAAACCCAGTCTGGTCAGGGTCAATAATTTTATTGACACGTCTTGCTAAAATAGCTGCTAATATACGTAGATCTGCGTTCAGCAGTGATATGGGTCTATATGATTTGCATTTGGTGGCGTCCTTACCTTCTTTATGTATTACAACTATTGTCACCTCCCTTCAAGAGGGGGCCATGGTTCCAGATTGTAACGCATGATGATAAGCTTTTAATAATAAAGGTGAAACTATCTTTTTAAATGTTTTGTAAAATTCATTAATATACCCATCTGGGCCCGGACATTTATTGTTTTTCAAGGTAGAGATTACCTGTTGTATTTCCGATTCCTCAATTGGTCATCCAATTCTTTTGCCATAGGCTCCAATAGCTCCTTTGATTTTATGTTGCCCAAGAATTGTGCCAATTTGTTATCATCTGTGCAAGTGTCCGTGCTTCTGTACAGGGATTTATAATATTCTGCAAATGACTGTGACATCTCATCTCGTTTTGTAAGTGTTGAATCATTATACATAAGTTTCTGTACAGTGTGGGATGATTGCTGTTTTTTAAGTCTTAAAGCGATATTCCACCCAAAAATGAAAATTCACTCAGTATGTACTCACCTCTATGCTGATGTGATGATGGATGAAGATCTTCAGTTCACAAAGCAATCCTGGAGTTTCAGCAGAAAACAGCCTCTCAGACTCGAGCCAGATGCACAAGAGATCTCGTGATATTTTCACACGTGCATCCATTAAGACGTATACGAAGTCTCGCGTTACATCGATACCATGTTTACATCCTACCTGTGAGGCTACAGTTGACATTTCAGCTAAAAACATGGTGTAAATGGCGTCTTTTGTGGTTAAATTTTAATGTCGCGGCTCACGGACGCTTGGATTACACCACACGAGCAGGATGGAGACATTTTGTGTTTGTTTTGTGTTCTTTTTTTAACATTTTATCTGTGGTCTCCATTCACTGCCATTGTACTGGATTTGGCTGCAACCCTGTTTTCTGCTGAAATTCCAGGATTGTTTAGTGAACTGAAGATCTTCACCCATCCTCACATCAGCATAGGGGTGAGTACATATTGAGTGAATTTTCATTTTTGGGTGGAATATCGCTTTAATGCTAACAGTCTACTTGCCCTTTTGCCGTTTTCATAATATTTTTGATTTGCAAACCTTAAATTGCCCTCAGTCTTTTCTGTAATTAGACTGTCTAAATCTCTGCATGCTTGTTTGAGAGTATTGAACAGACTAGAGATGTGTCCTTTTGTGTTGTTGCTCAAGCCGTCTTATTTTGTCTTCCAGTTCAATTTGTTTTGCTTCCTTTCTCTTCTTTTTTGCACTTATAAATGAGATAATGCGATCTGGGATATACGCCTTAGTGCAGTCCCATAGAATGAGAGGTGATATTCCAGGCGAGGTGTTAGTACCTAAGTAATTACTCAATTCAGTTAAAATGTGATAAATTCCTTATCATTTAAAAGTGATGCATTTAATCTTCAGTGTTTGGTTGTTGGCCTGTGACCTACAGTATGTCCCATGTCAAAGCGAGAGGCTCATGGTCAGAGACGGTAACTGGTAAAATCTTTATGCTTTCTATCCTGTGCAGCTCTGCCTTGGGGGTAAAAAAAGGTCAATTCTAGAATGAGATGAATGTCTGTGGGAATAAAAAGTAAAATCTCTACCTTTAGGGAATTTACTTCTCCAACCATTTACCATCCCTGATTCTATCGATAGGTGTTTAAGCATTTTACTCATTCTGGGAGTAGTAGAGTTTTTGAGGGAGGTTGCCTGTCTATAAACTGAGTCATGACACAGTTGAAGTCCCCTCCCAGCAATAGGACACCAATACTGTGCTGTAGTGTTGCAGTGAACATTGTATGAATGAAGCCAGGCTCATCCTCATTTGGAGCATATACAGTGGTGGAAAAAAGTTTTCGGACACCCTTAAAATTTTACACAATCTCAAATATGATCATGAAATATTTGTGGAAAAATCCTTTTTGTGTTTCAAAAGGTGTGGCTGCATTATACACACATTACACACACACACAACAAATACAAATGATATTTTTTTGTTTATTGTTTACAAGAAAAACTAACAAAACTAAATTCTTGACAGTTTCAATATGTCAGTTCTCAACATCGTCGGTATCAAAGTCAACAAATAGAGAATGTGTTCAAAACTGAACAAAAAATAAATAAACCATCACATCATCAAATTAATATTTAGTAGTCCTGCCATTAGCACGCAGTAGAGCTCTAATCCTGGCTGGCATGTTCCCCACGAGCCTTTCACACTGTTGAGGGGTAATCTTGTCCCATTCTTCTTGAATTACTGCTTTTAATTCTTCTAAATTCTTTGGTTTATGCTTTGAAACACACCTTTTGATAATCCACCACAGATTTTCAATGGGGCTCATGTCCAGGGATTGAGCTGGCTTCTCTAAGACCTGGATACTGTGCTCCTGCAGCCAAGTTCTACTGGCCCTGGATGTGTGGCGAGGGTCATTATCTTGTTGAAACATCCAGTTTTGACCTCGACGGAACAGTGCACGTGCAGAAGGGAGCATGTGGATTTCGAGAATGGCACAATACTTGGCAGAGTTCAATGTGCCATCACAGACAGTGAGATGACCAACACCAGCAGCACTCATGCATCCCCAAACCATGATACTGCCTCCACCATACTTGACAGTAGGTACTGTGCATGCTGGAGATAATGCTTCGCCTGGCCTTCTGCGTACCCTCACATTAGCAGGAGGAAGATAAAGCTGAAAACTGGACTCATCTGACCACAGAATCTTCTTCCAGTTCCTGGCGGTCCAGTTCTTGTGTGCTTGGGCCCAACGACGCCGGGCTAACCTCTGTCTCTCATTGATCAGGGACTTCTTGTCAGCCTTGTAGGACCTTAAGCCATGATCTAAAAGTCGGCCACGTACAGTGCGGGTGGAACACTGGACACCAGTTTAGTTTGACCACTGCTGCTGAAGCTCCTGTGATGTCATTCGGTGGTTTTTCTTGCTGAAGAAACCCTTGGATGCCCAGATCTTGGTTTGTCTTCCAAGCTGCTGGTTCGTCTGTATTTCTGCAGAGTGTATCCAACTGCTGAAGGACTGCATCTGCACTTCCTGGCTATCTGGCAGCAGCTGTACCCTTCCTGGCTGAGAATCTGTATCTTCAGGCGTGTTTTCTGCGTTAGGTTCCTTGTTTTAGCCATTTTTGTCTCTGAAGAACTTTCAAATGTGCTGGCTTTATATAGACACGAAGCAACAAAGATTATGTCTTTTAATAAAAAGCACGACCTTCATTAGTGGATCACTGGTACCAAAATGACCCAATACTCAAAATTTCTTATGTATTTTTATGGAACCAATCAATTTTAAGTTTTTAATGGCTTTTTTAGGATTTGTTTAGTATTTTGGCTGTGACTGTACTAAAAGAAATTGCACTTGAAGACCTAAGAGTGATTCTTAATGCAATATTTCACAAATGCATGGGGTGTCCAGAAACTTTTTTCCACCACTGTATGTTCATTAGAGAGACCTGTGTTCCATCAATATATCCATTTACTAAAATAAATCTACTCAGAGTCAATATGAATTTTAGTTGGTGTAAAATTGACCTGTCTATGTATCAAAATAGATACTCCCCTCTTTCTCCCCGATTGGTGCAATGAGTAAAATACTTTGTCTGCCCAAGATCTTTTTAGCTTCTCATGTTCTATTTCTGGTAGGTGGTCTCTTGTAAGAATGCTATTTGACAGTTAGCTTTTCTTAACTGATTAAGGATTTTCTTCCTCTTTATGGGACAATGGAGCCCTTTAACATTATATCTTATGACTTTAAGTGACCCCATAACTCAAGGCTGGACTGCGGAGAATAATAATTTTGAAAAGTGATGGAATGGGAAGGCAAGTATAGTGGAGATAGGTAAGAATTGGATCTATGTGAATGATTGTATGAGTGTGAATGTGTGTGTGAGTGTTTGTAGTAAGCAGGGGTGAGTAATATAGGGAAAGTGGGATATCTAAAAATGAAAAACAACAGGGAAAACAATGTGGAGACATATACCAGCATAAAAATTGTACATCTAAAATTATAACCTTGTACATAAGATAAACAGCAATTGCAAATACAGGCGTAAACTCTACACACTCTAATGTTTAAGCATTAATATACAATGTATGTATTGAATTAGGTGAAACGGTCAGTTTCCCTGTCGCTCTCATTCTCAAAACAGGATCCCTGGGGAACAATGGGATCCGCACGAACAGAACTGAACATAATGCTAGGTAAAACATGAACTCGACCAGCATTAGTGTCCAATCAGTTCAGTCCATTCAGCTGCGAGTCAGAACAGGCAGCTATGCAAGCAGGCTTAGAGGGTGCTCGCCTTTGCTTGGATACAAAACCAAACAGAACAACTAGCTTGCAAGCAGTTCAGGCTCCTGCAGAACCTCATGTCAAAGCATAGAAAAGACGACATCTTTATCATAGTTTCAATGCTGAAAATTATTATGTATGACATATAAAGCCTGTTGTGGAGGAAAGGAATCGCAATACAATGTAAAAAGACAAAATCATAATAGTGTTTCACTCCTTTGCTACACCATGTGGGCTGTACATTCAAGCATCCTGATCAAGTCTTACCCTGTACAGCACTGATGTACTCCGACACACCTACACCTACACCTACCCCTACTCCTATTGTCGCACATTTTCGCTGACACCCCATACGCACACGCATACAGTGCCTGAGCGCTAAAAAAACTAATCAGCATACAGCATTCTCTGCATCTAGCTCTGGTGTGAGCGCTCGACCTGCACCTCAGTGGCTTGCACATTAGCTTTCACCTGGTCAGTTTCCGTGCGAATTGCACCTGTGTTGTTAGCGATCTCAGTTTTTTTTTTTTTTTTCTCTGTTTCGTTTCTTAGGGATTCACAATCATCTACTAAAGCATTCTTCCACTCTTCTCTTATAACAGATGATATGTCTTTTCTTAAGGAAGAAAGGATATCAGCTTTGACTGATGTGATGTCCATGATGGATTTTTCTGCGGGGGCGGGTGGGGCCTCTTCTGGATTGTTTGAACTTTTCCCCGAGGAGGTGTTGGGCCTAGTGGTGGACGGGCTGTCGTACTTATATTTTCGAAGATTTGATGCCATCCACGTAGGTTTTGCTGACCTATTACTGCACTTTAATTTATTAATGCTATATTTGAGTGTTTTACATATGGTTTGGGGCAGTAAGCGTTGTTCAAATGTGAAATTAATAGGGATTCTGCAGGAGCTCTGAAAGGTGAGTCTTATTCCATCTGCGACTCAGTCGGGAAAAATGTTTTTGAAATATTCAGAATACATGGGAATATATTTAGAGTAGGGATGCACGATAACTATCGGTGCCGATAATTATCGGCCCGATATCGGAAAAAATGTCACACAGATAAGTGTGATAATGATTTTTTTTTTTTTTTTTTTTTAAATAGCCAACATAGCCTTGATTTCACTCATTTTCAGTCTGTTTGTTTGCCCTGTGTTGCTGGCGCCTGCTGTTGTCACGCACATAACGTCATATTGATGCGCCACCTCAAACATAAACATGGCACCACCATCACCAGTGTGGGCATTTTTCACTGTTTCTGAAAAAGACAACGCGATTCAGTATGCAATAAATGTTCAGCCGAAGTGCCGAGAGGAGGTAAAAAGTCTACCAGTTTCAACACATCCAACCTTATTAGCCACTTAAAAGTTTCACCATGGAAACGACGGTATATGGAGAGAGTATGAGGATGAGAGGACTGCTGCGGCTAACGCTGCACCGCCAGCCAGCAAGGAGTCTGGAGTAGGGATGTTCCCGACGACTGATTTACCTGAAGATTAAACGCAAAATTTAATTTAGACTAGTCGACTAGTCTAACACCAAGAAAACACACAGAAAGCAGTTAGAATTGAACAGAATTTATTAATTTATAATGTTAAATACTGTCCGTAAAAATACTGTGTGTATTAAGAGCCATTTGAAGCCGTTAATCACAGTCAACAATCGCCAAATTGTACTTTAAATGCTGCTGAACTGCACAAACATTACACATTAATATACAAAACATGACAACAACTCACTAAATGCTTCACCTTTTCAGACCGAAGAGGATGACAGTGTCTGCGGGTAAACAACCTGGAGCTGACTGTCAGCTGACACACAGTGCTAGCCTTCTGCTGCGTGTAGCAGCCTCTGAGCACAAACAGAATATGGGATCTGTCTCAACTTAATAAAATGACTTTGTACACACACACACACCAAAAACACCAAAGGCTCACACCAAATGACTTGCTTTAACACATTTCATTAGTTTATAAGGAATTATAAAATGTCAGTTCCATGAGACCGTACAGACAGTAACAGATCACAGGTGGAATTTCATCCTCACAGCAAATTTCAGTCTGCATGTGACATGCACAGTGATCATTATGTTCATCATAAGTTGATTAATGTTGAAATTAGGGCTGCAGCTATCGATTCTTTTAGTAATCGAGTAATCTATCGATTATTCTGGCGATTAATCGAGTAATCGGATAAGAAATATTGCACGTTCTGCAATTTTTTCTATTACATTACTTTTGCTTTATTTAAGAGCAATGGTAATATACAAAAAAGAAAATAAGACAAGTCTCTTAAATGAACAACTATAAATTGCTATCATAAAAATACTGAGTAAAGTAACTTGATTTTTACTGTAGTCCTTGTTTAGTACTTTTTACTGAAGCACAAAAGTAAAAGTAAAGGTATTAATGTCTGCAGAAACCATGAACAGAAGATGTTGGTCACTCTTTTAACTGAAAGTCACCAGAATGCTTCATAAACATGTTAAAATCTTTTTTTTTTTTCTGGAGCAGGACGCTCCCAGACCCCCTACAGGTGATGGTTCACCAACATGTCACCTTTCTCTCCTCTTATGAGTCTGCAGGTCTGTATTTAGTCATTAAAAACACCAAAAAGAGAACCATTAAAGTACAACAAAAGCAATAAAAATGTTGATTTTTGAAAAAAGTAACAATTACATGCAAGATTTTGACTTATAATTTATGGCGTCCGCCACTTTAAAAACTTTGGCACCAAGACAGGATTTTCTATTTTTGGAGCTGCGCACCTTTCTCTGTTGTGTCTAGAAGGGAACCCTTTATTTTCAAAACTTATTTGTTTTGTTTGTTTCCGTTGTTTCTGATAAAATAATCAAACTCCGCGATCTTTCGCGGGTCTAGGGTTCCCTTCTAGACTCGACCCTCTCTGTCTCTCTGTCAAACTAATGACAGCAGACTGTCTGTGAACAGCATGATGTGACACTGCAGTGCTTCACACACACACTTGCGTGGACACTCAGGTATAGTTTGTGACCAATTTTGGCATTTTTATTTTTTTTAATCAGTCCGAGAGGACGAAGGCATCCGCGATTGATTAGTGATCAGCTTAGAGGAGATGCCACTTTCAAATCTTGCTAGCTCTCCAACATTACCAACTGTAGCTTTAATACCACCAGACAACACACTGAAGCAGTCAGGTTTGGAATGCATATTTCTTATTGTTATATGTAAGGTTGACTGAAATATGACCAATGTGTTTTAATGGCAGCAGAAATTAAACCTTAGATTTCCCAGGATTCCTGGGATATGTGCTTCTTTTCTTGGTATAGAAAATGACTACTTTCTGGGAACAATATTAATCCCTAATATGAATCTTATCGGTGTTTATACTATTTCTTTTTTTTGCAGTCCTACAGATGGTACACAGTCTTATTCCAGCCACATTCGGCCCTTAGTAGAAACCAGACTGTTCCACTTTGACCTTTTAATGGAAACTGGACCATCTCACTTTGGCCCTGCTGTGGAAACCAGAATATCCCTCTTCGGCCTTGTAGTACAGATCAGACTAATGAGTGTGTTGTAGAAGGCTAATTAGGCTCCACAGCTGTAAGTGGCTGTAATTGCACGCACGCACGCACGCATGCACGCACGCACGCACGCACGCACACACACACACACAGACGCTTCAAGGCAAAGTTGACAAACATGCCAACATGGTTTCATCTTTAATTCCCTCTTAAGTCTCTTTTCCTCTTCCTCCCTCTTCCTCTTTATAAACTCTCTCATCTCGTCTCACCCACCTCCTCTCAACCTCATTCACCTGCAGCCTCCACTCTTTTATTTCTCCATCACTTTATCCATTCATTCACACTCTTAATCTGTGAAAACATCTTTTATTTTTCTGCTGCTATGAAAGCTGAACAAAAAATAGCAATCTATCTATCCCTCCATCCATTCCTCCCTCCCTCCCTCCATCCATCCATCCATCCATCCATCCATCCATCCCTCTCTCCCTCCCTCCCTCCTCCCTCCCTCCCTCCATCCATCCATCCATCCATCCATCCATCCATCCATCCATCCATCCCTCCCTCCCTCCCTCCCTCCATTCATCCACCCATCCATCCATCCCTCCATCCATCCATCCATCCATCCATCCATCCATCCATCCCTCCCTCCCTCCCTCCCTCCATTCATCCACCCATCCATCCATCCATCCATTCATTCATCCACCCATCTGTCTATCTATCTGCAAACACATGCACAAGCGCAAACTCAGACACACACACACACAGAAAATCCACACACAGTCCAATGTCGTCTGGATGTCACCAGACAGAGAGGTGTCTAGAGAGAGTCCTCTGCCTCTGGTGACAGCACCAGAGTGTGTGTGTGTGTGTGTGTGTGTGTGTGTGTGTGTGTGTAAACAGCAACACGGACAGAGGAGAAAACAAACAGAGGATGGAGAGCGACAGGGAAAAAACAACAGACAGAAGGCAAGACAGAGGAAGAAATGAGACAGAGAGAGAAGTGCCAGACAGCAGTATAAAAAGAGAGGGAGAGAGAGGCAGAAAGAAAGACAGGGTAATGAAAGAGAGGGAGAGAGTTTGCCTGAGGACAGAGCGACCAACCTTGGCATGCCTGGCTAAAGCAGGGGCTGCTGGGTAATAAATAACAGCCATTGGGGTGTCAGACAGACAGAGGGAAAGAGATGGATACACCAAACAGACAGACAGATAGGGAAGGACAGACAGACAGACAGAGACAGAGAGATAAACAGATGGATATTTGGGATAGAAAATGGTGTTAGGGACAGTAAATTGTTAGAATTCTTTTACCGACACATAATAGGAAATGTGTTGTGTCAGTGGAGATTGTAAATGGTGTTTGTAGGACTTGTAAATTGTGTTAGGCTAAATGGTGTTTGTGGAACTGTAATGCTAAGATAAGTAAATAGTGTTGCATCAGTGGGGCAGGTAAATGGCACTGGGGATAATAAATGGTGTTAGGGATAGTGAGTTAATATAGAAAACAGTATTATAGATGTTAATGTGTTGGGTAAACAGGGATTGCAAATGACTTTGGTGGGACTGGTTGGTAAATTGAGTTGTTTTGGTAATGCAGGTGAATGGTGCTTGGGATAACAAATGGTGTTAGGGACAATGGATTAATATTGAAAATAGTATAATACATGGTTAATGTGTTGGATGACTAGGGATTATAAATGGTGTTGGATGAACTCTGGGGTTGTGGGAAGTAAATGGTCTAGCATTGTTAGGGCAGGTAAATGACACTTGGGATCACAAATGGTGTTGGGACAATGAGTTAATATAGAAAATAATATTAGAGATGATTAAAGTGTTGGGTGAATAGGGATTGTAAATGACAACAGTAGGAATTTGGGGTTGTGGATATTAAATGGCACTGCTTTGGTGGGGCAGGTAAATGGAGTTGGGGACAATAAATGGTGTTAGGGATAGTGAATCACTTTGGAAAACAGTAATTTAGATTAGTATTATAGGTTCGCGTGTTCAATTACTTTGGGGTTTTAGTTAGGATTTTGGGGTTGTGGATAGTAAATGTTGTTGCATTAGTAGGGCAGGTAAATGGCACTGGGGATAATAAATGGCGCTAGGGATAATAAGTCAGTTTGGAAAATAGTATGATTAACAGTTAATAAGTTTGGTGAATAGGGATCAGCAGGACATCAGCAGGACTTTGGGGTTGGGGGTGGATACTAAAGGGTGTTGCCTTGGTAGGGCAAGTAATGGGGCTGGGGATAATAAACGGTGTTAGGGATAGTGAGTCAATAGAAATTAGTATTATAGAATGTTAATGTGCTGAGGAAATAGGGATTACAAATTGGTAGGACTGTGGGGCTGTGGATAGTAAATTGGTTTGTTTTAGTAGGGTAGGTGTATGGTGCTTGGGATAACCAATAGTGCTCAGGACAATGAAGCAATATTGAAAATGGTAAATAGTATTGAATCAGAATCAGAATCAGAAATACTGTATTGACACATACACACACACACACAACACACACACACACACACACACACACACAACATACATATAATATAGAAATCAATATTATGTAGAGACAAAATAAAATATTAAAAATATTTGCATTGTACATTAAACTATATACAACAATAGAAAAATAAAACTAAGAGGTGTAAAAGAATTTCCAATTGTAAGTAAGTGATGTACAACAATATTTACAGCTAGTGGTACACATACTAGTGTAAAACAACAGTATGCTGAAGATGAAAGTGTCATAGGATACCCGCATTATAATCAGAGTGTTGGTTGATTTAAATGCTCAGTATAAGTAAATAATGTAGTGGTGATGCCAGTGCCTTGTATTGCACTCGTGAATCGTTATTATTGCAGAGTATTAAACAGTTGAAATTATTGCACATATAATCATATTGAAAGGACAGTATTACACATATGATAGATGAAAGATAAATAATATCCTTCTGATGAAGATTCTTAAGGTGAGTTTCTGATGATGACATGATATAAATAACTAAAGAGTAGCTTCTGACAGTGTTGATGTAAGTCTAGGTCAGTTTGTTTACAGTGTCAGACACTGAGGGAAGAGTTGTAGAGTTTGATGGTCACAGGTAGGAACGACTTCTTGTGACGCTCTGCGATGCATTTTGGAGGAATCAGTCTCCCACTGAACGTTCTCCTGTGTTTAACCAGCGTGTCATGGAGTGAGTGGGAGACATTGTCCAAGATGACATGCAGCTTGGACAGCATCCTCTGCTCTGAGACCGCCATCAGAGAGTCCAGCTCCACCCCCACAACGTCACTGGTTTTGCCGATCAGTTTGTTAAGTCTGTTGGCATCCACCACCCCCAGCCACCTGCCCCAGCATGCAACAGTATAGAGGATAGCACTGACCACCACAGACTCATAGAAAATCCTGCATCAGTGTTCTTTGCTCAGTCCAGTTTATTGTCAGTGTGTACCCCCAGGTACTTATAGTCCTCTACAATGTCCACACTGACCCCCTGGATGGAAACGGGTCAACGGTGCCTTGGTCCTCCTCAGATCCACAGCCAGTTCTTTTGTCTTTGCCACGTTGAGCTGCAGATGGTTCTGCTCGCACCATGTGACAAAGTTGTCTACAGCAGCCCTGTACTCACTCTCATCACCCTTGTTGATACATCCAGCTATGGCAGAGTCATCAGAAAACTTCTGAAGATGTTAGGTCTCTGTGCAATAGCTGAAGTCCGTGGTGTAAAGGGTGAAGAGGAAGGGAGAGAGGACAGTCCCCTGCGGGGCCTCGGTGTTGCTGACCACTCTGTCTGACACACAGTGCTGCAGGTGAACTTACTGTGGTCTGCCAGGTCAGGTAGTCTACAATCTAGGACACCCGGGGGGCATCCACCTGCATTGCTGTCAGCTTGTCACCCAGTAGAGCTGGACGGATGGTGTTGAACGCACTGGAGAAGTAAAAAAACTTGACCCTCACAATGCTCGCCGGCTTGTCCAGGTGAGTGTAGACACGCTTGAGTAGGTAGATGATGGCGTCCTCAACTCCAAGTCGGGGCTGATAGGCGAACTGGAGGGGATCCAGAAGTGGCTTGACCATGGGCCTGAGCGGATCCAGGACGAGTCTCTCCAGGGTCTTTATGATGTGGGAGGTCAATGCCACAGGTCTGTAGTCCTTGAGGTCACTGGGTCACGGCGTCTTTGGTACAGGAATGAGGCGGGACGTCTTCCACATCACAGGGACCTCGGAAGACATGGTGAAGTACTCCACTCCAACTCCACATAACTCGGGGGCACAGGCTTTGAGCACCCTGGGGCTGACACCATCAGGGCCTGCAGCCTTACTTGAGTGGAGTCTCATCAGCTGTCTTCTCATATGGTCAGCAGTGAAGCACACTGTAGAGGTGACAGGTGGGGGAGGGGTGGGGTCCTCAGGGTGGTCTGGGGATAGTAAATGGTGTTTGGCTGACAAAACTGGTAAATGGTGGTGGAGACAGCATCTCTGCATGACTAATAAAGACTCGGGGCGCCCCTGTAGCTCAGCCCGATGTACTGAGACTGTCAGTCCTCTGCAGCGGCCGCAGGTTTTACTCCCGCCTGCGGCCCATTTGCTGCATGGCATCCCCTCTCTCTGCTTCCTTTCCTGTCATATCTCCAGCTGTCTTATCAAAATAAAGACTAATAAAGACTCATCAGTTGTGTTTGGGATGCTAAAAGGTGTAGGGCTGATCTGAATGCCTTGGAGTGTCTACTGTTGCCATGGTAATCGATGTCCAAATCATCATTGGAATGCTTCAACCTTACGTCAGCTGCGCACATTAATGAGGAAACACATCCTTGCAAGGGATCATTTGAGGATTAGGCTGAGGAATCTACTCTACAGGTTAGAAACAGCTGCTCAGTTTGGGAGTATTCTCTCATGTGACCCTCTCTCCAGCACTACCTGACCCTCAGCAGGCGGATTTCCTCTGTAGCAGTGCGGCGTGACCTGCTCTAGGTCAGCCTGGAAAGGCCCGTGGAGAAGGTGGCTGACAGTTCCAGTTTTACAGACCTCATCCCTTCCCGGGGTTGTGGACTTTGTGCTTGCTGTGCCCTCTTCGCCCTGCTTCTGGCGTGACTGCTGACTCCTCCTCACTGTTCCTCGTCATGTCACCAGGATGGGGACTGGTGTGTGTAAAAGTTGCCAGGGAACTGCGTGAATGTCAGTAACCTTCCCAAAAACTGCCTTGAAACAACTGAGAAGTAAATAATGTCAAATTCCCTTGCCAAAGCTTCAAATATTTGTGGGTAGTTCCACAAAATGTTATTGAGGACAGCTCTAAAATGGTGTTGGGTATATTAAATGGGGCTCGGTATAGTATATGGTATATGCGTAGCAAAGTTTGTCGTAGGCAACTGGACTTGATAGAGTTCTTGAAGACGTTTCGCCTCTCATCCAAGAAGCTTCTTCAGTTCTGACTGACTGGTTTGGGAGTTCAGGTATTAAACCACTGTGTGGTCGTTAACACCTAGAGGGGGCATGTGTCTCAAGTGCCCACCCTTCCATTGTGTGGACCTTGGGTTTCACCTGGGGTGGAGGTGTGAATGAGAGTCGTTAAGAACCCTGCCACCATGTGCCTTGTTGGAGTCACATGATTCCTGGTGTGTATCCAACTGTCTGGGGAGTGATCTTAAAACTGCATTGTATGTGGCAGATAAATTATGTCTTAGACCTCCTCCTCTGTTGAGAGATGTTCTTTCCAGGTTAACAAAGATGGCTTCTTTTACTCCTCTCTCAAACCATCTGTCTTCCCTGGTCAAAATATGGACATTGTTGTCTTCAAAGGAGTGTCCTTTCTCCTTCAAGTGTAGATGGACTGCTGAGTCCTGACCTGAGGAGGTGGCTCTCCTGTGTTGAGCCATGCGCTTGTGCAGCGGTTGTTTTGTCTCCCCAAAATAAATACCTGAACTCCCAAACCAGTCAGTCAGAACTGAAGAAGCCTCTTGGATGAGAGGCGAAACGTCTTCAAGAACTCTATCAAGTCCAGTTGCCTGCGACAAACTTTGCTACGACTACCAGGACCTGGATGACTGAGAACCTTCACAGACATATATGGTATATGTAAGCACTGCTGGTAGTAAATGATGTTGGGGATCATAACAGACTAAAACTATATTAAACAAAATGGCTGCTAGGTCAGTAGCCACGCCCATCGCCAGTAGCTCATGCAAATGGACCAGATTATCACAGTTTAACCTGATTTGTCTTGGCTGCCACATAAAAAAATAAATAGCAGTGAAACTGGCTTTATTTTACCACAGACACTGACTCATGTTTTGTTTGTAGAGACTGAATTCACAGTTTAATGATATGTTCAAATATTAGATAAAATAACATTTCTCCCTTTAATAGAAGAGTAAATACTAAGATTTTAAGGCAGAAGGAAGGAGGAAGAAGAGACACGAAGAATATAGGTTGGATTAAAGAGGGAGAGAATGAGAAGCAGTGAGAGAGATGGAGGGAGGATGATGTAGCAGGACATGGACAGGCATGTACCTACACACACACTGACAGAGAGGGATTTGAGAGGGATTTGACAGTGAAGTCATCTCTGTGTGTTATCTTAGCTTTGCACTGAGCGGGCAGCTGTGAATGACCACACACACACACACACGTTTCTTCCCTCCCACACATACTATCACAACGCATTAGGGCAAACACCTTATGAGCTTTGTGTGAGTATTGAGCCTGTATGTTAGTGGTCCCACTGTTAACTGCTCTATATAATCTATGTACAGGCCAGTAATGTACAGACAGAATTTATAAAAATCAAATTTTTAATCCTAAAAACTAAACATCAAAACAGTCTTTTAGTGTTGTCTAAGATTACCAAAAAAAAAAAAAAAAAAAAAAATCATATTGGTGAGTTTCTGTATTTAGAGCTTGGTTATGTTTAGGCCAACACATAAGCAAGTATCTCTTCAATCTGCCTGCAAATAACAAAAAACAACGTAATGCTTTCAAACAGGTGGCAAAAGTACACACATTCTTTACTGAAGTACAGATACTTGGGTAAAAAGTAGAGGTACTGATTCAACTTGTTTACTGCAGTAAATGTGAAAATGTTCAGGGTTTAAAATGTTCTCAAAGTATAAAAGCAAAAAGTTGTCCTCTGAAGGACATTTCTAATGTCTCCACATCCCTTATTCTCCCCTTTTTCTGTCCTTGAATAAATAATAAGTCATAAAAATAAACTTTTATTCATTCTTGAGGAGTCTCACAGCCCCAGGAAAGAAACTGTTCTGAAGTCTGGTGGTAGAACAGTAGATACTTCAGTATCTCTTGCCAGAACACAGCAGAGTGAACAGAGTGGCAGGAGTCAGTATTGTCTTTTAGCGTCCTCCTGCTTCCACCTTTTTTCGATGGTCTCTACACTGGACCGAGCCATTTGTTTACACGAGTTGGCTGCTGTCGTCCTGAATCATCTCCACAGATGCACAATAAGATCATGAACAGTCCAGAGTGGAGAGGCCCTGAGACACTCGTGAATTAGGCCATTTTAGTGTATGGATTTTAGAAAAAGACATAATTAGCAAAAACTAAAAAAGGAAATAAAAACTTTCTTAACCAAAGCAGCTTGAGGCCTGAGGGAACTTCTGACCTTTGCCTGGTGCGTGGTGCGCCCCCCTCTGCGTTAAGATCATGGTTTGGTTTTGGTTAAAGCTGGGGAACAGTTGTTGTCTTGGTTAGGAGAAAACCTGCTTGGTGAAGGTCAGAGAAAGATTCTTGGTCTCTGGGATTATAAAGTCAGACACTTTGTCTGACCGCCCACCCACCCTGACTCCCTGAGCTTTAAAAAGAAGACCGTAAAGTTCTTGAAAGGATCATAACTTTTAAATTCTGCTGTAGAATATATAGACAGAATACTAAAGCAAACCTCATCTCTCTGTGTTCTGCTCAGACTGAAATGCTCTTATCTCAGAGCTTCTAAAAAAAATCCTTCCTACCTCTCCTCTTAGCTCTTATTCTCCTCATTTCTCCTCCCAGTGCTGCTCGGCCATCAGCAGTCTGTGCACCAGAAATCTGGTTACTCCTTTATTTTGGCTTAAACACTGACATATTTGTCTTTTTGACTTTCTTCTGTCTTTGTGCTGCTGTTACACCTGAATTTTCTCTCTGGTGGCCCAATAAGAGATCATCTCATCTTATGTTTTTCACTAAAAAAATAGTTCCCTGATAACGCACACAATGAGAGTCAAACATCACCCTGAACAGTCCTGAATCTGAGCGCTGAAGACGACAGCTTGTTTTTTTTCTGTGCAGTAATCATGTCTCCTAGAAATTACGTCAACCCAGTCTCTTCAGTGTGAATTCAGATAACACCACTTTACACTTTTGACTTGTGTGCAGGTGATTCACCAATGTTTGCATCGATGACCACTTGGAAGAAGTGGGGTATGTCACATGAGGTTGTATGAGGCATTGTGCGTATTTAAGATGGTGAATCTCTGTATTTATCAGAAGTCTGAGGAAGAGCCTTGTGCTCCATTCATCCACCCAAACCTCCACCCTATACAGACTTTCTTGCTCTTTATACTACATCACTTGACATTTTTTTATGGTATTTGGATGCATCTGCTCTGCACAGCAGTTAAAGGTAGAGTCAGCAGGATTTGTTGAGCTGTTTGTAAATGCACCAAAAAGATGGTTTTACTAGTGTGTCTCATTTCCAGGATGTCAAAAACTGATGTTTCAGGTTGGAAATACAGAACAATACATACATATATACAATACAATTTCTACAGAAGACTGTACACTAAACTATTTTGTCCTCAATTAAAAAAATGTACGCTACTCAAGTGAGCCGCACCTGTGTGACCTCTGCAGCTCTGTGATAACGAATCATTTCTGCTCCTGTGGTGAGGATCAGCTTAGGGTTAGGGTTAGGGACATTGTTTCAGCTGCTCTGATGGGCTGTTAAAAGAAAAAAAAATGTCCAGATTATACCAGAAAAGAGACATTTATTAAAGACAAAGGTTCTAAGAATGAAAACAGTTTTCATTGATTATTTGGACGATAAAGCTTTGGAATGAATTGCCTGTTCTTTTGGGGTGTGTGTGTGTGTGTGTGCGCGCGCGCATGTGTGTGCAGACTAATGGCTCAGCACCAGTTTGAGTGTAAATGCCCTTTAATAATGCCTTTAAGAAGTAGACTGTAGATAGAGTAAACATAAAACGATAAAGCTTCAAATTCAAAACTATGTGGATTTGTGTGATTAAATTTGTACATTTTTATTTAAATTTTATGTACCAGTTTGTATTCACTAAAATAATCATGTAACTCATTTTTCATCTGGTTCAAATGTTCAACTCTGAACGCGTCGTGTTCCTCAAATCTGCGTGTGTGCATTCACAACATATAGGCTTTGTGTGCCTCTTCATGCTAAGCTACATGGGTGAGTAAGCATGTGTGTCTGTGGGTGTGTACTTGTGAGTAAGCTTATCTATATGTCAAGGGTTACAGGAGGTGTGTGTGTGTCGTATCAGGCTCCCAGCGCTACCTGTCAAATTAATTTCCCACTAACCCATCCTCGCTCGCGTATTTTCGGACGCCTGGTGAGCGTGTATGGCGGCGTGCAGGTCTGTGAGCCAATCAGGATGCGGTTTAGAGTCCCTGTTGGCAATAAGCGGCTCTGTGATTGGTCGAGGCCAGCGGGCTATAAGCGGGAGGACTTTATCTGGGATTAACTTCGATATCTAATCAATGTTGACTGGTGGAATAACAGAGGGAGAGACGGGGGGGGGGGGGGGGGGGGGGGGGGTTGGAAAAAGAGAAGGAAGAAAAGGATGTAAGGAAGAGAAAATGTGTGTGTGACAGAGAGGATAAGTCAGTCCTGAAGGGAAATAAAAGAGCATGTAGAGTCTGTGCATTAGAGGGAGAAAGATGGAGAGGAAAGAGAGAGGAGATGGGAGGAGAGGAAGAGCAGTAGAGGAAGGGAGAGAGAGGAGGAGGAAAAACAGACAGGACAGGAAGAGAAGGAGGAGGAGTGTTAAGAAGAGAGAGAAGAAGGGAAAAAGGATAAAGAAATGGAGTAGAAACAGGAGCAGGTCCAGACAAGGAACTGTGTAAGAGGAAAGGAAGAGAAAGGGAGTAAAAAAAATACTACAGTACAGGTGGAAGAGGAAAGTAGAAGCAAGTAGGGCTGGACAGTTAATCGAAAATTTTATCGAAAGTTTAATGGCAGTCTGGTCTGCTGGACTTTAAAAATCGCAGGAGGTGCAATATTTGATAAAAACCCAGTTTTTGTTTGTAGAATTATTGTTTTGCTGCAGAGACGCACGACCTCCACATCAGATTCTACAGACTGAAGAAAACATCTTTGTAGGGCTGCAACTAATGATTATTTTCATTATCAATTAATCTGTCAGTCATTATCAAGATTAATTGATTGGTTGTTTGGTCCATAAAATATCAGAAAATGGTGAACATTTGATCCTGGTACCAAACAAGTGAAAACAGGTGGAGCGCACAGACGTTTTCACGTTTGGACTTATTTTTCAACTAGTGATCAATCTGGCAATAATTTCCACTAATTAATCAGTTGTTTGGTCCATAAAAAGTCATAAAATGTTGATCAATGTCCAAGATGACGTCCTCAAATGTCTTGTTTTTGCCACAACTCAAAGATACTCAGTTTACTGTCAGAGAGGAGTAAAGAAACCAGAAAAAAACAGAGAGAACAATCCAAGCTGATTAATCGATTATCAGAAGAGTTGCCAAGTAATTTAATAGTTCACAGCTAGTCGATGAATTGATTAATCAACACATTATTGCAGTTCTACATCATTTGGTGCAGATCGCTGCAATAATCAGACCTTTAATATGTTTTTCAATGAAAATGAGAATAATGATGTAAAGATGATGATTCCCTCTAATATTGCAAATCTGCAAATGAAGAAAAGGGGGATAAGACAACATGTAACAACTATGATGCTGTAGGTCCACACGCCTCTCTAGCCTGAGTTCTGCACATGCAGGATTCTGCCACAGATTTACAGTAGAAAAACATTCCTGCACATATTGATACATTTTCTTTATTGATACATACCACGGCAGTAGACCCAGAAGCTAGAAATCTTTTTTGGCTTATGCGCCAGGCCAGCAACTCTCAATGGACTGAAAAAGTGCCATCTTTGTGTTTGTTATCCTGTGTGTAATACATCCATGGGCTCCACAGTCAAGTTAGCAATAACAAATATGCAAAGTCAGAGTAGACTTTCAAAATAAAGGCACAAAAACTTCTTGGTTAGCTTCAGGAAAAGACTGTAGTTTGGGTTAAAATAACTATGTTGTTACATGAGTTAATATACGCAAGATAATGTTATGTAACTTTGCCACCAAAGTTGTGTTACTTATGATACATCTTAAAAGGAAGCAAACAGTGATTGGTTTCAGACAGGACCAGAACCCTGGTCTCCAGGGTGAAAATCCTGTGTTTGTTTGATCTGTCCATCCATCACCTCCTCTGACTTCTACTGCACATCCAAACGTAACACTGGCAGGGCATCTTCAGAAATGATGCTATTGGCGTATCTACCAGAGGAGCAACCAAGTTACTGTTTTGCAAGTCACAAATAAGTCTCAATTCTTTGTACTCAAGTCACAAGTCAAGACTGACAAGTCCTGAGATAAGTCTTAAAGCGATATTCCACTTTACAAGATAATCCACTCAGTATGTCCTCACCTCTATGCTGATGTGATGATGGTGAAGATCTTCAGTTCACTAAACAATCCTGGAGTTTCAGCAGAAAACAGGGTTGCAGCCAAATCCAGTACAATGGCAGTGAATGGTGACCACGGATAAAATGTTAAAAAAAGAACACAAAACAAACACAAAATGTCTCCATCCTGCTCGTGTGGTGTAATCCAAGTGTCCGCGAGCCGTGACATTAAAATTTAACCACAAAAGACGCCATTTACGCCATGTTTTTAGCCGAAATGTCAACTGTAGCATGTAGCAGGTAGCATGTAAACATGGCGTCGATCTCACGATATTTTCACACGTGCGTCCATTAAGAGATATATGAAGTCTCGCGAGATTGACGGCATGTTTACATGCTACCAGCTACATGCCACCACACACCACACGAGCAGGATGGAGACATTTTGTGTTTGTTTTGTGTGGAATATCCTTTTAACTTCTAAACTTTGACTTTCTCATCCTCAGTAAGTGAGGAGAAGAAGAGAGAAAAAAAAGGGAGAAACAAAGGAAAAGAAGGATGAGAGGGAGGGGGGGGGGGGGGGGGGGGGGGGGGGGGGGTTGTAGGAGGAGCAGGTCTCCTCTCAGTGGCTGTGCTCTGATGCATGTCAGCGTCCTCCACCCCCAAACATCCTACAACCCCCCACTCACATGAATTAAAGCCTCTGTGTGTGTGTGTGTGTGTGTGTCATTGTCACCCTGAGCAGTCCAAACTATTCGCTGGAACTAAAGACCGCCACAAAACAAAAGTATGACTCATCACACCACACACACACACACACACACACACACACACAACACACCACAACACACACACACACACACACACATCACACAGACACACACACACACACACACAAAGGGGGTGAGGTAATAGCAGGGAAACGAAATGAAGAATGAAAAGTTGGAGGCTGAAACAGCAGAAGGAGAGACAGACACAAACTTTGGTTTGGTGAATTCTTCAGATGTTAACATGAATCAAACTTTTTCAAAAATAAACAATATAATTGTGACCCATTTGAACAATTTAAACTGGATTTAAATAAAAAATAAAAAACCTTCACCATAGGGAACAGTAGAGCAGCGATCTGCAACCTTTAGGATCAAAAGAGCCATTTTTGGCCAAAAGAAGAAAATAAAATCTGTCTGGAGCTACAACTATTAAACTCTCACACTTTCTCCACAGCTTACGGAGACTCAAGAAGATGAGCCGCCGTCAGGCCACAGACGCAGGCTGTGACGCTCATTTTAGTTGATGAAATATTAAAACTTTTTCAAATTTGCTGTAGGGTCCATATTTTTACAGTTGGCAAATGTAAGAATCACATCCATATTTTTTAAATACAGTTAAATACAGTTAAACTGTAAACTGAAGATCTTTGAGTTGTGGACAAAAGACATCTTGGACTTTTTATGGACCAAACAACTAATCGATTAATCAAGAAAATAAATGACAGATTAATCAGCAATGGAAATAGTTTTGCAGCCCTAATCTTGATGCGTGTTATTGAAAACATAAACGTGTTTAATACTTGACATAAATAAGAAATAAATGTGTTTAGTCTGAGTTAACAGGACATCTCATTGTTTTTATTTCCTCTCATCAGGAAAATGACAGCTAGTTTATTTATTTATTATATTTTTCTCTCTATTATTTGTGGAGGGATCATTTTCCACACTGAAGGCACGCCTATAAAATCTGTAGTGTTATATATCTTTTGATATAGTAGACAGATTTTACAATACATATTTCCCATGTTTAAAATCTCTTTTGAATACACACTTTACTCACACAAACTAAAAGGTGCAGGTGTACATTACATATAATTGTGTACTATGTCCTTCACTGCAAGTCCTTTCTTAAAGCTCATTCATCTTGTCCTCTTCTCTCTTTTAATTACTCTCTGGTTATTTTATATTTTTTACATTATTAACGTGGTCTGTATGTCTGTATACATGTGTGCATGTGTGGAGGAAGGTGTTTGTATGTACGGTACTCTGTTATATTTGTTCAAAAGGACAATAAACAGGGTTTTTTAAAAAAAGAAAATGATACAGAACATTTTAGCTTCCTTCATAAAATAGACAAAATAAGAGCATTTATGCAGAATTAACAGACTCATTTTCTTTCCTCTCATCAGTAAAATGATACAAACATTAAAATGATTTATAAGAAGGTGGACTCCACATATAAATCTTAAATTTGCTGAATATCTTTCATAGTCTTTTATTTATTTGGCAATCCAAATAAAGTCTCCTGCATGACCCACAGGTGGGTCACGACCCAGTGTTTGGGTCATGCATTTGCAGCGTCCGCAGTTCTGTTCTGTCTGAGGCTGTTGCCATGTTTCCTGTTTGTGAAAAAGTCATTTTAAAATGTTCTGCAGCTGATTTAGTGTCACCCTTTATATAAACATAAAGTTGGGGGACTTGCCAGAGACAGACAGTAAACGAATGGTGAAAAGTGCAGCAGCTCAGACTGGAGGATCCTAAATTTACTGTTTACTTCACAATCAGTGAGACAAGCCAGTGATAACTTTCAAAAGCTATAAAATTGTTTCTGTGGCGTCTGATAAGTCTTCAAACCGATGGATCTATTTTTCAAACAGGACTTTGTAGATTGGATTTCATATTTTTTCCAATTTCAGCAACATCAATAAACTGAAGCAGAATAAATCAAATGTTGGCAGATTCTTTTTCATTTTCCACTCATTTGTCTGATGCACCGATCAACCGGCCACAGACCGGAACCAGCCGGTTTTCATCGTGACCGGCCCTGACCGGTGACCAGCCGGTCAGCGCCACATATCCGATTCTGTGCCCATCATTGTCACAGGTGTTCTGCACGATGGTCACATCATGCGCGCAGCAGACAAACTGGCCGTGATATCACTCCCACCACAGCGCTGATCACAGCTACACACACTCTGAGACACATGCTCGCATGAAGTCGGTGTCAGCGACAGATTCCAAGAACAGGATAAAGAGAAGACAGTCTACAACGAGACAGAACAGCTGACAATGTTGCAGAACAGCCGTAAAACTTTGTAGCTCTTCATGCTAATGTTAGCCTGCAGCAGACTGCTGTTCACAGAGGGACAGTTAAATCTCACCTCCTGTTCTGACTGAAGAATAAACAACCTGTGTCTCCTCAAACATTTTCTCATCCAGACTCGTTTAACTTCTGCGTCTGTTTTTCTCACAGAAAAGTTTTACTGCAGCAAAGTGCTGCACCGCGTCAGTCTCCGGTTTGTTTACATCTGCTTCCACAGGAGATCACATGAAATTGCATCCTGCGAAATCCCACGAGATTCAATGATGTCGTGAGATCGTGTTCCCCCTATTCATAATCTTAATATAAAACTATAATAAGGCCTGGCTGTAACCTGGGGGACTTTGGAGAAAATGTAAAATAGTATTTAATGAATATTTAATAGTCAGTGTTTTATTATGAACATCTAATTTAATTCTTACAAGAAAAGTTTCAGAAATGTTTGTGAATGCTGTCAATTATAGTTCTTAGACTAGCCTGTCAGACTAGCTCTGACTAGTCTGACAGGCATGAACTAATGAAGCTTCTTGGATGAGAAGCGAAACGTCTTCAATAAGACTTTTAAACAAGTCCAGTTGCTTTCGATTTAATCTTTTCCTGAGATTACAATGACCTGGACGAATGAGAACATTCACGGACATATAGTTCTTAGAAAGCCTGAAAATCGGAATCGGCCAAAATTGGAATCGGCAGGTCAGACCCTTCAAAAAAAAAAAAAATTTTTAAAATCGGAAACTGGAATCGGCCAAGAAAATTGAAATCGGTGCATCTCTAGTGGGAATCTGTCCTCTCAGGACTGATTTAAGTCTTTTCCACGTGCTGTTATTTTGTTCATTCACTTTACACACTGATCTGAACTTTATTTCAATAAAGCTCAATGAATTGAACTGATCTGAGGATGGAGAGAGGTGTGATGACAGAGGGAGAGATGGATGAGACAGAGAAATGAAGAGACAGAGGATAAAGTGCTGCGCTGCTGACACATCCTGTCTAATGAGAATGGGCGAGAGAGACAGAGGGAGCACAGAGAGCGAAAGAGAGAAAGTCATATATTAACATTTAGGGTTTAAACATCATGCAGTGTGAAAGTCTCTCTCTCTGTCTCTCTTTTTAGTCCATTTGGGTAGTCGCTCTCTCCACGCCACATTAATCTGTGTAATTAGGTTTGAGGCCAGTTTTACCTCCTCTCCTCTACAAATCTTTTCTCTTACTCCTCTGTCTTCCTTTCCTCCGCATGTCCCCCGTTCCTCTTCTTCATATCTACCCAGACTTCTTCGTATTCATCCATCCTCTCTTTTCTTTGTCCTTGTCTTTCTATCAACGCCAGTCTCTCTGTTTCTCCCTTTAAATCTCTCTTCACACAGAGAACCTGGAGGAGGACTGAGTTAAATTATTCATGTTAGAAGGAAACAAGGAACAAGACTAAAGAGTCTACAGCCACAGCTCTGCCAAGCTGCACTGAGTTAAAGGTTTGTGTCCGTGCTAACATACTGATGTTTGGCCATAGATGTGTTATAATAAATAAACTAGATACAGGATGCAAAGATGGCGCTTATTCAGTCCCATAGGAGTTGCTTGCCTGGTGCAAGTGCCCAATTAACTTCCAGATTTACTTCCTGGTTATACAGCTCACCGAATATACACAGCGTGTTTCCTCCTTTGCCCCCGCCTCTGAGCTCGACCCACAGACTTTACATTGTAGTGACATCACGGGTTTTTAAATTCCTTTTCTCGGCTTGAGTGAAGTTTTTCAAAGATAAAACCTCCACAGATCAAAATATCATCATAAAAAAAGTCAGAACTGAGCTTGTTTGTAGTGGGAGGTGTCCTGTCAACAGTTTTACAGGTGTCTCTTTTATTATTTTACCTTTGTTTAACCAGGATGTCCCACTGAGATTCAAAATCTTTTATAGGAGAGACCTGGCCAAGGTAGCAGCCAATAAAAACATTAAAATGCAACAAATACAACATATTAAACCAAAATCCACAATAAAACAACTATTTGAACATAGTAGCCTCTCAAGAAAAACAAGCATGTTTCCATCACCATATTCTTTTATAACAGTCGCCTGAGGGGGAAAATGCTTTTTGGGCTGGTGGGGAATTTTTCGCTACAATACCGTAAGTGGCCACTGGGGTAAATTGGAGGCAGGGCTGAGCAGCAATGCCCTGTCTAGGTTCATGTAATACATACAGATATAATGTTCAGCATGGTCTCCTTCCTAGTTAATTGCACTAGCATGCTAACTAGCGCTAAACCATTGAAATATATAGAAATGGATGACATGAGAGCTGCCCAAAAGTGGAGCCAAAACTTCTGGATCGCTCCCTGGTGGTTGGCTGCAGTGCAGGTCCTAAACCCCGTCCCCTCCACTGGCCAAACTAAAACATCAAAGTACATGTCAAATAATATTTCATTTTACGTAGTTCTTATCATGCTGATGTTTGTTCAACTGTTCATTTTTCTCATCATATTAGTTTTAATTAGTTATTTGATGCTTTTAAAAACAGCTTCACGTGTCACGATTGACAGCTTGATCTCGTCATGCCTAGTTGATATCTCGACATGAGTGGAAGAACATCAGTTTAACCTGTCCCAGACTGAGCTTCTTGTCATTCCAGCCAGTCCCTCTATACAACAAGAGATGAGTATCCAGCTTGAATCCATCCACCTCACACCTACAAGGTCTCTCTGAAACCTGGGCATGATGACTGACAACCAACTAACCTTCAAGGTCCGTGTGGCCTCGATTGCTCGGTCGTGATGTTTTTCCCTGTACACCATCAGGAAGATCAGACCCTACCTATCTGATCATGCAGTACAACTCCTGGTAGGCCTGTGCCGATTGGCGATCCGATCATATATTGGCGATTGAAGGGATGAACAACGATCGTTTTTTTCCCTTGGCGATACTACCAGAGATTGTGGCGAATGTGCAGTTAAGAGAGAGAGGGAGAGACAGACAGACAGAGAGACAGAGAGAGACAGACAGACAGATAGGCAGAGAGACAGAGAGAGAGAGAGAGTGTGTGTGTGTGTGTGTGTGTGTGTGTGTGTGTGCGTGTGTGTGCGTGTGCGTGCATATGACGGTGGAGCTTACTGCGGCTATAATTAATTGATTAACAAGAACAAAGCACCATGAATTCAAACACTTCTGACCCTTAGTGCAGTTAGGAGAGTAACTTGTGGCTCTACCATCTAAGACACACAACAGGATGTCTGCCACCACTTAGTTCAAAATATTAAATGATGAGTATGCAAAGTGTGCGCTGCGCTGTCTAAAGGAGGATCAAACGCACCCAACTGAGGTTCAAGGAGAACTTTGGTGCCACATTTAAATCTCAGACAAAACTCCAAGTGAAAGCCCAAATCTTCAAGAACACTGGATTCATACTTTTCCAAATGACTTCTGGGTTAAATACTGTCAGAGATGGCAGCATACGGACGGATTTAACCCCCCCCCCCCCCCCCCCCGGGTATTGGCGATCCCACAGGGTGACGATAGGACGATCTGACTGTGGGCAAGATCGCCCAACTCTAACTCCTGGTTCAGGCTCTCGTAATATCACACACTGAGTCCTGCAGCTTCTTACTGACAGGCCTCCCCGCATGAACATTCAAACCTCTACAGATGATCCAGGACACGGTGGCACGTCTGGTTTTTAAACCGGCCCTAAACAGCACATGTCACCCCGCTGTTCAGATCGCTCCACTGGCTCCCAGTCACTGCCCACATCAAATTCAAAACCCTGACACTTGCCTACAAAACTGCTTCCACCTACCTGAACTCCTTCATCCAGGTCTACAGTCCCTCTGCTCACTGCACTCTGCTGAGGAAAGATGCCTGATTCAAACACCACAACAGGACCCAAAGTCGCTAGACAGATTCTTTGCTTAAGTAGTTCCCTGGTGGTGGGACAAGTTACTAAACTCTGTTGGATCTGCATAGTCCTTCTCCATCACTGAGAAAAGACTAAGGACCAGCTCTTTCATGAACATGTCTGCACTTGACTGACTGCAAAAAACATATAAAAGAAAAATCTTATGCATCCTGTGCACTCTATTTGTTGCCTCTTGCACTGTCTGCAGGGACCTACATCCTATCAGACTCAAACTTAAATGGCACTTACTCATGTTGTTTTCTCCTGTCCTTAATGGACGTCACACTAAGTAAGTGAAGTAAGTGATATGATGTATGGGCAGGACACTGTACCCAGGTTGCTCTCACAGACTGTATGTAAAACATGGATATAGTCTTCATGGTGTCACCCACAGGTTTCTGTAGAGCTGTTGCTGTGAAGTTCTCAGTGTGGAGGCTCTGCCCCTCTCCATCTTGGCAGTGCCTGACTTGGCTCACTCCCGCTTAATCTTAAAATGGGCAAAGAGGTGGAGTGTGGGTGGAGCTGAGGTGGCCAAATGAAGCGGTTACATAGCACCCATCCACCTGTGATGGCACCCGCCTGTCAGTCAAAGTGGACACTCCTCTTAATCATGCAGAACTTTAAGCCTTAATATAATTTAAACAGGTGAGTAAAAATTCAGAGCATCGCATGAGCTGTTTTTGTTGAAGAAATTAACTACAGAGACAAAAACTGTTTTTGCTCTTTTTCTCACTGGGGAACTGGAGGAAGATTTCCAGAATTTCAAAGTGGACTCTGATCTGGAAAATCACCTGAGATGCATATGCACATGATAAACTGCTGTAACATATAAAATGCATTACAAAAATGGGAATAATTTGTTTGTTCGATGTGTCTACATGCACTGTTTGTCTGGATGTTTCCAGTTCTCATTGTTTCATCTGTCCTTCTGTATCTCTGGATCTCTCTCTGTGTTGCTGATTCATGGCAGAGCTGCAGGCGCTGACATGACAGTCAGTCTGGTAGCACTCAGACACAAGTCCTGCTGGCTGCTCAGCCTGTGTGTGTGTGTGTGTGTGTGTGGTGTTATCTGTGCTGACTAGCCCTGTCTGCTGTCCTTTTTCTCTTTGGGTCACATCCCCAAACAGCCTCTAAACCTCAGCAGGAGCACAAACCAGGACAGGACAGTTACAGACAGAAAATAAGAATTTGTTTTATTTTTCAAATGATAAATGTAGATTATTGTTTTTTGTTTTTTGTTTTTTTTTTTACTGATATCAATAAGTTTTTGGAAGCATCATACAACATTAAAGCGATATTCCACCTTTACATGATAACCCACTCAGTATGTCCTCACCCCTATGCTGATGTGATGATGGTGAAGATCTTCAGTTCACTAAACAATCCTGGAGTTTCAGCAGAAAACAGGGTTGCAGCCAAATCCAGTGAATGGTGACCCAGTTTAAAATGTTAAAAAAAGAACTCCCGATCTCGCGAGACTTCGTATATCTCTTAATGGATGCACATGTGAAAATATCGCGAGATCGACGCCATGTTTACATGCTACTCGCTACATGCTACAGTCGACATTTCGGCTAAAAACATGGTGTAAATGGTGTCTTTTGTGGTTAAATTTTAATGTCGTGGCTCACAGACACTTGGATTACACCACACGAGCAGGATGGAGACATTTTGTGTTTGTTTTGTGTTCTTTTTTTAACATTTTATCCGTGGTCTCCATTCACTGCCATTGTACTGGATTTGGCTGCAACCCTGTTTTCTGCTGAAACTCCAGGATTGTTTTGTGAACTGAAGATCTTCACCATCATCACATCAGCATAGAGGTGAGGACATACTGAGTGGGTTATCATGTAAAGGTGGAATATCGCTTTAATAACCAATAATCTGTTGTGTCAGTCCCTGTATTAAGAAACTTGGTCAAGTTGGTTCTGGTCCTGGGGTTTGAGTTTTGTTGGTGATGTGACATATTATAGCTTTAGGTCCAGTGAATTATATAAACCTCTCACTTGTGAGTGAACACAAATGTGAAACAAAACAGAAAATAAAGAAATACTTACATAATTGTTTGTGATTAAATCTGCATATTTTTTTTACCACCCCTTAAAGTCTCCATGCTACTCTATTGCCACCCCATGGCAATGATAAAGAACTGAATATTTCTCTAGATCTGCCCATGGAGCTTTGGGTAATGACTACGTGGCCAATCGGACAGAGATGTATTGCTGCAGGTGCTTCAGAAACACCCTGACAAAGAGCACATACTGTAGTTTTATTCATCTTGTTTCCCCTCACTGATTGATTCAGTTGCTTGCCTGGGCCAAGTGTGGCATTAACAAGCTGTCCAGCGCTGTGCCTTGTGCTGAAAAGTTGAGAATATTTCAAACTTTAGGCACATATAAACACCCCAAAAAATACAAAAGATGTGTGTTTCCTTGGTGCTGTAGCCTCAGGGCTCACCCTGAAATGTGTGACGCACAAGGCCATCATGGAAATACCAAAAATTAAAAATCTAGCAAAGACAGTCAATAGCATTTTGCTTGCCATTAAACTGTTATCAGACCTTTATTTTGAAAGGGCTCAGTGCTGTGTTCAATTGGTAATGATAATGAACTGAATCTTTTATATTAAACTGTAACTTTATTCACTCAGTGGTGCACATCCATGTTGTTCATGTCGTTCTTCTACTTTTTCTGCGACTGTCGCTGCAACCTGTATGGTTCACTGTAAAACATCAAGTTTTAGACACTGTCTACAAAATATTAGCCCACAATTCATCACATGGTAATTCAGAAAGGGGGACCAACAGTAGAAGTGCCTTATATAGAACACTTTTGAGAGATTTGGCCATTACTAGGACCTTATATCGTTTGTTTCTGGCCCACAGCAACCTGATCAATATGTCGTGTGGCTCCCCCATGAAAAATTACTGCCCACCTCTGATTTTGGAAGTCGTTTGGCCTCTGACCAGGATGCCTCCTACACATCACTGTGGAGGTATTCCCAGTATGATCTGGCCTGGGAGAGAGAAGAATGTCTGTGCCTTGCTTGGCCTGCTGCCATTGCAGTCCAGACCTGGATAAGTGGTGGAAAATGTATGGATGAACAACTTTTTTATCGCTTTTGTGTTTTAAATATTTCATGACAGAATGGTGAAAGAAGCAGCAGCCACAGTGAGATGATGAGATGAAAATATGCAGGTGACAGGCTCTTACTACAGTTTGGATGAATGACAACATATCTTGGAGGTAGACACATTTATTCTGCACTTTGTGGTTAAAACTACTCAGGCTAAAGGCATCAGTCTGCTTCAAAAAAGGCACTGTCAGATAATCAGACAGCATCTGAAATTTCTTTCCCCGACACTTTCCGCCTTTTTCATTCTTCAGAGAACTACTTCTGTCACTTTTATGTGTACAACTGAAAGCAACACTATGAATGCTTTCAAGGAGAGATTGTCTAAAACTGTGCTGTGTTGTCACCACTTCTGTGGTTATCATGTAGGAACTAGTTTGTTTTAAACAAACCACGGTCTGGAGGTTGCAGGTTTTCAACTCTATGAAACTCTGAAGTCCGATGCGTGATATTTTGACAATAAAGAAATCAAAACTCTTGCTATTTTGCTCCCCAAACCAATTTGTGAGTCTGTCACTCAGTGTAATGATCACTCAGTATATAAGGTTAAAACATTAAAAACAGAGGCGTAAATATAAGATATAGGAGGGAAAGATGGTTCATAATGAGTATTTAGGGTTCAGTCAAAGGCAGTGCAGAACATAACAGTTTTTAATTTGGATTTAAAGGAGGTCAAAGTCGGTCTAAGTCTATTATCCTCAGGATGTTTGTTCCAGCACTGTGTTAAGGCTCTGATCTACAACCAAGTCCAGTTGCCCTCGATTCAACCTTCTTGGATAACCATGACCTGGATGACTGAGAATCTTCAGACTTACAGCTCTGTGGTCAACAGTGACTAAATGCTGTCTCTCAATGTTGAGTTTGCTCTCTAGGAACAGTCAGCAGCACTGTATCTGATGACCTGAGACACTGAGAGGGTTAAAAGACTGTGACAGATGTATTTTGGTCCTAAGCCATTGAGAGATTCATGAACAAGCATTAGCACTTTAAACTCTGTTCTTTGATACATGGGAAGACAGCGAAGAGACCTGAAAAGAAAAGTATAATGCAGACTTTGGGAGTGAATGACATGTCTGGTAAAGTTTAACCCAGCATCTATGGTTACACCAGGACTTGGTTTTTGGTTTTCAGAGACAGAGTTGAAATGAGGACTAAATTTGAGTCTTCCTTTTTTATATTAAAGACTATTATGTCTTTTTTGTATGCATTTAGCAGAAGAAAAATCAGGCTTATCCAATTTGTCCAATTCCAGATTGTAGAGAGAATCTACAGGACTGTAATCGCTTGGTGACAAAGCAAGGTAAATTTGTGTATCGTCTGCATAATTCTTACCAGTACCAGTACTAGTACCCTCAAAGTACTTCATTCAATACCCATCATGTGAATGGACGCATTCCTGAAATAATTAAGGCAAATTTGCTTGTCATCTGCATAATTATGGTAATTCATATAAAATTTCAATATGAGGGAAGCGTAATAATATGAAATAGAAGAGGACCAAGGATTGAGCCCTGGGGAACACCACACACATCATGTTGGTTCAGATGCATTATTACTAAAAATAAAAGGTGCGTTCAGTTTGAACTGTGAAGTCAGAATTTCTGAGTTCTCAGTTAGATATTTCAACAGTATGTTGGTATTGAAGTTTGCTGTCTGCTGTGGTATGATGTCAGTGTATAGACTGCAGTGTCCTGGTAGGAGGAGGTTCTGTTTAAAATTAAATTTAAAAAAATGGAAGAAATCAACATGAACTAGTTCATTATTTGGGACAGTGAGACTGTGAAGCTCTTATAGGTGTGAACTTGCACAACACTGTTGTCAGTTCTGTCAAATACTCCACACTTGACTTCACCACACCACCATCTGTATGGTTTGTAGCTCCTGCAGCAGTGGGCCAATCACACATCTCATTAAATCAAACACTGCAGTGATTGGCTCTGAGCAAAACTATACAGATCTGAGTACAAAAAGGATTGACTGCAGGTATTATGTGGCTGGTGAAGTTTAGATAGTACTTGACACTGGGCGATTTCAGTCGCTAAATTAAAGGTATGGAGCACTGATTCTTGGCTGTGGGACCCAGATCAGTCTGTCCAGTAGTTTCCTGGTCAGTTGTGTCAAAAGCAGCACTGAGATCTAATAACTTTGGTGACATATTGTTTACACAGAACAACAATGACCACAACACGGAGTGGCTGTGGAACTGACACACACAATGACACAAACTCTATTCATTCCCTCTCTCTCTCTCCGGTCTGACAAAGCCTCTCTCACCCCCTCTCTCCACCCGTCCCTCCACTCCCTCGCTCCATAATCCCATTATGTGTAGCAATGACCTGTCCGTGTCAATCTGTGTTGTTGTCATGCCAACCTCCCGCCATGGGCTGGCCCCTGGGCACGTGGCCAATGGGAGTCTTCCCTGCTGATTAGCCAGCAGTGATCTTGTTAGGTGGCCCCGCCCACTCCAGGGGAGATAGGCCTACACTGGGATGATGGGCGAGAGAGGGTGGAGGGAGGAAGGGATACAGAGAAAAGAACAGAAGGATTTTCAGGTGATGTAACACACCTTCTGGCGGCCATGTTGGAAGTCCTGATTGGGCCTCAACTGACGTCTGTATCTGCTGTGAACTGATCAGTTCATTACCGATTGATCTGATCCATCATGACTGAAATCTGACTAATTTTGGGTTAACTGACTCAGAGTAAAAAAAGTAAAACTGTTCATAGTTGACATGGTCAGAGTGTGTTTGGTGTTATTAGTAGTTTAAAGTGTGTTGAGTGAGCGCTTATGGAGGTGCAGTAGATTCTATTTATTTTCAGAGATATAGGTTGTGATGTATTTCCTTTATTGGTCTTGTTTTTAGGTGGGGCAGCTGTGGCTCAGGAGGTGGTGTAGATCACAGAGTTGGTGGTTCAATCCTCCCTCCTCCTGTCCACATGTCAAAGTGTCCTTGGATGAGACGCAGAACCGCGGGTTGCTCCCCAACCGCTGGGGATGCACAAGCCAGTGCATTCCTAATTGCTGGTCCCAAGCCTGGGTGAAAATGGGGAGGGTTGCATTGGAAAGAGCATCTGGCATAAGAAGCGTGTGCCAAATTAAATTTGTGAACCATAAAATCAGATTCTCATGCTGCTGGTTGGACCGTTGGGCAGAAGAACAAGAGAACTTGGTTTTGTTTCTAGTAGGACTGAGTAATGTTCATCAGTGTCTGTAGTGAAACATCACAATGGAAGATGATGTCATTAATATACTTATATATCTATGTATGTCGGATATCGATCACAAATGACTTCATCTTTTTCTTCTGTTAGTAAATCAGACACAAGGTGCTAATATAATAAACCCATCCTTCATTTTTGTGCTCTCTGGCTCACACTCCATACTCCATACATATTCATCAGTTCTCAGGCACTTTTAGATAACAAAGTTATGATGGAAGAAGGCCAGTGGACGATCAGACATCACGGTGGTCGATGTCTTCGTCTCTAGTCCATCACTCGTGATCAGCCTTTTATTCATCAATTAATTGTTACTTTGCTTTTTAAATTAGTGGGTAGACGGGTCTCTGAGCTTTACTGATGTCCTTTTGGACATGTCAGTTTGTGTCACCACTGTTGTGGCAGCATGTCCTTCATATGTGTCCACTGTGACTTTGTGGAAGCGAATTGATACAAACTAACCATTAGGCAGGAGGTCACGGCACTCTGAGAAAGACAAAGTTCGGCAGGCCGCCAAAATACATGATGTGAAAAACAGTCCAACCAATGTTATGGTAGTCATGACATTGATAGCCTTTTGTTATCAGGAAATGCCCATATTAAGTGTTGTTTTTAACTTAAGGATGGGAATAGGCGCCACTTCCAGTAAATCGAAAGGTTAGATAAGATAAGATAAGATAAGATATTCCTTTATTAGTCCCACAGTGGGGAAATTTCCAGCATTACAGCAGCAAAGTGGATAGCAAAAAATAAGAAGCATCAGTGAAAAAAAAAAAAGACAATAAATAGCAAACAAGCAATATAAACAAAGAATAGAAGAATATGAACAATTTAAACAACGGAAAGTACAGTAACTAGCAACGTAGTATGGGAAAAATATAGATATGGAATGGTGACAATATATAGTTTTTTCAAGTTTACACCATGGCACAGGAAATACTGATATTGCACAATGGAAATTAGATTCGCCAGGTACTGATAATGCACATTGGATGAAAATACACCTGACTGGAGTATTGATATTGCACATAGGAATAATAATACACCTGATTGAAGATTAGTATATTGCACCTTAGGTTGAGATTCACCTGAGCTAGATATTTCGCAGTATAAGTGAGCACAGTTGATGTGCATTGAAAGGTTTTGGCAAGGTAAGCTAGGTCAACCTGACCTGGCTTGAAACCCAAGGAAAGCCCAAGGGAAATTGATCCTGTGTCATGTACCTTTTCACTTTCTGAAAAACATGTTGTGACAAGTCACACATGCGCCCCACACACACAACAACACACACACACACACACAACACACAACACACACACACATCAGCATCCCATAGTCCACACATCTGCAACACACGAACATGACATGACCATCCTACTAGTATAAAAAATCCTGAGATATGATGTTCATTGCTGCTTCGCTGTTTCACTGTCCGATGTTCCACTGCGTTGTTGATTTATCTGTGAACTGAGATTAAATTGATCCCGTTGGCTGCACTTTTCATCTTTGTTCTCCGCGTCCTTATTTTTGGTCTTTTTCTGATATTGGGGAATACATATTTTCCACCATAACTTCAACCCAACCAGACTGAACTTGATTGGTACCTCTAAACTGATCTGAGACTTCAGTTGTCTCACTTACAAATTCAGTTCTGTGTTCTCCTGTTCTTGGGAATTTGGACTCCTGAGGTCAAACCATTTAGAATTAGATTCAGACTTTGAACTTTATTAAATTAGATTTAAAAAGGTTGAAAGCTGCAATAAAACTGCGTGAACACAGAACCTGGTTGTAGAGATTAGACCAGAGGTTTAAAATTTGTTCTCATTTTATAGGAGGGCCAGTTCAACGTTCAAGTACTGCAAGAAAATGTACTTTTTTGTTGCCATAACTAACATATTTTCATCATATTTAACAGAACTGCAATCAGCAGTTTCTATACCTTGTTATTATGTATAAGTTAGCCATACATTGAGCACAAACTCAGCAAATTTTCTGTCTCTTTGAATTGATTGATTAATGCCACTGATGAAAATGGCTGCTGAGCATCGTCAGTTGTGTCTGTGCTTTCATCAGACACCACAGAACATTCAGTGAAAACTCAACTCTGTCACGTCCCTGATCATAACTGTCACTTGATAACTTTATGATCTGCTCTGCTGCTGTGTTTGCTGACAGAGAAATGTTGTTGAACAAGCTGTTGTTTTCTAATTCATAAAATGTCAGGGGATCGTGACATACATTTATTAAAATTGAGTTGTGTTTTTCATTTGTATTCAGTTGAAAGTTATTTTAAATTGGTATGAAACAACTAGAAAAAAAAAGTAGGCTGGATTATATTATGTTATAATTACATGAACAGTTTGAGACCCTTGTGTTAGGAGAAAACCACCTAAACCTGCGTGGAAGAAGACAACAAAACTACTCCAAAAGGCAACTTTTCAATCCATGATCATCATCGCACTTCTGCCACTTCAGATTTCCTCTGGGTGTTTCTGTGTTTGTTGACTTTGTGTTTCAGTATCACAAACTACAGGTGTTCTCATTAACGGAGTCAAAGCAGAGCTTCAACCTGCTGAGAACAAGAAGGAAAGTCAGAATGCCTCATCTATCCAGCCGCACTAATAGTGTTTCTAATGCACCACAAAATTTTACACAATTTGACTTCTTATTTCTCCATAAATGAAGAGAAGAAACTTGATGATATGCATGACTGTGATATACATTTGCAGGTGGATTTTTCCTTTAAGGTGGGATAAAGGCAGAGAGAGAAGAGGAGGGATGATGAAAGTTTTAACTTGAACCATTTAACACCTACTTTGTCAGTGACCCCACACTTCAAGCTTAGATGGAACAAATTACCCATAATGCATGTTTAATTGTAACCTCCACCTACTTAACCTCTAAACTGAGCTTTACCTCTGACCTCTGTCACCAGAAGGTTGATCTACATCACAGTGTTCCTGTTTCTCTGCTCTGTTTGACCTCTTTCACCACCTGTCGTCACTTAAACAGGTCAGAACTTTCTCCAAACCACTTTCTCCATCTTTACCTCACAAATGCTCTTATCTGATAGTCATATACTGTCTATATTGTATGATTTAACTTTCACTGATAATTAAGTCTGAGGTGAGTTAAAAACTAGTTTAACTCCTGTCTCTCTGTGAGTCGAATCTGAATTTGACATGTTTGATGTTTTGTTTTATTAGTACAGATACAGATGATTACTATTAGGCAGTCCCCTCCAGGAAGATGTGATGTTGTGATTGCAACAGTTCACACAAATTCAACCAGTCTCTGTGAATTCTGCACAGCCTGGCAATTTTGTCCAAACTCTGCAACTTTTCTGCAAATCTGACATCATACATGTTCGTCTCAGTGGACCCACTCAGTATTTTGTTTTATTAATTGCTATTTTTTTGCATGTATATTTTTTTTTTATTTTGTACTGAGGTTTGTCATTGTTATTGGCATTCATCAATGTTCTGTGCACTTCTTCATCGACTTTTGCAATTTTCACTTGCTCCTGCAATTTCATTGCAAAAAAGCCTAAAAACATTGCAACATGCACTGCTGCATGTTTTTTTTTTTTTTAAGAAAAAAACTGCAGTGGAATCAGAAATTTTAGGCCTCAACAATCCTAAAAACAGCCCACGAAATCCTGGAGGGACTGGTTAGACTGCTGGTCACCAGCTGAACAGTAAGAAAATTAGTCAAAATATTATAATAATCACTATATAGCCAAGTGCAATATTAAAATGATTACTTTTTTTGATAAAGGAAAATGTGATAAGTGGTTTTCTAATGAGGTTCTGTAGAGCTGCAGAGACGTTCTGGCCTACAAATCCTGTTCAGATGTTAGAAAACATGTTGGTTTGGTTCAGACCCTCAATCCAAAAATCCAAACACGTTTTCTTCTTGTAAAACAGAATATGATGTGGGCTTAAACCAACCAATTCAATGACGTTTACCTGTTAAGAGCAAAGATTCATTAGTTGAATAGCAGCCTGGTATGTTGGGTTATGACACGCCCACTTTTCAAAGTTTAGATCAATTTCTTCCAAAGTTGTGTCCTGCCTGCCTCATCCTGTTTCATTCAGGAAACCTTCATGATACAAAGATAAATACTCTCAAAATGTTATTTCATCTGGATTTTAATAGGTTTCCTGGTGGTTAAAGGGTTGGACTTAACATTTATCACCTGATTGCTTCAAATCTGGAACATGCTTTTGTTAACTGGAGGGCGTGCATGGCTGCATCCTGTATATTTGCACATATTTCTGCTTCTTGTTCCTTTTTCGTGTATGTTTTCAACCCTCGTCCTGCCAGGAATTGGATCAGTCAGTCACCTTTGTTGATGCTGAGGTCTCCAGGAGGTGTTGTTGAGATTTGGCAGCTGTGCTGTCCTGTAACCATCTGCATCCTTCACCTGTTTATATCTGCAGAGATGTTTAAATGTACAGTGTCTTACAGATACGTAGTGCCGGATCAATGTGGGTTTTCAGTGGCTGATATTTAGAGAGTTTGGGCAGCTGATGGCTGATATATAGTACTGATATAAAAGAGAGAAAAGTCCTGTTTAATTCCATTATTTCATGCACATTATAATCTAATATAATATATGCTCATCTTAGCCAGTAACATGTTGTTTCAGATGGGATTTTTATGAATGAATGAAATCTAAAGATACAGTAGATTATGATGTAGATTTCAGAAGGTGTCTTGAATTGATGAGGACACAGTGTGTCAGAAGCAAAGCCATTCAAACACATTATAACATAACATATACATCAGTCATTCATCAGGGACTTCTACTGTTCAGATATGCTGGAAAATATATTTTAAAAGATCAAACTCTCCTCCTACTCCTATTGATTACATTTTTTAAAAAATGTAGACGTCAACTCTGTCATTTCATGTCACAGTGTCGTCGTAGTGAGCAGCCATTTTATTTTTTGTGTCTCAGAGTCTCTTAATGTTCATCAAAATACACATTTTTAAACCATAATTCTTATTGATCTTTGGTTTAGAAGGACGACAGAGTCGACATGTTCTGGTTGAGACACATCTGATAGAAATATTATTGAATGAATTTGTCTTAAAATAGAAAGTTTACCAGAGTTTGAGCAGCATTCCTTTTTTTAAAACCAGGAAGTGAGACGGGGTCCTTAGGGTATAGCTGACCCTTTTTATGCCTGATTAAATCAGGTTTCTGTAAAAATCTGGAACTTTAAAGCGCAAACATTTTCAGAAAAAAAACGTTTTAAAACAAAGATAATTATGATAACACATTTTTACACCTGTTATCAGCAGGTATTTTAACACATTTTTAAATAGTTTGAAGTTGTGAGTTCTTGTTCTCTTCTGGGTTAAAACTGTTAAATGACACACTGAAAGTTTAGAAATAAAAAAATAAAGCAAACTAAAATATATCATAAATTACATATATTTGTTATATATAAGTCCTTCAAGAATAAATTCTCACCCAGAAATTGTTTGAAAGTGTTGGTATTAATAATTTTAAGAGTTTTCTGGTAGGACATGATTTGTCCCAATCCTGAAGACAGGGTGATATTTAATGTGATTAGATTTGCTGTGGTGACGTTTTCCGCAGGATGACTGAGAGTTACACTTCACGGCACCAAACTTGCTTTTTCTACACCTTCACAGAACTCACAGAGAGAAGCTCTTCCAGCGACAGGACATGCGTCTGCGGACATTTTGTGTTTATCGACCTCGTGAGTTCAGACACGGGCTGATGCCAGTTATCTCAAAATGCCAGTCACCTGATTAATTGGTCTGTTGCTTCTTACAGTGTCTTTGAACTGTTTTTCCAGCCTCACAGCTACATTATCATGCAGTCAGTCACATATCTTTGAGAATAAAAATAAGCGTAGGTCTAATTAATTTTTCACTGTCTTGGATTATTAATCTACAGAAGTTTCTGCCAAGCTGATTTTCATAGAAAAGAATGAATGATGTGGAGGCATTTTTTCTGTTTTCCTCATATCCTCCTCCTGTCTTTATCCTCTGCTCCTCCTCTCTTATCCTGACTCACCTTCACTCCTCACCTCCTCACCTTCACAGGTCAGTAAAGAGCGCATGTGTGTGTGTGTGCGTGTGTGTGTGTCTCCCTCTGTCTGTTAACCTGTAGAAAACTCTGGCTTTAACCCTCACCCAGGAGGGGATCATTGTCTGCTATAAATGGCTCTGCCCGAGCTAATCTGACCAGAGGGCTGAGGCTCAGTGTAGCAGCGAAGGATGGAGGCCTGAAGAAGACAGAAAACCAACAGCCTGTTTACACCGACATGTTTTTCAGCCATCCTTCTGACAGACTCGTTCCCATCATGTTTGTCACTGTTGACGTGACAAATTGCTAAAAAAAAAATGGCTTCACTCAAGCTTTACGTACAGTGTATAAGTACTTGTGTCTTGTGTTGTGAGAGCTATAAAAATGCCTCTGATAATCGCAGGTCCAAGCGCCAGAGTTGATCCAGGTCCAGATGATCTAATCAGGTCTGGTGGAGTCTTGTTGCATCACTGCAGGTCTCAGGTCTGTGTATCAGTAGAACACCTGAGTGGTTCCAAGTACAGGACACAGAAGAAAATGTGTTTTTGTTAGGACATAATGCTGCTGCAGGTGCTGCTGTTGGAACCAGTCCACTTATGTTTAGACCAGGTCTGACTGTTCTAATGACTTCATGCAGATTTGGAGTGAGTTGATTTTTATGGAGCTAAATTGGGGTCAAAAGTTTTGAACTTGAAAAAATAAAATTTGAAACTGAAAATTCAAGTTTTGATCTTGAATTCTGAAAAATACATCAATGTATTCAAAATAAAAATAAGTGTACAAAAAGTTTTTTCAGGTTTAATATAATTATGATTCACTCTGATAATTTTTTTGAATACAATTTTTTATTTTCATTTTTCACTTTCATATATTTAGATATTTCAGATCCTATTTCTTTCAGTTGCACCTTTTTTCTTTTCTACAGGTCTGTTTGGGATGAGGATTTACCTTTACTATTCTTCGCTGTAAATGATTATGATGGATATGATGAACTGAATTATGGACCCCAGGAAGATTAGCTGGTGTCATGGGCACTAGCCAACAGACATATTTTTTAAATAAATAAACAAATAAATAAATAAATACTCCAGGGAAAGTGTGTCTTTTAAGAACAACAGAGCAGTTGGCTTTTGTTTTCAGGACAATGGGTTCTAACACAAATGTGTTTTTCGGTCCAATGGGACATTTTTCGGATTATTTGGGTTTTGAAAAAATGTGTCTTGAAACAATAGACAGTCCCTGATGTTAACTATCTAGAAATATGTGCTTTCATTATTGTCAGCGAGCATTCAAAGAAATAAAAGTACTTCAGGGAAGAGTTTTTCACCAACTGAAACATAAACGTACAGATTTGACCTTTATCTTAATTTACAACACCTGAGTACATAAACACGTCCTCATGTCAACATCACCTCTAACATTCACTATACACTCATTCTGTGTAAACGTGTAGTTAACAGTTCTTGTCTTTGATATTTGATCTGTGGTTCAGGGTAGATAATATTCATGAAGTCCTACAGTGGTGGCTCAGTGGTAAATGTTGTCACTGTCAGCTGTGATCTACTGTTAACCAGCCTGTTTGTGGTGCACTGCATGCTGGGATCATCTTCACCTCCTGAAACTATAAACAGAACAATCAGATGGGATGAAGCATTAGTGGTGGGTGAGTGGATTAAATTGTCCTGGTGTTAATCTTTATAAACAGATGTCTGCATGTGGATGTAGAATCTGTAAGAGACAAGATGTTAGTAACTGATGACCCGTCGTGTTGGAGTGGGCTTTAGTCGCACCTGAATCGGAATATGTTTTTTGGGAAAGCACAAATAATATGATGGAAATGGATATTTCTACTGTCTGAAGTTGCTCATTGTGATTCAGAAAAAGTCAGCTCCATAATTACCTTTGCAGATGTAAAAAGGTTGCAGATACTTTAATCGGTTAAAGGGGAGGTGGTGGTGGGTTTAACACAGTTCATTGAATATTTTAAAATGTTAAATCATTTTGATGGTTTGTAGGCACAAAAGTTCTGATGGAAATTAGTTTAGAAAATAACAATAATAATATTCTAATATTTTCCCGATTTATCCTGATGTCCAATATAAACCACGCCCACCTCTGGTCTTCAGACAGATAATTATGTTATTTAAACAGATACAGATAGAAATGATGACGTCTCTGTGCACCACTAATATACATATATAATAATATAATGTGGAGAGCAAAAGAAACAGAACGCACAGGCTGAAATACAATCTCAGAACCTAACGGCTTGTTGTCTGATGATGATTTAGCTTTAATTTATTTATCTGCATCTTTATGCAGATATCTGTCTACAGAGATGAGCCTCCAGCTCTGTTCTCACATATCAAGTTCCCAATTGGACTGTAAACAATAACCAGTGCTTGGAAGAGGACGTTCTGTCCTGGACAGAGATCACCAGCTACCTGCTGAGAACTTCAGCAAGGAAACCAAAGAGTCCTACTTCCTCAAACCTCTGCATCTGCTGCCATAGTGTCCTTAAGCAAGCAGAATAACCCTGGACAACTCTAGTTGGCAGAAGAAGACAGTTGTTGTTCTGGACAGTGTCAACAGTCAGTTAGCTCGCCAGAAGGCAGCTGTACACAGCAGACTAAAGGCTACTGGAAGCTAATCTGATGGCAGTAAACACGGCCTGGTACACTGACTGACAGCTGAGCAGCTTTAGAAGCCAAACCAGGACAAAACACTGAGGCTGGACACTGACTGTAGAACACTGTAACAGAACCCACGGGCTGCCTGGACAGAAAAATGTCTGCACATAACAACATCTTACATGAACTTAACCTGCAAAGAATTAATGGCACATGAAGAGGGTTAAAAAATGTAAAGATGCAAAATGTAAGAATTTTAGTTCTATTTAATTAGTAAAAAAAAATCCAGTGTGTAAGATTAAGGGGGGTTTATTGTCCAGAATATGGCAGAAATGGAATCTAATATTCATAAGTATGTTTACGTTAGTGTATAATCACCTCAGAAAGATAGAATCATTGTGGGGGTTTTTTTGCCTTAGAACACTGAAAAAACAAACTTTTACTTAATAAAATCCTCATAACAATTAGCATTTTCTAGTAAACTTTACTGCTGTAAGTACGACACACTTGCCAGCATCAACTTAACACGTGTGAAGATATATGAAATAAATGTTATTTAATTATATTCAAGCTATAAGTTATATTTAAACTAATTTTCATAGAAAGGAATGTGACTGACATCAAAATATTCACTAAACTTAAATATGTGTAATATGAACTGTTCTGAAGTAATTATATCGATTTTTACTTGTTCTTCTCTGTTTGATATTTTCAGTCACTTAGTGACATAAAGTTATAAATGTTGGCAGTTTTAACTCGTCTTTCTTTAATATGCTTTTACCACAAATCACAAAAACACAATATAATTCAACTGTTTATTTTGTCATAATTAATAACTGTTCACATCACCTGCTAAAGTCTGTGTGTATAAGTTTGTCATTAAAACCTTGATGTATTTAAACCTTTTGATCAACAGCTGGAGGTGTGAACACTTCATACTGGTGAAAAGAACATTGTTGTCCCACTGAATTGTTGTCCCACTGCAGGTTTTTTGCACGTGTGCATTACTTTTGCATTAAACCATCTTACAAACAGCAACATAGTTTTTAAAGTCAAAAAGTCCTGGTCAAAAGAAGCCCTTCATATCAGCAGAGGGAGCAGCTCCTCTGCCACACAGGCAGACACGTTGAACCACCATTTTTCTACAGTAGCTCAGAATGGACAAACCAAACTCTGACTCTGTACAGCCTTTTGAGTTTTGAGGTTTATGGCCACCGTAGGTTCTCCTAAACTTTTGGAACAGGAGAGTAAGATGAGATGTCTGCAATCTCCAAGCTCACCACTAGATGCCACTAAATCCTACACAGTGGCCCTTTAACTGAATTTATCAACAGAATGTGAAGAAATAACATTTTTGACATGATGTCAAAGACGTCTGTGTTACAGAGATATCTACTGAAGTTAGCATGCTAACCAGCTTCAGACCGTCCTGTCTGGGAATACCACTTTATACCTCCAGAGGTGACAGTGAGTCACTATAGTATCCAGACCCAACAACACCCCAACAACACCAAGATGGTTTTCTTGTTGGGTTTGGCTCCTGGGACCCCGAGGCTGACCCTGTTGTAACCCCTGCTCAGGCCTCTGGGGGTGGACACTGACTGATGGTTGCCCTGGCTCCCTCATGCCCCTCTTTAACCGTGTCAAAGCCGTGTTTTTGTCATCCCTGGAGTCAGAGCTTCTGTAAATGAAACTATCATCAAACTGGCCTCCATCGGTCTTGTAAGGCTGTGTTTGGTTCCAGTCCAGTCATGGTCACTGGGAGGCTGCTGAGCTTGGTTCTGTTGCCCACTCGCCCGGCTCCAATTCTGGCACATTCTGGTGTTGCTTGCCGGTGTTCTGACAATTTATGTTGCCTAAATGCTACCGTAACACAAATCTGTAACGGGAAAACCCCAAGCCATCCAGTTCTAAACTCAGTTACCCTCAGTGTGGGCAGAAAATACGAGTCAGGCTAAACACAATCAAATAACAGATCAGATAAAAACATTTAAATCCTGAACAAAACTATTTGTTCAAATATACACTAAATTAGTTGTTGAATTATAGAGATTTAGGCCAAACAAGCCAAGGCCCAATGTTCTCAAAGGCCCAGTGTTCCCAAGGGCTCAATGTTCACAAGGGTCCCATTGCGTAGAACTCAGGACACTGAGAGCAGAGATTCACCCCCTGATCAATTAATCAGCTTAAACTGATTTTAGACAGATTTTGTGTTTCCTGCTGGAAGACGACACTGAACTCACTCAGCCCCGAGTCAAACACACTGCTACATATTGATGTCAGACTATCTCAAGTGTCCCTTTAAGGCTGTTGCTGACGGTCTGTATATGTTCAGACTGAATGGAGCCACAGGTTTGATACAGATGAGGTCAGATTCCTGCAGAGCCGTTAGAAGTGACCAATCAGCTGCCTCTCCTGACACTGTTCAGACGGACTGCTTCAGACTGAGACACAGATTCATTCTACTGTCGCTCCAAACTCCTACTGAGATCTGTCCCAGAGAGACAGACCTACTGCTGAGTGTACAGTACACACACACACACACACACACACACACACACACACACACACACACACCACACACACACACACACACACAGCTTTCATCTCAGAGTATGAGCTCTATATTCTGTTCAACTGGGACAGTGAGGTCTTAACTAGTCTGGCCTAAAAACAGTTTTCTCTCTTTCTCAGCTTCTCTTCACAGTTCTCTTTTTCTTTTCATCTCAGAGTGAGGCTGTGTGATCTGACAGCCTCAAGTCTCTTACACACTGCTGTGTGTGTGTGTGTGTGTGTGTGTGTGTGTGTGTGTGTGTGTGTGTGTGTGTTTGCACAGTTTCTGGATGTACATGATGAGTTTATGAATTTGTCTCTGTACTCCTGTGAGAACACTTCTGGTTTTACGCTGCCAGAGTCAGGACATTTTGGCAAAGTCGGGGCATTTTAAAGACATTTTGGTGAGGCGAGGACTTTTTAGTACCTGGTATCAGACCTGGTATCAGAAGGCCAATTTGCAAATGCTTGTTAGTCTGGAACTTCTCAGTTCATTCAACAGGCACAGACCAAAGTTCCTCTGGATCCAACTGAATAGAACCAATCGGTGCAATTGGGGGCGGGGTTAAAAAAATTGAAAATTAAAAATTAAAAAAAAACAGGCTAAACCTGCAATGAATGATCTTTTTGGCCACTTGGGGCAGCAGAAACAAGTGTGAACACAACGTTGTTTACATCATCTGGCTGTTATAAAACAACATTATCATCATTTGTGTCCAACTGATCAATGTTTGTCCAATCAGTGGCCATGTTTTCATCTAACTGGCCAACGAATTCACGCTTAAGTTTGGACATGTCAATAAAAAAAGTGAATTAGGTGCGTTTCATCGACTGGTTTGGAGCAGATTAACTTGGCTACACAAAGTGTAGTCTTGTCAGAAGTTGGCAGTGCAGGCTACAGGGTAGAAGAAGTAGAGGACGTGAATCAGAAACAAAACCAGCTGTTTGCCAAGGCGCCAATAAACCTCAAAGAAAAAGAAGAAGAAGAAACAAAAGCAGCTGCCTTGACCATCTACAAGAGAAAAAATTCTCTTAGCACAGAAACAACTAGTGTTCACTGCTTCAGAACTTATTTGAAAGAAGCGTTTCCATCTTCCATCAACAGCATTCACTTTTTTTCAAAAAATAAGAAAAATACCTCACACAAACTAATCAATCTTTTCTAATGTGATACTGTGAAATATACATAAAATACTTTGATGGAAACATGTCTTCTGTCCACTCTGTTTTTGCTCCTTATTCACCAGCTTATCTCTAACCGTGTCTCTGCTGTTTACTACTGAGCAGCTTGTGTACTTTGTGGCTTTTTACAGCTTCTTCTCTTAAAACGGCACTATGAGAGCAGCGAGGGTGATCCACATCAGTAAAGTTGTGGTCAGACAGATAAACTCACCATGAAGCTCTGTAAAGCTGAACAGAGCTGCAGATTGAGCTGATAGTTCAATAGAGGTTCATCACTTAAATATCACATTTGTAACATATTTGTGGTTGTTTTCAGCTGCACACAAACTGCATTATTGTGTGTTCAACACACAACACACAGTCCCTTGTGTGAGCATGTTTTCATGTGACCAGTCCGTGTGTGTGTTCACAGCCTATAGTCAATTATGTGTATGTGTATGCTCCAGACTGGTCTGTATGTGTGTTGTGTGTGTGTGTGTAATTGCCTGGTGTCCATGGTCCCTGGAGTGCACTCCACTTGTCAATAGAGAGCATAATGTTGTGAGTTTACCCATAATGCCCCAGGGGACTGGCAGTTGAGTGAGCTCATTGCGGTTTGACTGGTGCACTGAGTGAACACTTGGGATGAGAGACATACAGACACACAGAGAGAGAGAGAGAGAGAGAGAGAGAGAGATGAGTGTAGTGAAGTGGCAGAGCTCTACATCACATCATGTGATTGTGGTTCTTTATGTTTTACATCCAAAGAAAAAAAACTTGATGTTCAGACACAAACATGTTGGAAACAACAACTGTTTCCTTCATGGAGTTTATTCAAGAGAGTTCACAGACAGTTCAGATGCTCACACCACACCACACACAACACACACACACACACCGCTGACTGACTGCATGTGTGTGTGGAAGTGGACGTGCACAAACCTCATTTCACCCCCCATAGCCAGACATACATGCATGTTTGAACATGGATACTTACGTCTTACTCTCCACACACACAGTGATGACCACTGACTGGTTGTTAGGGGTAACCAGATGAGAAGGTGACCTCACCACAGACAAGTGGACACTGGACCCTGCTGAGGTGGATGAGTCTCAATTCACTGAAGTCTCTGTCTGTCTGTCTGTTCTTGTCTCCACAGGGAGACTCCGATACTCTGGCAGCACAGATTGAAGATTTCCTTCAGACTGAGTGATTGGACCCGAGGGAGTGGTGAGACGGGTCAGTCCTAATCTACTGAGGCTCTAAAGCAGGTTTGACCTTTGACCCCAGGGAGCTGAATGAAGACAACTGTCTCTGTCTGTAATGTTGACGGCCTCCTATCTTCTTCTGCTGTCAAACAAACTCCACCCTCTCACTGTCCAGAAGGCACCAGCCAGATAAATCCAGATGTATGAATTCTAGACAAGGTTGAACTAAAGTGTCAAAACATCATGTAAATCACTAAACCCCTGCATGATTACTGACTGATATCCAAACTTTAAATTGGAACTTTCAGAAAATTCTTAGAATTAATGACACCAGTTGCCGTTAAGTGAACTGCAGTCAGCATCCGGTTAGTCAAATGCCAATTAAATTTATTAGACTATGGCTATTTGACAACTGCATTTTTTCCTGCTTTGTCTCCAGATTGGGGGGTTACTGCACCCCCAACTTCAACTTTGGGGGGGCATAAAGCAAAAAGCATATTGATGTAGCTGTGTTGTTGTCTGGGTGGAAACAGGCGACTTTTACAGTCACTGCACCGTCAGAAACAAGTCGTGATGGTGAAAAGAAAAAAAAAAAATAGCAGAAATACAGGAGGATTATGATCCCATGAGGAAATAGGGAGAGGGAAATGATAAATGGGAGTCTCCAGGGAAAATCGGGAGAGATACATGAATATTCACTGTCAGTGTGGTAAATAACTAAATATTGCTGTGACATGTATTGATGATCCGTCTGTCCATCCGTCCATCTTCAACCATTTATCCAAAGTTGGGTCTTGGAGGTAACAGTTCCAGCAGGGGACCCCAGACTTCTCTTTACGGCCACATTAACCAGTTCGGACTGGGGGATTCTGAGGTGTTCCCAGTTCATTGTGGAGATATAATCCCTCCACCTAGTCCTCGGTTTGTCCCGTGGTCTCCTCCCAGCTGGACATGCCTGGAACACCTCCCTTGGAACACCTCCCTTTCTTTTTGTCTCACTGAACAAGCATTCATCACTTGCAATTTTAAAAAACAGTGCATTTGTAATAAGAAACAAGAGTTGAAGTCATTTCCATTATATTTTATTAAACTAATGGAAATGCATGCAAACTGGAAAGTTACAAAATTTGTGCAATACAGTAATCAATATAACCATTGACAAAAAAAAACAACATTTGGCCTTCGTAATTCGCTGCGCCTTTTCCGATGAGGGTGGCAGCTTTCTAAATGCCTCCTCGATTGTTCTCTGGTTGGTAGCGCCACTAGTAGCCGCAGCAACAACAGCCTGCCGTCTCCCCGACTCCTCCATCGGGTGGAATCGAGTTACATGGCTTCTCATGTTTGTTGTGTTGCCAAAGTATTTTATTTTAGCGCGACACAGCTTACATATAACGTGGCTCTTGTCCAGTTCGCTTCCGCCTTTGATGTTGTAGAAGCCGAAGTGTTTCCACACATCTGCTTTTAAATTAGAAGGAGCTGTTCGGCTCTCACGGCGAGGTGGGTGGTGGTCAGCCATGTTTGTTTTCCTCTGTGCACGTGTCGGCATGTCCACTCCAGGTGTGCATCCCAAAGTGTCCCGGAGATGACGCGTACCGCGCTTCTTAGTTCCGCATTATTTAGAACCTTCTGTATTACTTTAATTAACAGATTTAAATAATCGAAATTAGGACGTTTGTGAATCGATTCAGATTCGTCCAAGTCCGAATTGCGATGCATCTAAGAATCGGAAATTTCCCCCATCCCTCGTGGCATCCTAACGAGAAGCCCGAACCACCTCAGCTGGCTCCTTTCTACGTAAAGGACAGCACAACTCTACTCCGAGTCCCTCACAGATGACTGAGCTTCTCACCTTATCCCTAAAGGAAACGCCAGCCACCCTCTTGAGAAAACTCCTTTCGGTCGTTTGTATCCGTGATCTCGTTCCTTTGGTTATGACCCCTTCATGACCACAGGTGAGAGTAGGAACAAAGATTGACTGTTGAATGGAGAGCTTTGCCTTCTGGTGTTAATGATAAATAACATGAACTTGACCGGGGGGCTGCTGGAGTCCAGTCATAACTTTACAGTCCAGCATCATCAGACGGTCCTTTCTGATTAAATTTCAGCTTGGCTCAGATCAAACTAAAAAGCATGAACTTTGACTTTCACCTGGAGTCATGTGACCTTTGATAACTTTTCACAGTCGTTCATCTTATGTTCTTATGGATCATGGAGGAGACTTTCACATCCATCCAACCCTTGAACATGTCCAGCTGTCAGTGTCTGAATGCTGTCAATGGGAAAAGGAACAGGACTTTTAATTCCAGAACTTGTGCCTGAAATACCAAACCCACACTATGTCACTCTACTGTGTCTCTACCTGCAGCAGTCAGAGGGAGAGAAGAAGAAGGGAGTCATTTCCTGATGAATGACATTTAAATAAGAGTGAACGTGGCTCCAGTCCAAAGCTTTACACAACAACAGTACTACAAACTTGACTCTGTGGTCCATAAATGCAGTTAGGGTTGAATTTTTATTCATGATATGCAGTCAGTGGTGTCCTCTCCTTCATATCCTCCACCTCTGGATGTGTCCTGTGCTCCCAGTGCATCCTCATTTATCTCTCTGTCTTGACTTTTTAATTTTCACAGTGTGTCTGTGTTTTTTAATCTCTGTTCTCAGTCTCAGGGGAGGCCAGGCTGTTGCTCTGAGTCTGTGCCTCTCTTTCTCACTCTGTGGAAACTTTCAAGTTTGCAAAGAAATATGTCAGGCTGGATTTATGAGGAAATGTGTATAGAAAATGATGTGCAGGGTCTCTAATATTTCCATTTGATGTTGCAGCTGTAAAAACTAAGTGAAAGCATCATATAGCTTCAGGGCAGAGCCAGAATATACACAATGTAAACCTGCCACTCACTGTGACTGACAGTGTTGTGCATGAACGCATTGAAAGAGCGTTTTCACTGAGCCTGAACTGAACTGCGTGGTGTTAAGTGCACAACATGTAAGATCAATACACAAACAATAAGAAAAGACATAGTTTGATGATGTCATGAAGTTATGTGGAATCATGGGAGCAGCTGATTGGTTCAGTTTCTTTCAGTGAGGATGTCTGAACCTAACCTGCTCTGTGTGTGAGCCAACAGGCAGACTGATTTGTTGTTTGTTGGCTCCATTTTGGAAAAGTTTCACACACTTTGATACCTCCTAAACTTCTTTCTTTGGCCAAAATTCACTCCAACGTCTGAGGTATTTTGTCTTCAACTCATCAAAGCAGTCAGAGACGACGAGAGACTAACAAGGTTGAGAAGCAGCACCTTTGATATGATTTACAGCAGCCTTTTTATAGGAATATCCTCACAAACTGTCCTCCAACTATATAGAAACAAGACTGATTTAAGAAAATTAGGTTAGTATGAAAAAAATCATTTCTGCAGAGATAAAAATTAGAGATGCTGCAGTGACATTGCTCATATTATATCTGGAGTTTGTACGCTGGCAGAAATCATGTTCACAGATGAGGACATGTATTAAAGTTTTATTCACGTAATGTTTAGTCACGTTTGCCAACCACCTTCCTCACTCTCTGATGTATCTGGACTGTGTGCAGCCCAACCAACATGTAGAAAAATGTTTATTTAAAAACAGTTGTGTCCACAGGGCACTGCACTATACTGCCTGTTTGTATGACAGTGATTCTATACAAGTGGCTGCTGGTTGGGTAACACCTGTGACACACCCACCAACTGAGAAAACATGTATTAATAAGCCTGTTTTGTGGAAACATGTTATTCAGTTTGGAAACCGTAACAAAACTGTGCACGTCGTTTTAAGACTGAAGGTGACCAGGATGTATCCTGTATTTTCACTGAAGTGTGGGAAACACAGTTACCTTAAATAAATGATAGATTTCATGCTCGCACTTTATTTTACAGTACACTCATAATAAGCAATAATTTGCATTAAATTAGACAAAAACTAGAAATATGTTCTTTATTAGATCCATATTAAACTTTATTGGAGGGCAATTAAAGACATATTACAACAGAACTGTACTGTAAACTAAAGTGAAATCACATATCTGCTACTCCTCAGTTTAAAAACAATATATGAACCAGACCAGCCAAGTAAAGTTATGATAAAATTATAAAGGCAGATGAATATTTTGTCTACAGGTGAGTACAATTCAGTGCACAGACTTAATACTGCAGGTAGATGATGTGATTTGATCAAACATGTAGGTGACAGTCCAGCTTACTCTGCCAAGTAATGTCTCAGATATGTGATTTCACTTTACAGTACAGTTTACAGCACAGTTCTGTTGTAATGTGTCTGTTATTACCCTCTTATAAGGTCTGATAAGGGTCTAATTAATAAAGAACAAACTGTTTCTAGATTTTGTCTGATTGGATTTGAAGTTTAGATAGACAGATAGACAGACAGACAGACAGACAGACAGATAGATAGTCAGATAGGTAGTCAGATAGATAGACAGACAGACAGACAGACAGACAGACAGACAGACAGAGTATGATAGACAGATAGATAGTCAGAAGCAGGACAGACAGACAGACAGACAGACAGACAGACAGACAGACAGACAGACAGACAGACAGACAGATAGAATAGATAGATAGATAGTAGATAGATAGATAGATAGATAGATAGATAGATAGATAGATAGATAGATAGATAGACTAGAAGACAGACAGACAGACAGACAGACAGACAGACAGACAGACAGACAGAAGATAGATAGATAGATAGATAGATAGAGACAGATAGACAGACAGATAGTCAGATAGACAGACAGACAGACAGATAGACAGATAGTCAGATAGACAGAAAGACAGATAGATAGATAGAGAGATAGAGAGATAGATAGATTCTTTATTGTCTGTCTCATGTAAAAAAAACAGAAATCTATCTTTACAACAGCTCAATGAAGCATTAAAACATAATTAAGAACCACACCCAGGCACACTGACTAAAACACTAAAACACATTCAACAACAGTTTAAAAAGTTCAGTCCATGTGTTCTTATTAAGGGCAGTTAATGCAAATGAGATGAAGGATTTTTTGTAAATGTTTTTCCGGGTCAGTGGGGTTCTGTAGCATCTGCCTGGTGGCAGCAGCATGAAGGAGTGGTGCAGGGGGTGGGAGGGGTCCCCAGTGATGAGGGTGGCTTTCTTCATCACTGAGCACCTGTACAGTTCACAGAGAGGATGTTGAGATGTTTCCGTTATTTTGCTGGCTTGATTTATTATCCAGGAGAGTTTTGCTTTATGTTTGGCAGTGAGAAAGTTAAACCAGGATGAGATGTTGTAACTGAGGATGGATTCAATGAGTGCTCTATATACCAGAGTTAAAATGTCTTTGTCTTTGTCTTTATGTTAAAAGTTCTCAGTTTTCTGAGCAGGTGGAGACGCTGTTGTGCCTTTTTGTAGACAGAGTCAGCATGTTGTGAGAAGGACAGGCAGGTGTCGATCTCTGTTCAGAGATATCTAAAACTCTGTACCTGTTCCACCAGCTGACCCTGGATGTTGAGTGGTACCAGTAGATCCACTGGGTTTTTCCCCATGGACCCACAGCAGAGCTCCTTGGTTTTTATGATGTTCAGCTCAAGTGAGCTTTCAGCAAAGGTTTGAACCAGGGTGTGGACTTCCTGCTGGTATTGCGTCAGGGTCTGGGTGTCAGTGAGGTGGGCTACCAGGGCCATATCATCTGCGTACTTAAAAAGTGTCATTGTTTTACCGCTGCAAGTGATGGCATTTGTGTAGGCAGTGAAAAGAACGGGTGACAGGACACAGCCCTGAGGCAGCCCCGTCTTTAAAATCAATGTACTAGATGTAAAACCATTAAAAAGCACGTGCTGTGGTCTGTCCTTTAAAAAGTCCTTTATCCATAAAATCGTGTGGGGGTGGACCTGGAGGTCAGAGAGGCGGTGTAGCAGAGTGTTGTTATTCACGGTGTTAAAAGCAGATGAAAAGTCCATGAATAAAATCCTTGTTTGTGGATGTGTAGAGTCCAGTTGTTTGGTGACTGTGTCGAGGAGCGTGAGTTGCATCCTCAGTGCCTCTTTTTGGCTTGTAGGCAAACTGGAATGTATCCAGTTTGTCCAACAGATCACCTAACAGTAGGTCACAAACTGTTTTCTCCATACATTTACAGAGCACTGTTGTCAGTGCCACTGGCCTGTAGTCCTCCGGATCCTTAGGCCGTGTCTTTTTTGGGATTGGAATGACGATCGATTCCTTCCACTGTCTGGGGACTATGCCAGAGTCCAGTAGGTGTTGGAACAGCCTGGTGAACACCCTGCCTCTGAGCCTGTCAGGGCCAGTGGCTTTGTTAGGGTTTACTCTATGCAGAATAGAAGTTACCAGCTGTTCATCAATGGTGAGGGCTGGGTGGGGGGAATTGAGGGTTACAGGGGTCCAGGTGGTTGGTGTGCTGTTGTTGTTGAACTGGATGAAAAAACTGTTCAGCTCTTCTGCAAGAAGAAGTTTGACTTGTCATGTCTTATTAGTGTACTGTAAAATAAAGTGTGACCGATATAGGTTTGGGATAATGTAAGTACACAACTCAACAGAATATATAACACAGGTTGAGCCTTTTTAGACGTTTTAAAACAGAAATGTTTCATAGTGTGGTTTTAACTCCTGCAAGAGCTAAATAACGGTTTTACAAACGAATCAGTGCAGATTCCAATTGAATAAAACTCACATTTTTATGCATATTTTGCATCGGGTCTGAAAATACAAGTCCAAACATCAGCCATCCAACCTTTGAAACATCTGTGAGTGAATGATGATGACAGAAAATCATTAACATGGAGGGTTAAAGTAGTTGCAAAGTTCCTCCACCCAAGTCAAACTCATAGTATTTTGCAAAAGACTGATTATCTTCACTTCCCAACAACAAGAAGACAATAGAGACTGTTCTAGATAAGAACAATACACTGCATACGACCTCAGAGCAGCAGTAAAGACCGACCCTGTTCAGCTACAGACTCGTTTATTCCCATCAAGTTCTGCTCCAGCTTACCATCACATCTGGGGGTAATTTATGGGTAATTTTTAAGAATTTTCAAATATGTTACTTGGTCATTACCACCCACTACATGGGTTAGGGTACTTGTTAATTATTACATAATTAAGCATGGAATTTGGGGTAATTTGTGGGTAATTTCAAATATAATACTTGGTAATTACCACCTATTGACTAGAGGATCATTTTTTTCTAATTAATTTATTTAATAAAAAGAAAAAAAAATCAAACATTCCTCCACAGACTAACCAGAGGGAGCCTGTATACCACCAGTGGAACAGTTTGAGAACAGACAGGAGACTAAGAAATGAACTAATTCATTTTAATGTGTGAGGACTGAACTGTGCACCAGTGTGAACCTACACAACACTGATGATCAAATGTTTTTCTAAATTGTCAGAAACTTATTTCAGATCAAACTGAAGGGTTTATGAGGTTTAAACAGCTGTTTAGAGCACCAGCTCATTAAATATTCCAGTCAGTCTGCTCCTGCTATTGATCGATTCAGAGCATCATTTTAAATAATTAAATACACAAAACACCCCAATATCTAACCCCTTTTTATGCTCCGGACGCAGCACGTCACTTTTCATTTCCAAAAAAACATCAGCTTCCTGCCACACTCACACACACACACACACACACACACACACACACACACACACTTCCCATCCTTAGCTTTCTGTCTCAGCTGTGTGTGTGTGTGTGTGTGTGTGTGTGTGTGTGTGTGTGTGTGTGTGTGGACGTGTATTACTTATTGTTGTGGGGACACAAATCTGTTTACACACTCACATTGTGGGGTCTTGCCTACTTTATGGGAACAAATTGTAAGTCCCCATGAGGTAAATCATTAAATTTTAGGGTGAAGACTTGAGTCAGGGTTAGGGTAAGGTTAGGTTTAGGATAAAGTCAGGGTTAGGGTTAGGTTTAGGCAGGGACTTGTGATGGGTAGGGTCAGGATAAGTCTCCAGGAAATGAATTTAAGTTAATGTAATGTCCCCAGAAGTGATGGAAACACAACGTGTGTGTGTGTGTGTGTGTGTGTGTGTGTGTGTGTGTGTGTGTGTGTGTGTGTGTGTGTGTGTGTGTGTGTGTGTTTTGTTGGCAGTGAACCAAACACCACACACAGCCGGTTGGTCGTCCAGTCAGTCCTGTCACTGCAGGCTCACATCCAAAGCCATTAGCCAGGGGACACACCTGTGCCATGCCACAGATGGGTGCAGGTAATGCCATGTTAATTGGCATGTTTATAGGCTGAGGACTATTATTAGCCACTTGATGGACACTTTTATCTGCATTAAAGATCCCAGGAAAGTGATCAGTGTTACGTAGCATTATTAGCAAGCTGAACCTCGCTAATGTTAGCACCGCTCTCTGCCCACTAAGACAAACAGCAGCAGGACCTGGAGGTCCGTCTGTTTCATCTGAGTGTGATGAGGACTTCCATTCAAACAGTAAAATAATGTAAAAGGACGTCAGAGACTTCTGTCCAGATTCTGATCTGTCCAACTGTAGAGAGGAGACTTTAAACACACCATTTTAACTGATATAATGTATCAGTTATTTTAAATACAGCTCACATTTCCACAATCTCCTGGATTACTGACTACCTGACAGACAGACCACAGTTTGTCCGACTGGGCAGTGTCCTGTCTGACATGGTGGTGAGTAGTACAGGAGCTCCACAGGGGACTGTTCTGTCTCCTTTCCTGTTCTCCTTGTACACCACAGACTTTCAGTATAACTCCGGGTCATGCCACCTGCAGAAGTTCTCTGATGACTCTGCAGTGGTTGGGTGTATAAGTGATGGACGGGAGGAGGAGTACAGAGCACTGGTGGATGACTTTGTGGAGTGGGCTGGAAGAAATCACATGTTGCTGAATGTGGCCAAGACCGAGGAGATGGTGACTGACTTCAGAAGAACAAGGACAGCTTCTCAACCCCCGCAGATACAGGGCGAGGACATCGGCATGGTTGAGGACTACAAGTTCCTCGGCATCCACATCGACAACAGACTGAACTGGAAGGCCAACACCGAGGCTGTGTACAAGAAGGGGATGAGCAGACTCTATTTCCTGAGGAAGCTGAGATCTTTCAACGTGTGCAGCAAGATGTTGGAAATCTTCTATCAGTCTGTTGTGGCCAGTGCACTTTACTTTGCTGTAGTCTGTTGGGGAAGCAGCATCGGAGCCGGTGAGAGAAACAGACTAAACAAACTCATTAAGAAGGCCGGCTCTGTGATTGGCTGCAAACCGGACTCAGTTGAAGCAGTGGTGGAAAGGAGGACACTGAACAAACTGTTATCCATCATGGATAACCCTGACCACCCTCTCCATCACACACTGGACAAACAGCGGAGTTCTTTCTCCAACAGACTGAGACAGCTTCGCTGTCATAAGGACCGGTACAGGAAATCTTTCCTCCCCCAAGTGATAACACTGTTCAGTACCTCACCTCTGTCTGACAGACAGCACTCTGAATTCTCCACAGCTGGTTCTTTATAGTTCTGGTCCAACCAGGTATCCTATTTGGTTCTTTATAGTTCTGGTCCAGCCAGATTTCCTTGTTTGCTCTGCTGGTCATGGCTAATTGCACATTTGTTACAGTAGCTATTTTGCACGTCTGCCTCTATACCACTTTACCTCATTTATCATTGTCTCGTGTATATAATTTGTTATTCTATTCAACTTCATCTGTCTTCTGTCTGTCTATCTATCTATCTATCTATCTGTCTGTCTATCTATCTGACCATCTGTCTGTCTATCTGTCTGTCTGACTATCTGTCTATCTATCTGTCTGTCTGTCTGTCTGTCTGTCTGTCTGTCTGTCTGTCTATCTATCTGACTGCTGTCTGTCTGTCTGTCTATCTGACTGTCTGTTCTGTCTATCTGACTATCTGTCTATCTATCTATCTGACTATCTGTCTGTCTGTCTGACTATCTGTCTGTCCTGTCTGTCTGTGTCTATCTATCTATCTACATGATCCCATAAAGACGTTATTAAAATGATCTGTCAGAATTTGGCAATTGAGAGACCTCAGGCCTCATGTTATATCTCCAGTGGCAAATTTTAACAGTTATTCAGAGCCAACATGATCTCATCAGATGGTGTATAATGCAATTTCCCAAACGTTGTCTTCTAGGGACACATTTTTTAAAAATGACAAACCATCACAACCAATTTACAACAGGCCTTATCGATAAATGTTGGGAAGAGTTACAGTCTGAATAAGGGAACATTCCTGACCATTTTTACTGCCATTTCTGCATCACCTTATGCTATTTTGACTACAGCTGAAACAATTAATCAACTATGAATTGATTAATAAGGTAATCAACAACTGTTTTTATAACTTAATATCTGTTGTGAATATTTTTTTAAAGAAAAAAGTCTAAATTCTCTGATTTCAGCTTCTTAAATGTGAATATTTTCTGGTTTCTTTCATTTTATGGAACAAACAACTGATTGATTATTGGAAAAAAATATTGATCACTAGTTGAAAAATAGGTCCAAACATGTAAAAACAGGTGGAGTGCACAGACTGTGCGCTCCACCTGTTTTTACATGTTTCACACACAGGTTCTTATTCTGTGGTCAAGTTATCAATAATACACAACATCCGATTTGACTTTCAAACTAAAAGCTGAGAAAAATCTCAGGTGATGGTCACAGTACTTGGTTAAGTTTAGGAAAACATTGTGGTTTGGGTTAAAATAAACTACTTCCTTAATCAACAGTAAGCATTGATTCGTCATTTGCTCCCATGATTCACTCCTGCTGGAACTGCACCTTCACACGTGTGTGTAGTGTCGTTTTCATGCCTTTAGTGCAGTCAGTACTGAGGTCTGGATGTGGAGTACAGTGTTTTCTATTTTGGAATAAATTTTCTATTGATCAATAAATTGTTAGTGGCATTGACTATATAGCACAGCTTGAGATCATTTTCAACAATCCTGGCCACAGATCAATGTGGTTTTAAAGGAGAAATCTGGAATATATTTACTGTAATAGATCATAAACTGATCACAAAGTTGAAATAACTGACTTATGTGACAACAACACTGCAGCTGAGTGTTCTTTCAAATTGTTATTTTGGGCCTGAATGACTGTTTTAATTTGCCTGTTTCACATTGAGAGTTAATGTTAATGCTGAATGTTTGCTGAATTAGTAAGTGTCTGTTTACGAGTCATAGGAAATCATTGTAAATGACTCTTATAAAGGTCTGTTGATCTGTTCATCACTTCATTTTTTCAAGCATTTGTTTTGCTAGATAAAAGAACCATTTCCGCTATGCTTTTATTTTGAAGGTGTATTTTTATGTTACGGGCTTTTATTTTGGCGCCTTTCCAGCGGCACAGGAAGTGTAGATCTAAGAAGCGGTTTCTTGACAGAAAGGGAGACGCTTCCAAAAAGTCCGCAAATGCACGCAAGAAGGGAAGGAAAACGGTTACACGCTGTTGTTGTCCAATGTAAAGGATGTGTTTAAAAACTATAAGCGCCCAGCTGGAATGGGAACAAGGTATTGTGTTATTTAATTTGGTTTATGATGGTTTTCAGTCACATGTGAACTTAACTTAGCTAACTGTGAAAAGGTGTTTTATCTGCTGTAGCAGTCAAGCAAGTGTTAGCTTCTTTTTAACTGTTTATGGTGCTGCTAGTTTTCAATTTTGGCATGTTTTTGACAAAGGAGTGCTATATGTCAGTAATATTATGGCTAATATTTGCACATGAATGGTTAAAGTTGTTTTAAGGTGATATTTGTACACCTGTAAGAGCTCATTTATGTTTATTATTTATTTTTTGTTTTATGTTTATCTGTCCTGTAGCTCTTACGGTGTTTCCTGAAGAAAGGAGTGACTGAAAGGTTACGTGAATTTGTGTTCAGAAAAAAAAGGCTGACGGCTGCTGAACATAAATAAATGCTTCTTGAAACATCAGTACGCTTCACCATTGTCTGGCTGGGGTTTGCTACAGTAAGAGCTTGACCCACACCGATCTGATGACGTGTTGCTTCCATGACGGGCCATGACGGAGGGTCTTCACTGTTCGCCTGGTGCTACTGCTTCATCGCCACATGCGGTCAACATGGATCCATCGAGCAGCACATGTTCCGGCATATCAGCGCATGATCCACCTCGGCAACCTGGGCAGCGGTCTCATGGACTCGGTGCAATGGTCAAGTACAGTCACATCCACTGACATTAATGCTGAACTACGGGTAAAGTAACAACGCATGAACAGCCTCTCAAACTGAATTAGTGAACATTTGACACTCATCTGCTCATCTACATCAAAGGAAAGAAACTGTTGATACTTCTGCATATAAGGACACATTCTTGTGGACTCTTTACACTTAAGGACATTTTGCATTTTTTGGACTTTGCATTTGCATTTCAAGTTGAAAATTGTCTTCATTATGGTATCTATCTGAACATTTACACTTATTTGAGTGTTTACATGTGTTAGTTGTTTGTACTCATACTCTGATATTCTGTGTTTTGCATTTCAAGTACTTTGAAAATTGTGCTTATTGTGCACTTCCTGAACACTTACGGTTATTTGAATGCCTGCACATTAATGCAACTGTGCTAGTTAATTTACACTGACGTTCTAATATTCTGTGTTCATACTGTTCATTGTGAGATTTGATTGTGTCTGCTAACAGATTTTCCTCTGACTTGATAATTCAGAAATTGAGTTAATAATGTCAAAGTCAGGTCACATCAGGGAAACAGAGGAGCATATGGACGGTTCCCAGCATGAAGTTCAAGATCTTCAGAGTGAGCTCCATGCAGTAGCAGATGCACCTGAGAGAAACACATCTGAAAGAAACAACAAGACAAGAAAGTCAGACTGATCTCCAAGGTAAACCTGATGACCCACCTGCAGGTCCTCGACGCACTGAGCGTTGCACGGAACCCTACAGAGAAGATGCGTGTACTACAAATGGAAGAGGCCAAGAAAAAGGAGAAAAAGGCTGCTCTCCATGTACAAGCAGTGGAAGCTCAGTGTACGCAAAGCAAGAAATCAGCTGAAGTCATACATGGCAGAGAGTGAGCTCTGGCCTCTCATTGAAGATCTTAAGAAAGCTAAGGAAGACATAATGAACATGTATTTCGAAATCAGAGATCTTGCCACACCTTCCACTGATGTAAGGAGACGAGTTGATACTTGTGAATCGGTTACCACAGAAATCATCATCATTGCCCACAGCAGAGCAATAGACGATGAAGGTGAGTTTAATGAGGACCAAGAAAAACACCCGCCTTCACGAACTACTCCACCGTGACTATGCAAAGTCTGTCTATGGATCTGCTGCTTCCTTGACTAGTCATGGCAAGTCTGACCATCACTCCGTGGCATCGTCTATGGCAGCCAAGCGTGCAGATGCAGCAGCTGAACTAGCGGTGAAGGAAACTAATTATGAGATGATGATAGCAGAAGAAAGACAAAAGGAAGTGATAAGAGAGCTAGAGGAACAACAACGGAAAGCCTTAGAGGCACAAAAGCATGAATTGGAACGACTACAGGCAGAGAAGGAAGTACGAGCAGCTAAAGCCAAGTTGAAGGTGTACGATAAGGAGACGGAACGTGAAGCTTCTGACTGCATTGACAATGAAAAGGACAAGGAGGCCAAGAAGCTGCCTGTAACTGCAGTCCCACTATCACCTGTTGTAACTAATACAGACATTTCCTCTCTTGCTCAGGTCTTTCAAGACAGCATAGCCTTGAATAGGCTCCCTGTTCCAGAGCCGTTTGTCTTCAACGGTGATCCAATACGATTCACAGAATGGAAAGCAGCATTTACCTCACTCATTGACCAAAGGGCTATCACTCCAGCTGAAAAACTCTACTATCTAAAGAAATACGTCAGTGGCCCAGCACGCCAGGTGCTAGATGGCACCTTCTTCCGAAACGATGATGAAGCCTACCAGGATGCCTGGAACAAACTAAATCGTCGCTTTGGCCAGCCATTCACCATTCAGAGAGCATTCAGAGAGAAGCTAACTAATTGGCCAAGGATTCAACCTAAGGATGCTGAAGGGCTTAGAAACTTCTCTGATTTTCTGAATGCCTGTCAAGATGCCATGCCTCATGTTAAGGGTCTTGACATATTAAATGACTGTGAGGAGAACCAGAAGCTTGTCCATAAACTACCAGACTGGGCAGCTTCACGCTGGAACCGACAAGTCACACAAAGCTTGAATGAAAGGCAAGAATTCCCAAGTTTCAAGAACTTTGCAATGTTTGTGTCAACCGAAGCTGAGATTGCCTGCAATCCAATTACGTCCCTCTACGCACTTCGCTCATCAGACTCTAACACAGAGAAGAGAAATCCTCGAGACACAAAGAGAAACAAGGCTAGTGTTCTCTCCACTCACACAGCTACAGACACTGTGAGCCAAAAGTCAGACCAGAGAAAGGTTAAGACTCCATGCATTCTTTGTCAGGATAATAGGCACCAGCTTCATACATGTCCCAAGTTCACAGAGGTGTCATTGGTAGAGCGACGGAATTACATAAAGGAGAAGAAACTCTGCTATGGATGCCTAAAATCTGGCCATAGTGCAAAGGAGTGTCGTCATCGTCACTTCTGTGACAACTGCAAAGGAAAGCATCCTACAGTCCTTCATGACTACAACTACAAAAGGGGAAAAGTCTTCATCAGAGATGGGGTCAAATCAAGGTGCCACTGCAATGTCACTCAGTGTATCAGGCGAAGGCTCATCCTGCACATCAATGGTGATGCCAGTGTGGGTGTCATCTAAAAACAATCCAGCTATTGAGAAACTTGTCTACGCTCTACTGGACACTCAGAGTGATACTACATTTATTGACCAAGAAGTGAGTGACAGTCTAAATGCTGAAAGGCATCCAGTGAAGTTGAAGTTGACAACCATGAGTGGAACGAACACAGTTCTCCCAAGTGAGAGTGTTTTTGGCCTTCGTGTAAGAGGATACAGCTCTGCCATTCAGGTTGAGCTTCCAGTTGCTTACACAAAGGACTGCATACCTGTGAATCGTGCTCACATTCCCACTTGTGAGACAGCCAAGCAATGGAGTCATCTCAGAGAAATAGCAGGCGAGATCCAACCACTGAAGGACTGTGAGGTAGGGCTTCTGATAGGCTACAACTGCTCTAGAGCCATGGCACCAAGGCAAGTCATTTTAGGAGGAGATGAAGAACCTTATGCCGTACGGACGGATCTAGGATGGAGCATTGTAGGGCGCTCATCTCAAAGCCATGATTTGCAGAGTACCAGTCGCCTGTGTCACAGAATCACCGTAAAGGAGCTGCCTCCAGTAACTCCTGCCGATGCTATTCGCGTTCTAGAATCTGACTTCAAGGATGGCAGCGAAGACAGTAAAACAGTGTCACAAGATGACATCATCTTCCTCAACAAGCTGGATGAGGGCATATGTAAAAACATACACGGCCACTATGAAATGCCTCTGCCCTTCAAAAACAGGCCCAGCTTACCTGACAACAAAAACTCAGCCATGATACGCCTCAACCACCTCAAAAGAAAGCTGCAACGGGATGAAGGGTACAAGGAGCAGTATGTCAAGTTCATGGAAGAGGTCATCGAAAGGGGAGATGCAGAACAGATCGAAGATGGTGGGAATGAAGGTGAGAGATGGTACATCCCCCATCATGGTGTTCATCATGCAAAGAAGCCGGACAAGCTTCGCGTTGTGTTTGATTGCTCTGCCAGACACAAAGGAACCAGTTTAAATGACCACCTCCTCACAGGGCCTGACATGCTGAACAACTTGAGCGGAGTTCTCATTCGCTTTCGACAGCACCCTGTTGCATTGATGTGTGACATTGAGAAAATGTTCCATCAATTTCATGTGGATGAGGCTGATCGCAACTACCTGCGCTTTCTTTGGTGGAAGAAAGGGGACTTGAATGCACCACCTAGTGAGTTCCGTATGAAGGTGCATCTGTTCGGTGCAGCCTCCTCGCCTGGATGCGCGAACTTCGGGCTGAAACACCTTGCTAAGGAGAACAGTGACCTCTACCCCAAAGGCTCACAGTTTATCATGAGGGATTTCTATGTCGATGACGGGCTCACAAGTGTTGAAAGCACTGAAGACGCCATTCAGCTTGCCAGAGAAGCTCGTGAACTCTGTGCCACAGGAGGTCTCCGACTGCACAAGTTTGTGTCGAATGACAGAGATGTCCTAGAGAGTATACCACCCTCTGAACGGGCAGCCAATGTGAAGAATATGGATCTCTCATTTGATGATCTGCCACCTGAGAGAGCGCTTGGGATCCAGTGGGATGTGGAGTCTGACCATTTCCAGCTTTGTGTCAGCCTCAAGGATCAGCCTGCAACACGCCGTGGCATTCTGTCTACAGTTGCCTCCTTGTTTGATCCCCTCGGGTTTGTGGCACCAGTTCTGCTCAAAGCAAAGATCATTCTTCAGGAGATGTGTAGGCGAGGCACAGGCTGGGATGATCCTCTCCCTGACGAACTTCAACCAAAATGGGAACAGTGGAGAAGTGATCTAGCCCAGCTGGATAATGTCACCATACCCCGCACTTACTCACCTGCTGGATTTGGAAAGGTCTTGAAGACAGAGCTGCATCATTTCTCGGATGCTAGCTTGAAGGGCTATGGTCAGTGTTCCTACTTGAGGCTTCAAAATGAAAATGGAGATGTTCACTGTGCCTTAGTTGTAGGAAAATCACGTGTCTCACCATCAAAGGTTACAACTGTCCCAAGGTTGGAATTGGCAGCTGCAGTTGTTTCTGTCAAGATCAGCAACATGCTCAAGGAGGAATTTGGAGCTGCTGTTACTGAGGAGTTTTTCTGGACCGATTCTAAGGTGGTCTTGGGATACATCAAAAATGAAGCACGGCGATTCCACACCTTTGTGGCTAACCGCGTTCAGAAGATTCACCTCAGCTCAGCCCCTCAACAATGGAGACACGTTCCAACCAATGAAAATCCTTGCTGACCACGCTTCCAGGGGCTTGAGTCCAAATGAGCTCCTGTCCTCCACCTGGCTCACTGGACCCAAGTTCTTGTGGAACAAAGAAATTAAACTGCCAGCAGATGAAATCCCAGACTTAACAATTGGAGATCCAGAGGTCAGAAGTGCTCTAGCACTCGGCACAAGAACTACAGAACGGGTAAGCCTGGTTGATCGCTTGTCCAAGTTCTCATCCTGGTCACTGGCTACTCGAGCAGTTGCACGCCTTTTAAGGCGCATCAGCAAGAACAAGTCAAACAGCCTCACCACTGTAACAGAACGAGAAGAGGCAGTACACTGCATAATCAAGGACCTTCAGAAAAATGAGTATCAAGAAGAGTTGAAACTGCTGAGCAAAGGGAGCCCCCTACCATCTCACTATCCACTACACTCTCTTGATGCCTTTCTCGATAAAGATGGTGTCCTCAGGGTGGGAGGAAGGCTGTGTAACTCCTCTCTTCCCAACTCCATCAAGCACCCTGCAATCATTCCCAAAGATCATCACATTACAAAGATGATTATTGCTCATCACCACAAAGGGGTAAAACATCAAGGCAAAGGCCTCACCCTAAATGAAATCAGGTCCCATGGCTACTGGATTCCAGGAATCAACCGGGCAGTAGCATCATACATTCGTCAATGCGTCACCTGTAGACAGCACCGGAAGCCAACGGAAGAGCAAAGGATGGCTGATCTACCCTCTGAACGTGTAGAACCATCACCTCCCTTCACCTTTTGTGGAATGGACTGCTTCGGCCCATTCTTCACAAAGCAAGGAAGAAAGGAGAACAAAAGGTATGGTCTTCTCTTCACTTGCCTTAGCTCCCGTGCTGTTCATATTGAGATGCTTGACGACATGTCTACTGATGCCCTCATCAATGGCCTTCGATGTTTCATTGCCATACGAGGTGCTGTTTCGTCAGATCAAGTCCGATCAAGGAAGCAACTTCGTTGGAGCCAGAAATGAGCTCAAGGAAGCTCTAAAGGAAGTAGATGCAGACCGGCTGGCTGCATTTCTTTCTGAGAAACAATGCGACTTTTGCATGAATGCACCCCACTCAAGCCATGTTGGAGGGGTTTGGGAAAGACAAATAAGGACAGTGAGAAGCGTCCTAAGGTCCACACTTGCTCTTTCCTCTGGTAGGCTAAATGATGCTTCGCTGCGGGCGTTCCTCTATGAAGCTATGGCAATCGTCAACAGTCGACCACTGACTGTTGACAACCTCAGTGACCCGCATAGCCTTGAGCCACTCACCCCTAATCATCTTTTGACTATGAAAACTGTCAAGGCCTTGCCTCCCCTGGTGAGTTTGTCAGAGAGGACATTTATGGCAAGAGGAGGGTGGCGACATGTTCAATACCTGGCCGAACAGTTTTGGAGTCGATGGCGAAAGGAGTACCTTGCCAACATCGCTCTCAGACAGCGTTGGCATACACCGAGGAGGAATCTGCAAGTTGGAGATGTTGTCATGATGAAAGGAGAGGATGCCTACAGGAATGAGTGGAGATTGGGCAGAGTATCAGAAGCCACTGCTGACAAAGACGGACTAGTAAGGAGAGTTAAGGTCTGCCTTGGTGACAGGGAGCTTGGCAAGAAAGGGGAGCGCCTCCACAAGGTGTCTGAAGTCGAGCGCCAGTCCAGAAGCTAGTCCTGCTATTAGAGACTGATTAAACTTGCTTACTCTCCCTATATCTCATAATGCCCTCCTTCCATAACCTGTAAGCTTTCAAGGTTTATAATGGTTATTTGTTCTTTGCATAAGTTGTTTAAGCTCTTATAAAGGGAATGTCATTTTCAGTGAGAAATCATTCGTGATTAATGTAAACTGTATACCGTTCCATTATTTACTCATGATTTGGTGGGAGTGTAAATGACTCTTATAAAGGTCTGTTGATCTGTTCATCACTTCATTTTTTCAAGCATTTGTTTTGCTAGATAAAAGAACCATTTCCGCTATGCTTTTATTTTGAAGGTGTATTTTTATGTTACGGGCTTTTATTTTGGCGCCTTTCCAGCGGCACAGGAAGTGTAGATCTAAGAAGCGGTTTCTTGACAGAAAGGGAGACGCTTCCAAAAAGTCCGCAAATGCACGCAAGAAGGGAAGGAAAACGGTTACACGCTGTTGTTGTCCAATGTAAAGGATGTGTTTAAAAACTATAAGCGCCCAGCTGGAATGGGAACAAGGTATTGTGTTATTTAATTTGGTTTATGATGGTTTTCAGTCACATGTGAACTTAACTTAGCTAACTGTGAAAAGGTGTTTTATCTGCTGTAGCAGTCAAGCAAGTGTTAGCTTCTTTTTAACTGTTTATGGTGCTGCTAGTTTTCAATTTTGGCATGTTTTTGACAAAGGAGTGCTATATGTCAGTAATATTATGGCTAATATTTGCACATGAATGGTTAAAGTTGTTTTAAGGTGATATTTGTACACCTGTAAGAGCTCATTTATGTTTATTATTTATTTTTTGTTTTATGTTTATCTGTCCTGTAGCTCTTACGGTGTTTCCTGAAGAAAGGAGTGACTGAAAGGTTACGTGAATTTGTGTTCAGAAAAAAAGGCTGACGGCTGCTGAACATAAATAAATGCTTCTTGAAACATCAGTACGCTTCACCATTGTCTGGCTGGGGTTTGCTACAATCATTAATAATCTTTTAGAAGGAGTAGATGTTTATAACGGTTAAATTCAGCAAAATGTTAATGGAGTTTGGCAGCAGTGAGACAGGCGGTCTCTGAACTTCAAGATTACAGGTTTAATTTTGACAGACAAGTGACAGTTAGAAACAGTTGATCAACTTACAGTGGAGGATTCATCATCACTTGTTATTGTCAGTGCGTTCCTGCAGTGAGCTGCGTGAAACCACTCATTGCAACCATAGATTTCATTTGATATACTACTTAATTCTATTTCATTTACAGTCTGTGACTCCAACTCACTATTTGGACTCATTTTTGTACGCACAATTGCTGCATGTTGCTCTTTTATTGTGTCTTATTTTCCTCATGTTGGCATCATCGTCATGGCGACATGAACTGCTGGAGAGTGTTGTTTTATGCTGCAGAGTTCATGCATCAACTCTACATCAGAGAATTTGCTGTCAGCAGCTGAACTGCCTTCTCTCTTGACTGTCTTGAACTTGAATGAATGTTGTTTAGAAGTAAAATGCACAAAATGCGTAAAATGTTATTTTGTTATCGCCATTCGTTTCAGACCTCTTACCATGAATAAAAATCAGATGCTTTGGTATGAGACTGGACTGGGAAATATTATTGTAACTTTGAGACTTTAATGTTTAAGAGCTAAACAAAAATCTCTTCCTCTTAATGGAAAAATATGGAATAGACACAGTTACATCTCTACACTCAGTGAGACTTTTTATGACACACAAACAGTAATATTGTTTTCCGGCTTTGCTTTTCCATAAGTTGATCCTCTGCTTAATGACATGAAACAGGATGTGAGTGTGGACAGTGAAATGCAGAGAAGAGTGTTTGGGACGATAAAATTAAATAGAGGGTCTTCTAAGGATGCTGAAATCTGAAGAATATGGCCGTCCAGGACAGCAATTTGGACGGTTCATTAGTTCTAGAGATCAGGGAGTGTGTGTCCAGCCTGGAGCCACACACTGAGCATCTGTACTACCAACACACACACAGTCAACTTCTGAACACACACCTCGTTTGATGCAGCCCCTATACACTCACAAGAGGACAGAGGGTGATACACAGAGAGCAGTCAGCCAAAAACCAAAACTGCATTTTTCTGTTTTTGTTTGTATGTTCACCAGTAAACAGATTAACTCTATTACATCTAAATTAAATCAATAGCATGTCTCTATCAGACATCCATTTTCTTTAAGTTTCACTAAAACCTCTGTGTACATTTTAAATCTGATTAACTGCAGCAGCTGGTGCGTAACGGTCGCTGCTGCTGGATTTAAATTAAATCAATGCAATAATTCAGTTTGGCGCCGATTTTCTTCTTTACATCTGTTCAGGCAAAGGTACGACGTACAGCATGTGTCTTAGCAAGTCTGGTCAGCTCGGGTCTTTAATAAGAAAACGGACAGGATGTCAAAATGTTAAACTCCAAACATCAGCCAACCAGCAGCAAACAGAGACGGGACGTGTCTATATGCTGCAGGACTGAAGGGGTTTTGTGTTAAATGGATGCAGCTGAAGCCTCCATTAAACAACAACACAGTCTGTGTTCTTCATTAATACAAACTGAAATATTTGACATTCCCAAAACACAGCAGCTCCAGAGCTGGAATGTGACTGGAATCTGTCCTCTCTCCGTCTTCTCTCTTTAACGTCTTTCTGTTCTCTGTTTGAGTTCAGTTCTAGTTTTACATCAGCGTGTCATCATATGCTAGTTTCAGAATCCAGGGGGCAGATGCAACAACCTCTATGCTCAAAGACAGAAATATATTCACACGTTCATAAAGCCATGTGAATGTGTACTTCTGTTTTATAAGCCTCAATCATTTTTTTTTTTTCGGCATTTTTGCCTTTATTTGATAGGACAGCCAGAGAGTAGACAGGAAACGGGGCAGAGAGAGAGGGGACAACATGCAGCAAAGGGCCAAAGGCGGGAGTCGAACCAGCAGCCGCTGCAGAGGACTAACAGCCTCCATACATGGGTTGGACGCTCTACCCACTGAGCTAAACGTCCACCCAGCCTCAATCATTTTTAACTGAACGTGGTTTTGATTAAAATAAGTCTGTTTGGTACACAAGTTAACTTAAGAGTTTCTCAGTCTTTATATTGTCACCTGACGTCTCCATAACATTCACGTGTAAAATGTCACGTTGTCTCTGCATAAGTCTGTACAGAGTAAATGGGACGAAATTACACATGTAAAGCAAAAAAAAAAAAAAAAAAAAAAAGAAAAGAAATAAAATCATTATGATAACTCATAAATCACTGAAGACACTGACATCTTTTGTAGCTTCTAACTGAATCTCTGTGGTTTGAAGTTTAGTTTTGTTTGACTGTTTCCTGATCACTTTAAAGTTATATCAGGATTGTATTAAGCTACTGCTGACACAAAGCCAACATTTCCTGCTGCTGTTTCACTGTAAAAGTTTTCCTTTGGTTAACCAGGTCGACACATTTATTATGAAGCAGCTGTAAGAAATTCAAAGTGTTTCTGTCTGGGTTGATGCTGAAGGTTAACAGTCTATTGGGTCATCCTGACCAAGAACAACCACAGAGTTCGTCTGTGTAAGCAGCTTATAACAACCCATATTTATGTTTATAGTCAGGTAGTGATCTCTAGTGGCCATAGTAATTATGACAGGAGCAGTATAAAGAGTGACAAACACTGGATTTTCACGCAGGAGACCAGGCTTACTTACACAGTGCAACTTATTTTAACAATCTGAACTAACTAAGCAGTTTTGGTGCCTCAACCAAACTGCACCCATTTCACAACATTAACCAAATGTATAACTTAGCACCTGTTGCTGGCACTCCTCTTGTATGGCCTTGTTCAGACTTTCAGCCCAAATCAGTATTTTGGCAAATCCAGATTGTATCCAGATGAAGTTTATTAAGTCTGGTCTGCAAAAACACATTAAATGTGATTTTTACAAACTGGATACCAGCCACATTTTGAGGTGGTTTGAAATGCGATTATAATTGGATTTCTACAGATGCATCTCAGTCTGGACACTCTGGACACTCAAATCAGACTTCAAAGTGTCTTTTGCATCATTCACAATATGGCACACAACAAGAACAACTTTAAATAACAAAGAAGAAACATGAAGAACAGTGTTTCTCTGAGAGTCACTGACAATGGACTTGTTCTGTCACTGAAGTAAAACGACGAGACACTGACATGTTCAGCAGTATTTGGCCATTGGATCAGTTTCAGGTGTAGTAGAGGGAAAAGTACAAGCAGAATGAGTTAGAGTGAGCTTTTAGATGAAGAGTTGCAGATGATTGGCTCTCATGGCGTTTGCATCATCAAGCCTAAACTTTATATTCTCTTCCTGGTGCTCGGTGGGGACACTGTACACCAGAAACTTGTGGAATTTAAGGTTTTATTCATGTCCCCTGAGGAGCTCCACAGCTCATTCAAAAGTTTTCTTCCTCTGTCAATGTTTGTTTTTATGTCTTTTGTCTGTAATGAATCCCCTGAAATGAGATGATTCATCGAAACAGAGGGAGCAGGATTTTAAATCTTTCAGCCCTCTCAGCTTCAGATCTTAAGTTTCTTTATCTCTGTATCAGCTCTGTATCTGTCCACCGCGGGGTTAAAAGTCCACCAGCAGAAATTATTTGCCCTCTAACTGAATTTGAGGCGTTTTCTCAGCCGTGGGAAACAATCATGTCGATTCATGTGCCCACAGCCCACAGACCCTCCCCTCCTCCCCTCACCGCCGTCCCACTTCCACATGCTAACACTGAAACTTGTCTGTCCAAAACACGTACCGTCTTCACTGGACAATGCAGAGATTTAAAATTAGAATCCAGCGTCTCGAGGCAGAACGTACAGCGACACAGGAAACAACTTTAACTCTTCAGAGGCCTGTTAAAAACAAAATGTTTGTTCTCACCTGCAGACATTTTAGAGTGACGTGTTGAAATTTGTTTGATTTTTTTAACACCAGATTTTCTTCGACAGTTTCCTTGTGTGAGGTGAAAATCATTCAGTTTTTTTTTAAACACCCATGGCTCAGATTTGGAATTTGGAATAGATCAACGAGGGGAAAGTTTAAAATTTTCTTCTTTTTTTTTAATGAGCAGATATAATCGTCTTCATCCCAGCTGCAGGCCTGCTGGCGCCCCGAACAGATGGAGCGCTTTCATTAACTGGATCACCAGCAGAGCGCACACACACACACACACACACACACACACACACACACACACACACACACACACACACACACACACACACACACACACACACACACACACGAGCACGAGAATGACTGCAGAGTCACACAAATGAAAGAATATCATCAGTTGAGTCTCATACAAACTGTGTGAACATGTAGAGGAGAAACAGAAAAATCACACACATCAAGTGACGTCTGCACGACTAAAACACACACACACACACACACACACACTGCTGCTGACAGTCATTGAGAATGACTGCCACATGCTGTGCACTCATGTTTACACACACACAACACACTCATTCAGTACGTTCTTATACTTAAGCTGACATGGAGAAGTGCAGCACTTTAAAGTTTACATGCTAACTTTAGCATGCTGCTAATGCTACAACTTTGTTTACATTTTCTTTGATCACAAAGTTCCTGATTTAACTCATAATTCAGTTTTTTGACATTTCATTTATACCAGTGTTTCTCAGACCTTTTACACTGTGTACCACCTTACAAATGTTTGTGCCACAGCACAGTTTTGTGCAGTAAGCTAGCAGGAGCTATGGACACTTCACTGGTGCAGCTTAATCAGCCACTAGCACTTGTTCTTGGTTCACTGCTGTAGACTCCATTTTCAACACAGCTCCTCCTGATCTGTTAATGTAATAGCTCCTGTTTGGATCCACAGTTGCAGTGTTTTGGGAGCTTTCTAATTTTCTTCCGATCAAGTAAATAGTAACACCTTAATCAACAAATTGTTGCCACTGCAGAACATGACCTAAGTAAATTTATGTGTGTGAGATAACTTTTGGTCTGACACAGGACATGAACAGCGGTCTCCTGGATGAAAGTCTGGGTGTCTTTGACCATCTGTCCTCCCTAACCACCTCCCTACGTGGACTGTCACTCGTCATCACAGGGCTTCCTCTTTTGCGACCCTCATAATGACTTTGGCCACTAGGGGTCACTGCCTAACAATAACTGTAAATATGATTTATAATCAGTGTTGGGACTAACGTGTTACAAAATAATGCATTACTGTAATTCCACTACTTTTGGCAGTTAACTAGACATGTAACTAATTACTTTTGTCAAATTAATAACAGTTACAATTACTGAAAGTGTAGTACTGGAGAAAACGCTTCAAATTCAGTTAGCGGGCTAATAATTTCATGTTAGCTGAGGAATCTGCTGGTGGACATAATATAAAATATTAAATTATTTATTACTGACTGTAGCAACACTTGTTTAATATGTGTGTTTAACATCATCTGTGTTATTTTTCTACCAAATCTGTCTAAACAACAGCCAATAAAAGTGTAGCTTACTGGAAGGAACACTAGTCGTTGCTGGCCTCTAGTGGTCAGGAGTATTAATAACTACTATCAGTGATAATGGGTACAATGATTAATAAAAAATAAATAATAAATAAAATAATAAATGAATAAAACAGTTGTTACTAAACTAATAAAGCTGTGTGTTAAATTGTCAGAAACATTTTAAAGTAAAGCAAAAGTTATGTTACCTAGTAACTAATTACTTATAAGTAATTAAATTCTTTTTGAGAGAAGTAACCAGTAACTCAGTAGTAAATCCAATAACTTGGCCATAAATATTCAGACAACACAGCCATCCTCAACCTACTCACAGGTAGACACTCTGCTCTGGACAACCACAACACAATCACACACTTCATACACCTCCTACTGACAGACAATGAGAATAACGTCCCACTTAATGTGCATGATTACACACACACACACACACACACACACACACAACACACACACACACACACACACACAACACACACACACACACACACACACACACACACACACACACACACACACACACACACACACACAGGCTGCTTGTCCTGCTGTTAATCCCTGCTTAGTGTATTAGCAGTGTCACTGATCGCTGTGACTCGGCGTTCCTCCGACACGTGAGCACTGCACGAGATCCAGCACACAAATCTGCTGTAAGACACAAAACCTGCTGTCAGTCACTCACAGATACACACTCACAGACACACAGGATGAACTTCACTCTGAGCTCCAGTTCAGAAGAATTTTCAACCTGCAGACACACTTCAGTCAAACTGACGTATTAAAAAACTAAACGTGGTCTAAAATACAAACAAAAATATATTTACCTTCAAAACTGTGCCATCAATCTGTCTGGATGAAGCTGGAAAACTTTTATACTTTTGCAGAAAGTTTCAACACACAAGACTTTCTGAACACCCCCAAGAAAAGTTGGTTTCTGGGCCTGACCACCAGACGAGACCACTGATCGAACTTTCGTTTTGCAAAATGTTTTTTTTTTTGTTTTTTTTTTATCTCTATAATATCTGTCCATGGCAGCTACAGTCTACTGAGGCCATTGTGTTTAAAAAGTAATGTTAAAGTAGGGGAGAGGGCTAATAGTCTGAGTAAAAAACTCTGGAAAGTCTTAAATTTATGAGAAAAAAACTTGGTTATTCACTGAGATTTAAGCCAAAGATTTACAAGAAAAAACATCTCAAAATTCAGAGAAAAAAACTTGATATTTTCTGAGATTATAAAGTCATTTTCCAGAAAAAAAAAGGCATACATGTCTGTGGTGTGACGAGGTTAATTAAACTTTGTTGTCAAGGAAAGTTTTTATTAAGTTCACAACTTTAATGTCAAAGTTGAAGTATTACCCCTCTCCCCCAGCTCCATAATAACATTTGATTTTTTACCCGATCTAACACACACTCTAACATTAATTTCCAGCCTGTACTGCTAGAAATAAAAAAATACTGTTGGTCAGTCAAAACGAGATCATACGGAGCCAACAAAACTCTGAATTTACTGGATTTATGTAGAAATAAATGCAAACAAGTATTTTCCTGCCACACTCTGACCAAATGATGGAAAAACTAAAAAATGTTTCATACAATTTATTTTATTTGTTATCTTCAAACGTCTGTACAAAAGCAAAGACATCTGATTGGACGCAGCATCTGTTTCTGAAATATGAAACAATGATCAAGAAAAAAATCTAAATTGAAAAATGAAATGTTTTTCAGATGGCAGTTGACTGAGCAAGTTCCCTTTTCAATCATTTTATTCAACCTGAAGTATTAAGACTTCATCATCATCATCATCATCATCATCATGTAAGCTGCAGGTTTAACAACTATTTAATCCGATTGAAATGGACTTTTTAGGGAACCTGGACGGACGTCTTCCCTGAGAAATTTAAGACATGCAGGTTTTATCACGTCACAGCTGCAGCTCCAACAAACAAACTCAACAAACTGCTTTTCTTAATAAAAAAAAAAAAGTTCAGTGATCAGACAACAAGAAGACAAACAGGTTTCTTACTGCTGCAACACAACAACAGTCTCTCTTTGTTTCAGTACATGGGAGAAGTTAGCTGTCAGGGAAGTCTTGCTATTTTACACAAACAACAAGAACCTTCTGGAAACAAAAGTATGTTCAGAGTCCAAAACTAGCTGGTTAGAATGAGGAAAAGACAGTGGGTTGGATTAAAAAAGGACACTTTGTGAGTATTTAATGAATTGCTGTGATACTGGGCTGCACATAATGTCGATAAACCAGGCAGGACATCCTTTAAGCTGTAACAGGACATTACTGACACTGTTAGAGGACGATGAAAAGTAAAAGAACAAATTAATCACAGTGAGATCAGGAGGCAGGATCTAACAGCAATCAGAAGTATCTTATCAGATTTAAAGCTCATATTTGTGTCCAGAAGAGTGTGCAGTGATGTTTTCTACGTTCAGACTGCACACGTGTGAGAACACATCGTCACCATGCAAACACTGAAAACAGAGAAGCTTCTGTGTGTTTGAAAATCAACTCGCAGACACTTGAAAGCACCTGCACACATAATCCATCATGACTGTGTGCTTTTATTTTGGTGTGTTGTGATGTATCTGAAAAGCTTTTCCAAAGAACAATAATTTCATTTTAACCAACAACACAACTTCACCACTACGATAAATACAGGCAGGGCCTCTTGGCTGTGAAACAGTTTCAAGTCTCTGCAAGCTGATTTTCATAGAGATGAACTGAAATGAAGGACTGCCTGAGGAAAAAACACAGAAAAGGCCAACAGTAATCTACGGATTAATGGGCTCAGACATAAAAAGATACGGTATGTCCTTTAACCTTTGACATACATAAATTTCCCAGGAAGTCATTTTACACTGTTGACATACATCCTGTTATAAAACATCGACGTGAATCATAAATACAAGTGCTATCGTGGTTTAATAAGGCAGTTAGTGATTAATATTAAGGACATGATTTTAACTGAGTGGCTGCATCCTTCCATTCATTAGTTTTAGATAGTTAAAGGATATAACCTTCTTAAGTAACACAATCTTCTAATGTTATAACTATTAGACGCTGCTTCATTAAAGGGATATTTCAGGTTTTTTGAAGTGTGGCTTTATGACAGGAAACCACCGTTCTCTCTCCAAACCAACAGAACAACAGACAAAAAGTCTTTTCACCTCACAGAACACGGGAGTTTCTGCTTTGAACAGTTAGTTAGTTTGTGTTTTTGGGTGATTTCAGGGTTTTAAAGGGTTCATTTTAAATTATTTTAACTCCTGTGTCCTGTGAGGTAAAATTTCTGTTTTCACCTGTGGAGTCTGGTTCAGTCTGATGACAAAGTGAAGCAGACTGACCACCAGGTAATAGACTCACTATGGAGAAGTACCTCATACAACCACACTTTAAATACCAGAACTATCCCTTTAATTATTGGAATTATAACCAAACAAACCAGATTCACAACTTTCAACTAGACACAGAAATTATATGCAAAAATAAGGCAGTGCTGAATCCTTTCACTGGCCAAAACTCTCAGACATACACAAGGATATATCATATTACCACCTCCAGTTACATCACATACATTCTGATACAGTTCTGTTCTTTTAAGGCACAGACTCTGGGATTTAACTTAATAAATACAGTTTCTGTTTTCATGTCACCTGTTAGTTCCCAGTAGGAGAAAAAGATATATTTAAAATGTAAGAGAGCACGTCATATTTATACAGCGTTTATATGAAGGATGGCATAATTAAGGTTTGTAGGAAAAAACTAAACTCAAACTGAAAGCTAGAAGATCCTGAGTGTGGAGCAACACAATGAAATGGATCAAACATGATCAGTAAGTGGTTTGGTTTTCTGGTAGAAGGACGTACAGGTTTGTTTCAGCTGCCATCAGATCAACAAGTCAGGAGCCACAAAGCAAACAAGACAGAACCGCTCAAACTCTCTCACTGAAAATGTGTAAAAACACAGATTTTCATATTTGTAGTGTTTTGCAACTTGTTGATCTCATGTGGTCTTTTCCTGTCTGCAAACAGAAAAGGTTTGAAGAAGAAGCTGCATCCAAACCACTTTGATTTAGTCAGTGTGGAGCTGCACGCAGACCTGCACAATGCAAAAAAATCTCATCTGTCAATCTTACAGACCCATTTAGTATTTTATTAAACAAGTTCTGGAACAAGGGAGCAAGTGAGTGATTTCCACTGTCAAGGATGGACTTTCAGTTCTCAAGTCTTTATCTATTTATTTAAATATGATGTAACATTTCAGCTGTTTCCAATATAAGATGTTTTTCTTATGGTGATGCTGATGCAGTCATCTATCTGCCCTACAGGGTAACTTGGTATTTTTTAACCTGGACCCTATTTTCCCTTGTTTTTGTTTTTTGTCTAAGTGACAGAGTCTGGTGTCTTTGAACAGAGCCATAAATCACCTGTTTCTATTTACACAAACAGTAATTTTATTATCACACTTTGAACTCAACAGAAACAAAATACAACAAACCAAAAGTCTGTGAATTAAAGGTTTATTTCAGTCAAACCAGAGTTGGTGATTGTTAGAACAGCTGAATGACGGACCGGATGGTTTTGGTGAGTTTTATTTTGTGTGCTTTGAATTTGAAGGTCGTGTTTTATGATGACAAAATGAATGTTTCTGTAAATGGAGTCTGGTGGGTTTGAACAGAGGGATGAATCAGCTGTTTCTTGTTAAACAAAAAGCTCTCTCTGCAGGGATTCTGTCTATAATGTTGTCAGACTCTTTGACAGTTCACATTTGTCTGTAAGGATCATATTACATCCTGTTTCACGGCTGCAGGGCTCTCCCTCAATACTGGACCAGTCTCAACACTGTTGTCCACACTAGACCCAAAGACAAAAAAACATGGGCGAATAGAGCCCAGGTTAAAAAAGGAGAGAGTTCATGCAAATGGCACAGAGGAGTGGTGAAACTGTTTGACCTTACTGGCAAAATATTTGTGTGTTCTACAAAAAAATAAGCCTTAAAAGGTTGAATAAAGAGATTTTTTTTCCTCAGATAATTCAGGACTTGCTCACTGTTTTACCGTCAGAATAAAAAAAGGGACAGCTGTAGTTAAAACCTTTATCGGAGACCTATCAGTGACAGGTGGACCCTGAAGACGTAGTTGGCAAAACAAGCACAATCCAGCAGGCTGAGTTTCAGCTGTCTGATGTTGTCGTAATAATGGAAACAAACAGTGAAAATGGGCAGAAAAACAAAGCAGAGCTGCTGTTTCTGTGATTGTGGAAACATGTCTGACACTGAATCCAGCTCTAATTATTGTGCGTTTTCATCCTGCATTCCCAGCAGATTTATGTCAGATCTTTCATGTTCACGTCAGACTCGGGTGTTAATTCAAACTGGTGACATCACATGATGAGTAGCAAACCTCTGTTCTGAGGAGACTGAGGAAAGTGCTTCGCCCAAACGCCGTCCATCAGAGTCTCTAGACGGTCTTCATGTAGGCGGGGGTCCGTTGACGTATCTCAGCGTCAGGTGGAAGTTACGAGGCAGCCGGCCGCTGCGGTGACACGGTGGCTCCAGAGCGAACCAGATCAGACAGGCCAAGAGAACCAGAGCTGCAGCCAGGAGGAGGTAGAGGAAGGCCGGGGAGAGCAGAGAGGAAGGGGCCCCGCTGCTGGAGGTCACACTGTGGAGGAGAAGGAGGTGTTAGTGTCGGCTTTGTCTGCTCAACCTTTTATAAATCTGCTGTGTTAACACCAGTGATCCAGTTTGGTCTCACCTAATGGTGTATAAATAACATGACAAAATCATGTCTGATGTCATCACAGTGCCTTTTTTGTAGACTTGCACCGATTACAATTTTTTCGGCCGATACCGATTTCTGATTTTCAGAGTGCTTGGGTGGCCGATACCGATTTTGGCCGATTCCGATTTCATTTTTTCCAAACCACTTTACAGCACACAAGATACTGCAAAATTTTCTAACTTTCCTTTATGAGAACATTTTATCCAAGATACAACCAGCTTTTCAGTAATCATGTCTTTGCTAAAACACACTCTACATTAATAAATAATATATAACTTTTTGTCTACTATATCATCATCATATCATAGCATGTGCTATATTATTCTTAAGATTTCATTTTCATTTGGGGTAGTGTGTGTTTTCTGGCTCCTATTTGCTACCGGCTGAGTACACAGGGTGCTTTTATTAATCAGTTAACGATCACAAATCGCCATGAATTCAAGCATGTCTGATTATGAATGCACTTAATACAATAACTTTTGTCTCTACCATCTTAATGAGACACATGACACGCTGTGTGCCACCAGCTTTGTGTGGAAATACTTCAAAATATTAAACAATGAAGATGCAAACTGTTGCTGCAACTTTTAGAATCTCAGATAAAATTCCAGGTGAAGCTCGAAGCTTCAAGATCACTGGATTGATACTTTATCCAAAACACGTCGGGGTGAAATACTGCATGTGATGGATTTACCGTCAGAGGTTGGTTTCACTGAAGAAAGACGCCAACATCTCCAGGGAATGAATACAAAGTTAGAGTTTTGCTTTTTAACTTTCAGTGATAATTAACTTTATTAAGTCTACGATGTTGAACATCGCAGTGCGCGCGGTGCGAGCCGTCTGCTGCACTCAGCAGCAGCCTGTGAATGAGAACGAAGTCTGGAACCTGTTTCAGCTCAATATCATGACTTAGAAAACACCAACTGACTTTTTTTTTAAACGGATTTCGTTAGATTAAAATATGTAGAAATATCACTTCCATGAGGCTGTTCAGTCAGACAGTAACAGATCACAGGCTGAACTTGGCATTTCATCCTCCTGTGCCGCCGCAGAGAAGGTCAAGTTGCACGCAGCCTACACAGTTTATTTAATGTTCATAATAATGTTGATTAATATTGAAATGGCGTTCTTCTTCCTCAATAATAATTATTAATACCAGCAGAAAATACACTAAAGTGGCTAACTTCAGAAAATAACAGTAAAACAGTACCAAACAAACAAACAAATGAACAAAGTCGGCATCAGCGCCATGAGAGAGCGCAGCGGTACCAAAGACCTGGGCAAAGCATGTTATAGCTGCTATAAATGTAATCATTAATTGTCACATACTGAGCACTACTGAAAACAACATGCAGAATACAGTGTACACTGGTGTCGTACGCAGTCAGCAGTATGTATGTGGTTTGGAATACAGCTGCAGTTGGCCCGCGGGCTGTAGTTTGGACACCTCTGGATTAGTCGTACCAAACGTTTTCGGTGTTGTTCCTCCACGCCCTATTTTAGCCTCGCAGGTGTTGCATACTGCAAACTTGTGATCCTCCTACACACTTGAAAAAATTTCCATACGACGACATGGTGTAGGTCGCCAAAGCCGTGAGTTGCACATGTGTGTTTGTGCGCTGCTGATGTTATTGACCTGGGCAGGCTGACATAAGGGCTGACATATCCCGCGAGGCATTGTGAGGGTTCAAGGACTGCTCACGCTTTGCAACATGTTAGCATATAACCGAAAAGAGGCAATGTGTTTGCTTAGTGTGTTTTCTTTTTTTGCTGCCGCAGTGCAGTGGGAATTTGACTGGCGCTTTAGACCGGCAAATTTTAGACTGACCGGCCGGTCGCAGGTCATGGCCAATCACGTGAAAACCTTTCTATGGCTGCACCCAACCATTGTTTTTTAAGGGGTTAATCTGTCTCTGTGTGCATGTTTTACCCCTTTTTGTTGTCATTTTGCATCTCTTTGTGGTTTTTCCGTGTCTGTGTAGTTATTCTTTGTGTCTTTGAGGCACATTTTGCAAGTGAAGTCGGGGGGGGGGGGGGGGGGGGGGGCTTGTCTGGGCTTGTCTGGTATAGGCCCGTTCAGTGGTCCATCCATGTTTACATGATGAGTACTTTTAAGGCCAGTATACTTTTACACTCAGGATATTTAAATTAGACCGACAAAATACACATGTATAGATAAGCAAATATAAACAGGACAATCTACTCCTGCACCTAAATTAAATTCCTGTCAGCATAGAAAAAGCTTTGAAACAGCATTAAGTCTTATATTAGAGGAAATAAAATGGTAATCCTTCATTTTACGGTTCTGTAATTTCATCATAATTCCCAGTTTTCTGGAGAGAATTATGTGATTTGGTTAGAGTGAAAACAGAGACACTTCTGAGCCAGTTATTAGAGTTTAAAAGTATGTTGATTTTTAGATGAACATCCTTATAAAAGGACTCCTCCAACACTTGCCGAAAATATAATTAAAGAGCAAACTCAATAAATAGAACATGAAAAATGTACATAATTAAAACATTTAGGAACTTTGTTGGCGTCTGAAGGTTCAGAGGGTTTATGAAGGATGAGTTGTGCATTTTGTTTGTCTGAGTGACCTCAATTTTGAAACTATAGACTTGGCACAATAAAGACTTTATGACATTAAATCACTCAATTACTTTAATGGAAAACTTCCTGTTAATGACCTGATCATAAACCGTGTTTGTTGGCTGCTGACCTTCTGTCCTTTTCTCTACATAAAGCCCTCTGTTCTGCTTATCTCTGTGGTTTCAGAAACATCCAGCAGTTTACAGCTGCTCCACATCTCTGAGGGTTTCTGTGTTTTCTCACCTTTGTTCAAAAAGAAGACGCTGGGCTTCTTCACAACAGGACAACTCTTCTTCAGCCTGCAGGACAGAAAGTGTCTGTTCAGCCACAGTGGTTTCAGGCAACATTTCTCAGTTTCACATGAAAACTTTCAAAGAAAATATCAGCTCAAACATTTCTGCCCACAGCCACACTCTCAGTTTATTGCTCCCCTCAAGGGATCAGCAACAGTCCTACTTATTACTACTCATTTAAGCTGCTGTGTGTATAATTTTCCTTCTATAACACTTAAATGGCTGTGAACTGATGAACTCCTCCAACAGTCTCAGCTCTGAATTATGGAAAACTGCTCCCAAAAACACCAACAAATCACTCATAACCAAGATAACCGACTAACACCATCACCTCACCTGCAGATTTGATTGATACTGGGGCTTCATCCAATCGGATGAGGTTTTCAGGTCACATGACAGTGAAGGGGAGGCAGGTGCATTGATGTGGCTTCCTTCCAAGTAAAACTGTAATAACAATAATAAGTTTATTAATATAAACTTGAATATAAACTCCTTTCAGCAGGTTTCATTAAAAAGAAAAAACAAAATCAATCAATCAAACTTTATTTATATAGCTCAAGTCATACATCACAGACATAAAAAGAGCTATAAAACATGAACAAAAACATTTGAACAAATACAACACAAAAATAAAAAGCATAAACATAAGAGATAAAATTAACAGAGAAGTGGAAGTGAAAATTTACCACAGTAGATTAGGGATGTCCCTGTCAATTAAACACAACTTTTAATTTCAACTAGTCGAGTAGTGTAACAGTAAGAAAACACTCAGAGAGCAGTTAAACCTGAGCACAGTTTACTGACTGATAATGATAAACACTGCGTGTATTAAGAGTCATTTGAAGCCGTTAATCATAGTCTACAATCACCAGATCATATTTTAACTGCTTCAGCTTTTCAGACTGAACAGGATCAAAGAGTTAGTGGCAGCCTGACACAAATTGTGGCTAATGTTAGCAGAGCTAGCAGCAGCTGCTCTCCCTGCAGGTTAACGTCCGGGTCTATGCTCAATGTGGTCACGTGTTGCTCCAGTTCACAGTTAACCTGATATCCATTTTCTACATCAAAACACTGCCAAACAGCGCTGGTTTTACGAGCTGTCGTCTGTCCCTCTCAGCTGATAACAACACCTGGCGCTGGTTGGATCATCGGGGCGTTTGTGCTGGACGAGAGCAGCTGCTCTCTGCCGGGGCTGCAGCCCTGAATAGTGGTGGGTGGCTGCACAACATCTCAGAGACAACAGATAACTGTCATTGTACATGAATAAAATATTGATAAATAGTTTAACCAACTAGTACTTCTGGTGTTGACTACCGAGGGCAGCAACATTACATCTTGTGTGGTCGACTAAAAGGTGACAAGGCTAAAAATATGTGTCTTAAGTTTTCTTTTAAAAATATCCACACACACTGCTCCCTCAGACCAAATCCTACAAACAACCAAGAGAGAACCACCAGAGGAACCTGAGGGATCTAGTGGGCACATTTCACATCAGACAGGTAGTCGGGTGCAGGACGATTTAGAGATTTATAAACCAATGAAAGAATCTTAAAATCATTTCTGAAACAGGTGGCAAGTGCAGTGATTTTAAAACGGGTGTGATATGTGCTCTCCTCCTGGTCCTGGTCAGCACATGACTGTACAACAGTTAGTGTCCCCGGTTCCCAAACACTGACTGAGTGTTAAAAGAAAAGCTGACGTATCACAGTGACAACAGGCTCCTGTTCCAGTGTTTCAGGAACATGCTACAGGCATCAAATTCAGAATGAGAGTATATTTATTAAAAAAACCATAAAGTTAATCAGTTTGAACATGAAATATCTTGATTTTGTGCTGGATTCAGCTGAATAGATGCTGAAAGGTTTTTGCAGATTTCTGCATTTTGATTGTAATTATGTTTTACACAACGTCCCAACCTTTATGAACCTGGGGTTGTACATTAAACTTTGCTAGATGTGTTCAAAATAAATGGAAGTATACAAGAGGTGGTTCCACGCGGCTTCCTTTCTGTGCAGAATCTTTTTCAGTCCTTCTTAATATCACACTCTCAGGCCATATGTTGCTGTAATCATTCCTCCTGTCTGTAGTGAGAGTAAAGAGAAAAGGGACAAAATCCAGAGGGAATTTAGTGCTGAAAAGATGAACTTTGGAAGAACCCCAGTTTATTAGAGTAACTCAGACTGCAGGAGCTTTATATTAACTGACAGCTGAACTTTAGAAGTCATTTTCACACAGAATGAGGTCTGTAGATTTTGTCTTCCACCTCTTACACTGCAGTTGTGTGAGGAAGGGATCACTTCACAGCCAGTATGGACTCAAAAGAGGAACGATCACAGCCATTAATAACTGTTTCAATGTACATGTGGACACAAGAGTGTTGTGTTAAGACCGAACAAAGACTTAAGAAATCCTATGCCTAAGTCAGGTTTGAAGTCAGCTGTTGTTAAGCTGATGGAGGGATCATCTTGTGACAGCGACGTTCCTGCAAGTGAGCAGACAGAATATCACATTCTCATACTTCTCACTGTTTACTAGAACTAGAAAAACATGGCAGCCATTTATGACTATGACCAATCAGCAACTAAAACTGTTCTTATCACCAATTAGTCATCCCAGTCATGTGTAAAGCTAAAACGTGTTTTTTCTTGTGTTTGATATCACAATAAACTGAATATATTCTTGCACAGTTTGAAACATTTGGAAACATCAGCTCAGGCTTTGTGAACTTGTGATGGGCACCTTTAGGATTTTCTTTGACATCTGAAACAATGAATTAGCTAAAGGTTTCCACAGATCCATAAATACATAATATGCAATATTTTTTATTAGTGTCTGTATCTGTACAGACCCTGCAGCCCTCTGCCTGCATGTCCAGAGTTTCTCATTATTTTACTGCTCAGGGTGTTTTATGTCAGTATTTGACATTGTGGGAATGAAACTCAACAATCAGCTTTCTTTCTGGTGCGTTTATGAACCGCTCAGACAAATCCTACTGAATCCACCCTTAAAAAGTCTAAAATCCAACAATGATGATGACTGATTATGAATTTAAAGTTCTTTTTATAAAGTTGCATATGTCGGGATGTCGTGTGCGGGCTCATCGAAAAAATAGCCACTTCTACAAATAAAAAGTCCAGCTTGTTTCTGATAAAGTTATCAAATATGGGTAAGTTTATGTTCAGTGGGATCAGGCCCAAGAACAGCACATTTAGTGCTCAGTTAAAAAAAAATGAATTTGAAGCCCGCTGCACCATGGAACTATGGGTAATAAGGCATTAGACTGGCATAGGAAGTAGGGTTGCACGATGTGGTAAAAATTTCATATTGTGATTATTTTGACTGATATTGGGATGGGGACGTGATAGAATTAGTGTACATGGTCAGTTTAATGTTCACTAAAAAAAACTATTAAAATCATGAAGATGTGATATTTATTGAGGTCTGAACCACACAATATGTTTTTGTTCATCTTGAGACTAAAGTTTTTAGTTCATCTCTGCAGAACCTCATTATAATGATTCTCACATCATTCTCGAATGATACTGTCATCAGACAGTATCATTCGAGAATGATGTGAGCAGCACCAAGTCTGCTTCCAGTGAAACTCATTTTAAAAACTTTAAGTGCAGCCACTCTGGTATCAGTGACGTCCGGACAGCGTTGATATCAACGCCAACATTAGAAGCAGCGGTGCTCTGGACTTTACACACCATGTGATGCCAGCATACTGGGAAATGTGTCTTATCACTGCATTAGTCGCAGCACTACTGGAGCTGGTGGGTCACGCTTGCTGTTTGGTCCAGGACATACAGCCTCAGACAAAAGTTCACCACTGAACTGATGAAAAGGAAAAGGGCAGAGTTCATCTGAATGATGCTTCAAAATCAACTCCAACAGAGGTTGTTCTGCTCGCAGTCAGTTTGCTTCAAAGCATCCATTAAACTCCTGATTCTCTCCTTCACTGCTCTCAAATCTGGACTTGCAGGATGATTTCTGCTCCAATTTGTTTTGTGCTCGCTCGATAGTTTTGTCAGTAATGAACCTCCATTAGAAAGTGCCAATGCTATTATGCACAAACACATGTTCAATCAAACTCGCATACTGCAAATGAGTGTGCACAAAATCGCCCTAATTACAACAACTCACACACACAGTTTGTCATCAGATTTGACCCTGAAAAACTCATCTGCAAACTTTTCTTCTCTGTCTGTACCCGTTGTCTGTTCGCAGACACTTATCTGTAACTGGCTGTAAGTCAGACCGAGGAAAAACAGACATGAGGGAAGGAGGAAGTGAAGAGGAAGGAAGGAGAGGAAGTCGGCGTGTTTCTCTCCTGTTTTTATGGCGACAGTTAAAGTGCAGCCAGACTCGAAACATAAATCAAGACTTTATGGATTCATTCGGCGGCCTGAGGAGCGGCAGACGAGACAGAGGAAGAGGAGAATAAATAGACGCTTTCACCGGTAATGAGAGAGGGAGAGAAAATGAAGGCTGAGGCCAATGAAGTCTGATGGAAAGAGAAACGTGAAGGCGGAGAGAGACAACAGAGGAGGGGGACAGAGGACGGTTATTCAGGAATCCATCTTTACAAAGGTGTCTGTGCACAGAAAAATAAAGGCTGATGATTTTGGATGTTGATGGAGCCTCTGGTGAGAGAGGACATCACTCAGTGTGTGTGTGTATATGAACTTCTCTTTACAATGCTGTTAACTGAAAAAGATCACACACACACACACACACACACAGTCTGTGTGTCTACTGTACATGTATTAATGACCTTGCAGGACACCAGCGTGTTTCTAGACCCACATTTTGGGAGCTCACCTCCCATCTGGGGACCAAAAGTAAGAGAGTAAAATGTGTTCTTTAATTACTAAAACCATGTTCGATACCTCGGCAAATTAACTTGTTTTCAAGCCAGCACTTATTTCAGAGTCAAATTCATTTTAAAAGGTGCAATATGTAAGAATCCAAAGCAATTTACATGTATTAATTACTTTGTATTGCCAATGTGTGAACAGACTGTAAAGTAACTTACAGCCAACAACTTTCTCTGCTGTCTACAACAGCCGACTGTTTTCTATACAAAGTATTCGGGCTGATTTTTGAGGGAAAACTGAAAGGATGTGACATCTGTGCACACTCCCTTCTCTTCCACTCCCCTGCAGCCCCAACAACGTGACCGCTGCTACAACCTACTTCTATGAACCAACCAGAAGGAATACTGCATCAAATAACATTTCTGTGTACGTTCATGAATACCACAAATACTTAATGTTACCTCAAGCACTCTTTGCCAAATTGCCGTCCTGAGTTGGCCTCTGTTTCCACGACACGACCAGGTTAACCTCAGTAACAGCACAGATAGAGGACGCACACTTGTGACATGCACTGATAGCATTTTCTTGCACACTAGCCTACGATTCAGTCGCTGTGATCATCGTACAGTCTACATACAAACTTGGTGTCTTACCCAAGTTTATTATGTCCATGTTTTACAGTGTGGCTGCAATAATCTTAGTCTGTGGACGCCATTAGAAAAGTCCACGAACACCATAAACAAGCAGCACCCACAGATTCCAAAGTAAAAGCTAACATCACTGCAAAGCGTGTGAAATATATTGTGAGAACATGGTTTTAGCTTAGCCTGTTTTAGCTAATGTTAGCTTGCTTGCTAACACAGACAAACTGCTAGCATGTTCATGTAGCAAAATACTGTCTTGAGTGGATAGTGTCATTTAATTTAGAGTTTTTTTCTCAGCCAAGGACTCCTTACATTACTTATTTATGAAGAGGTATGGATTGTTAAATGAGAAAATAATCTATGACATTTTAAAATAACATTATGATGATGACTATTATTATTATCTTTTGTAAAAAATAAATCAATTCAATATCAATAATAAGAATAATTTAAAGAGTGCAACAGATCCCTTGGCTTTTTAGAACCACTGATCTAATTCATCCATTGCAGGCTGCACTGCTGGCTGTCATTGCAGGTACTGCTGAATCCACAGAAAGGCCGGGGTGCAGCTGGCTGGCTAATCTTAGCTTTCTTGCTTGCTAATGTTATTGCTAGCAAAATATTATTGAAGCAGATATGACAGTTTGCTAGTTTGGCAAATTACTGCACCAGCTAACATGATCCAAGATACTAACTAATGCATTAAGACAGTGTTGATTTTAGCAACAATAAATGATGTAACGGTACAAATCAAACTTGTTTAACTGACGACTGCTTTCTACAAGCCTGCAGCGATGCCAGGCCAGAGCAGTTAACTCGCCAACTGTAACCTGAATGTTGGTAACACTAGCTGATGAAGCTAAGCTAATTAGTATTATAGAGCCAATGATGAAAATAAGAGATAGGAACATTACAGATAGCAATGCTATTCTTCATATGATTGTAATTTATTTTCTACCTTTCAGTGTTAATTTCAGCGTTCCTGACCAGGATGATGCTCACCCGAGCCGACAGTGTGTGAACACAAGAAACAAGATGCTGACTGCAGTTCACTTAATGTCCACCAGTGTCATTAAGAACAAGGATTTGCTGAAAGTTCCACATGGAACATTTATAGCAGTTTTCAGTCATCACCACCACTTCTAACCCAATATGGAACGTGTCTCGTTAACACTTGCCAGTCAAAAAACGAGCTGGCATGCGGCCTCCTGTGAGGTTGAGTACTGAAATCCTGCTGAAACAGCTGCTGAAGAAAAGGAGAGCAGACACAGTGAGTGCTGGACAGGATGAAATATACTGATGTGAAAGGACGTGCACACTCAAAACGGATTCTGCTCATAAATCTGATCTGAACACTCAGATGCTGAGCTGCACTCATTCAATTATTTTACCATCCATGTACATCCATAACAAAGTTGGTCCCACAAGATTACACATTTACTCTGTGTGTGTGTGTGTGTGTGTACTCTACCACTCTGTCTTACAAACACCACACACACACACACACACACACACACACACACACACACACACCACACACACACAGAGTAAATGTGTAATCTAATGTTAATGCTGAACTTCACTGGAAAACACATTCAGCAAAAAACAAGTGTTACGAAACAATAAGGCCGCTTTATTGTATATTTTTGTTACTGTCAACAAACAAAAAGACCAAAACAAAGTGTACTAGTCTGTCTGTCGATGCTTAAAGCCCACTGGTTCCTACTGAAGACAGAAATCTTTATGAACTCCTCATTAATGTAGAATTTCTTGTTTTGAAAGGGTTCAGTCATTTACTCAAACAGCTGCTCTCTGTACTGTAAAAAAAAAAAAAGTAGAGAAACTTCTGTCAAGGTCATTGTCTTCACTAGATATTTGAGTTTTACATCAAAGTTCATTTTTGAAATAAACTAGAAGATGTGTTACTGACCTATAATCCTTTGAGATAATTTACTTTTCTTTTTTTAGAAAAACTCAAATCTTTGAGTTTTAGGAACAAATAATTCTGTATTTCAGAAATTGTCAATGAATCTCTGTTAACTGTTAATTTTATATTTTAGTTGCAACACTTTAATTTTCAAGCAGTCAAATAATGACAAATCTGTTTTTGAAATACAGAGGTTTCTGTTTGTAAACCTTTGAGTTTTTCTAACAAAGAAAAGTAAATTATCTCAACAAAAAGATTATTTAAAGTTTATGTCAGAACTTACAGATCTTTGAACAGTCAAAGAATAAAGTCAAACTTCCAGTATTCATGCCAGTCTAAAGGTTTCAGCAGTGTGACTGAAAGGGACTTCACCCACCTTCACCTCCCCATCAGTCTGCACGGCTTTGGAACAGGAAGTCCTCCTCTCTGAGGGGGAGGGGCTCTGGACTCCCAGCCATGCCTTCACGCGCCCCCTGTCAAAGCTGACTGGCTCACTCTCCCGTTTGTCAGGGGTCGAGGTCGCCCACTGGTCTCCATTCAGCCGAGTCCCGCCCCCCTGGGTCTCTACTGGTGTGAAGACACTGGGGTGGGTGTGGTCAAACCATCCCTCCAATCTCTGCACAGAAAACAGAGGGATGCTGTACACCAAAAAAAAAATATGATGATAATACGAAATGATGATATGAAAAATATGTTTTATTAATAAATACACAGTTTATCACTGTACCAGCCTGACCCAGGTTTACTCAAAGTAAACTGAGATCTGTTCTTGAACCATTAGAGTAAATGTCTGGTTTTGGTGTCTTTTAAAAAGGTATCACTCTATGTTAGTGATAGCGGTGGACTTCCGTAGGAACGTGCCCCAGACTACTCCAGTGAACATCCAGGGTTTGGACATTGAGGTCGTGGGAGAGTACAGATACCTGGGTGTTCACCTCAACAATGAACTGGACTGGTCCACGAACACCAGCGTCCTGTACAAGAAGGGCCAAAGTCGTCTCCACCTACTGAGGAGACTGAGGTCCTTTGGAGTGTGCAGGACACTGCTAAGAACCTTCTCTGACACTGTGGTAGCATCTGCCATCCTCTACACAGTGGTCTGCTGGGGCTGTGGAAGCACTGAGAGGGACAGGAAAAGACTGAACAAGCTGGTTAGGAGGGCCAGCTCTGTCCTGGACTGTCCCCTGGAGACCATCGAGGAGGATGTTAACCAAGCTGACATCTATCACGGACAACACCTCTCACCCCCTGCATGAGACTGTACGAGCACTGAGCAGCTCGTTCAGCAGCAGACTGCTGCACCCACAGTGTAAGAGGGAGCTACCGCAGGTCCTTCATCCCATCAGCTGTCAGACTCTTTAACATCATGACTTAATGTAGCACTGTTAGGTCTGCTGTATAACTTCCCTACCTCGTGCAATATTGTATGTTCACACTGTTAAATCGATTTTATCTCTATGCAATATTTATTCTACACTGCGCATCTCACTGTAAAATCTTCGCTGCTAATATTCTGTGCAATCTGCCTGTGCAAGGCAACATAGTTTACATTGCTTAGTATTTTTAAAGCTACACACCATGTGTGTATTTTTACAACTGTGTGTGCAGTTATCCTGTGCAGCCATCAGTATAAACCAATGTATATGCCCAAATATCTCTTCCATATATATGTACAAGTGAGAAGTGTATATATTGTGAATAGTCTTGTGTGTATAGCCCTGCCTATTTAGTTTACTTTTTTATATTTTGTTATATTTGTATATTTTTCAATTCTGATATGTATATATACATTTTCTATTTTTTAGCTTAATTTTAGAAGTATCCTACTGTCACTCTCCTTTCTATCTGTACTACTTGAGCTGCTGTAACAAGTGAATTTCCCCAGTGTGGGATCAATAAAGTTTTATCTCATCTCTCTTATCTTATCTTATGTTTTATTCTTTCAGTCAGAATGACTGTGAGTGCTTCACTAACACTGAGTAACACAAGTTTGAACAAGCTAAAGTAGAAAGTTTTTATTTCCGCCTGAACATTTTTACAAAACGATTCCTGCAGATGACCTCTAACTAAAACTAACAGGATCACAGCATTTCAGTTTCTTCAAATTTCACTCTAAATTTGAAAGCACCACATAGGTGTTTTCCAGAAAAAAGCCACCTGAAGACCCCAGAAACCCATTTCAGGCTAACTGAAGCATAAAAACTGTGTTTCTCCTGTGTTGCAACTAAATTTTGTGCATATAAAGTTTAGTGAAAAAAGAAAAGGTGCTCTTATAAAAAGCAGCTCAGAGCAAACCCTGTAAATGTAAATAATTTCCCTGTTTTGGCTTCATATTACATATAAAAGCTGCATATTTTCATTTTCAGGATTTCGATTGGCTATATGAAGCATCTGTCATCAGCACAATCAGTTCCAAGTGGCTCTGTCTTTACATGAAAGAAAAGGGGCAGGTACTTCCTTTCAGCTGAGATTCTCATTGGCTCTTGTAGGCTGCAGACAGGACATGAGAGGTCCAATAAGGTCAAGTGAGGTGTCAATCGAAAAGTCAAGAGTACAGCCGCCATTTTGATACCAAGACAATGCTAATATCTACACGGAAACGACGGAAAATACGTTGAAGATCAGGACATTTACTGACTCATCTGAAATGATGCTAAAGCAGTTTGTGGGTATTTATTGATGTGTTTTATCTGAATGGACTGGATCGACTGAACCTTTTCCAATGAAACAGGACCTGGACATGAACCTGGTGGAGTTTAATTGATCAATAAAGTGTGAATGTATTTTGGTTTAGGTTGCATCAGTTGAAACATAAGATATGTTGTATGAATGTCCACCTCACAGCTGCTGTGTACTTAACGGTCCGTCTACTGAGACCACTTTTGGTGGGTTATAGAACAACAAAACATCCAAAATAGTTTTGAAGTTTGTCGATACAGCTGTACATGTATGACCTTTCTTTTACATAATAATGTATGTACAACTTTTGATCACATGGCGCCTGCAATAAGCCTGATAAAACATAAACAGAACATGATGCTCTTTCTTCTACTTGCAGACATGCAGCACAGAAACATATTTATTTAACCATTAATTAATGCACATTTAACTAACTGCAGAAAATATTAAAATACCAAGAATGTTTAAGTTTTCCAGAGCTGAATTATTTGGTGTGCAACAAGTCACACAGGTTGATTTTCATAGAAATAAACTGAAACTGCTTACTGGAAGTGACGTATGTAACGTACATGATATGTAGTTACTGAGGTAAAGCATTAAGAGAAATGCGGGACCAGTCGGGCTCTGTGCTGTATTTTTAGAGACGTGTGAGTTAAATTGACAGAGCTCAAAACTGTCTTTGCCAAAATTTCCTCAGTTTATGGTGAGTGGTGGGTGGAGGCGGTGGTGGAGTGGGGGTACAGAAAAAAACCTCTGCAGGCACAAAAGTCTTTTGAGTTGCGTTCAGAATTCATACAGCGTTCGAGCACCCGGAGACGAGGTCACGCGGTCGCGGATTTAATGAAGTACAACACCATCGAGTCCTCCAGGCAGACGGCGGCGAGTTGAGTCGAGCCTGCAGGGAGGGCGTGCTGACATCATGCCGTTACGAGTCCAATAATAAAGAAGATGGTAAAAAAATACAGAGTGGTACACACACTTTGATGTGTTTGTTGGGATGATGCAGCTGTAATCAGATGCTAATTCAGTTGTACGTGTGTCTGTTTGTCTCTGCTCCTGTTGAGCTTTGGGGTTCACCGACAGTGCAACAGTGTGTGTGTGTGTGTGTGTGTGTGTGACAGACAGAAATACACAGTGAGGGGGAAGCTGCAGGCGAGCAGAGGACGATACTCAAATTACTTCAATGTCTAATTTCAATGTCTGTTCTCGTCCGTTTCCCCCAAATTCATTCTCACCCGACTGTTTTTTCTTTCTCCATTTTTATCCTTCTGTTCTTCGGTGTCTCTCTGCCTTTCTCTCACACAGCAGCTGACACACTCTCCAGTATCTCACTAAAATAAGCTAAAAAAGGAAACCAATGTAGCCGCCAACATACAGAGATGCACATCCTGCAGGTGTCATCAATAAATCAGTAGAAGAAGAGGTGAGCTGTTGTAACCGGCTCATAAAATGGCACTGAGCAGCCGAGAACAATTTTAGATAGCTGGCGTACTGGAACATCAACTGAGCAGGAGAGAGAGAGAGAGAGAGAGAGAGAGAGAGGAGAGAGAGAGAGAGAGAGAGAGAGGAGGGGGGTGTGTGTGTGTGTGTGTGTGTGTGTGTGTGTGTGTGTGTGTGTGTCAGAGTGAGATAGAGACAGACAGACAGACAAAGCCTCTGGGCCATGATGCAGCATCTGGGTCAGAGCAGAACAACAGAGAAGAGAGAGCGTACAATGAAATTAGAAGAGAAACACCACGTGGTTTTGTTGAAATGTGGTCCTGATGTTGCCTCTCTGACAACACTTTGGTTTGGGTCTGACAAGTAAATAGATTAAAATAAAATCCTTGTACAGAGGGAGGGAATGGCAGCTTCAAACAAAATGTAGCACCAAAATCTTTATGGAGATAAAACTGAGTGGAGATACATAAAATGTTACGCTGCTCTTTGTGATAATTAAATTGACAGTTTGTTTGGGAATTTTCACCACAGAGGCACAACTTCAGCAGACAAGATGAGGGTGTTAATGTGGCTGCTGCATTTCAAGGCCTGGGGCCTCGTTGATAAAATGGACTCTTGATTGACGTGGAAATGATCTTATCTCTCAGCAACGTGGAGACTTGATTGAAATGATTTTCCTGCTGGTTAAGAAGGGAAATGAAGTTTGGGACACATAAGTGCTGCAGTCTGTGGTGAACTTTCATCAGCTTTATGAACAATTTGACAGGAATGATTAATTAAAGGTGTGAATTAATGGTGATGTGTTTGTCTGTTTTTGTCAGCTCACCATTTAGTCCACAGAATAACGTGTGTTGTCTGGCTTTAATTTCCTGTAACACTGCTGTGATCTCATTTTCCAAAAAGTTTGCTTTTCTCTTTTGGTCCATGGTTTTTCCTGCCTGGACCCTCACTTGTGCTGCATTAATAAGAGGAAATCTCTGACTGTTAGACAGGTGCACCATCAATTTGAACTTCATTTGAACTTTTATGGATCATAGGTGCAAAAGTTGTAAGCAAAGTTTTTTATGCTCAGATTCTTTTATGAATCAAACTTCAGACCACTGTCAGAAATTATCTTAAGTTCAAGTACAAAACTAAGAACATTTTTATAAATTACTCTTGGACTTGTATCAAATGATTTGACATTAGACTTTCCACTTGTCTCAAACAATTTGATCACTGACTTGAGACTTGTTTCAAATCTTTTGGGAGTTGACTTGACCTGAACTTTAAATGACAAAGTGTCAAAGTGTTAATATGCTGCATATTCCATGTTAATATGTTTAATCAAACAAATGAACACACAACAAGTCTACAAGTAATCCTTCCACTGGGAAACCGTCAGATGATGGGAGCGTGCACCAAATGAAATACAATTTGTCTGCAACAGTAAAATCCTTTGAAATGTTGTTTGCTGTAAGGCCTGAAAGATTGTCTATTCAGGGCAAAACCCCTGTCGATTCAGCACCATGGACGGGGCCGGCAGTCACTGAACCAACTGCAGCATGTTTCTGAAGCAGTGGGCTTGTTTTTAGAGCAACAGGGTGTCCAACAAGTGGACTTTGAGTCAAATGGGAAATTTTTTGGACAGTCAGGGTTTTGGAACAATGGGTTGTTGGAATAATGACACGGCACCAGAAGGTGCTTAGCAGCTAATTTTTGTCGTTACCTACTTCAGCTCACTTCTGTATGACAAAATCCTCAACAGCACATTTCCCACGGAAAGTGCACATCCTGAGAACTGAATTTGATGAACTGACTGTTTTCAGACCACAAATTAGACAAGAATTAGCTAGCATGTTATTTCCTGTCTTCAGTGGGTGACTGGTGTTGAGTAATGGGAAATGTTCATTTTGAAGAACTATGAATTACCAATTTGAGTTGAGCATAGAACGCTGCTGCTGAGGCTTTTGCCACACGGATGTGGGTGTAGTTTCATCAGAAGTAGGTTGGAGACACCACAGTGCATTGCCCATTTTTATTTCATTTTAGCCAAAATGCATTGATGTCTTGGCCAGCAATGTCAAAAAAAATACAGCACTCCATTTTTTGGGTACAGCCCATTATTTCGAAACCTCAATAATCTGAAAAATGCCCCATTATCCCGAAAACAAAATCCCATTGGTCTGAAGGTCCATTGATCTGAAAATACACAATCTCCCTGCACTTGGTAGGGTTAGTGTGTATCAGATATTTTCAGCTGATGATGTCAATCTTGTCTGTTTTTCCCCCAAACCATAATGATTTCATTTTTAGGCTGTTGTAACTCACCAAATCTGCTTCCTGATGGTCATTACTGATGTCAGACTGAGAGCCGAGAGAGCTGAGGTAGCTCCGCCTCTTCAGACCATCCCTGTGACACAGACCTACACACACACACACGAAGGACCACTTATATTCATTATAGCCAATACACAAAGGAATAAAACCTGGTGTAGCTAAAGTCCGACATGTTTAGCAGTCTTTCAGGTTTATTCCAACACACATAAAAGTTTGTAAAAAAGTTTCAAGTTGTCTGCAGTCCTTAATCATGGTCTAGATGTTGACACAGGTAAAATGGAAAGTCTGGTGTGGCAATTTAGATTTAGTTTGTAGTAACCTGTCAGGCTGCAAGCTGGTAAATGTGCTTTTGGATCTGTAGCTACTTCCTACCTGTGCTGGCACTGAAATATGATGAGTCGCCATCGTCACGGGAGACAGAACGCCCGATATCAACTGAAGGGTCCCACTCCAGCCCCAGGTGCTCATGGGTAGGTGAGGATGGAGAGGGAGGAGGAGGAGGGAGTTGACTGGGTGAGGGTGGACCTGAGGAGAAGGACAGGGTGAGAACAGATGGAGAAACAATTTGATAACTGAATGACAGAAGTTAGATAGATCATTAAAACGTATTTTATAATGATCCAATCTCTGTAATTAAATATTTAATATATGCTGGTTTACCTTTAGGATGGTTGGAAGTTGCAGGGAGGTCCAGGTTGGCTTTATCAAGCGCTCCCTCTTCCTCTAATAGACTCTCTGAAGGACAACCAGAGTCTGTAGCCTGAGACAGAATCCAGTCATCCTCAAACACCTGAGGAGGAGGAGGAGGAGGAGGAAGAGGAGGAGAGAGGAAGAGGGAAGAGGAAGAGGAAGAGGAAGAGGAAGAGGAGGAGGAAGAGGAAGAGGAAGAGGAAGAGGAAGAGGAGAGAGGAGGAAGAGGAAGAGGAAGAGGAAGAGGAGAGGAGGAGGAAGAGGAGAGGAAGAGGAAGAGGAAGAGGAAGAGGAGGAGGAGGAGGAGGAGAAAGAGGAAGAGGAAAGGAGGAAGAGGAGGAAGAAGAGGAGAGGAAGAGGAAGAGGAAGAGGAAGAGGAAGAGGAAGAGGAAGAGGAAGAGGAAGAGGAAGTGGAGGAGGAAGAGGAAGGGAGGAGGAAGAGGAGGAGGAAGAGGAAGAGGAGGAAGAGGAGGAAGAGGAAGAGGAGGAAGAGGAAGAGAAAGAGGAGGAGGAGGAGGAGGAAGAGAGGAGGAGGAGGAGGAGGAAGAGGAGGAGGAAGAGGAGGAAGAGGAAGAGGAAGAGGAAGAGGAAGAGGAAGGAGGAGGAAGAGGAAGAGGAAGAAGAGGAAGAGGAAGAGGAGGAAAGAGGAAGAGGAAGAGGAAGAGGAAGAGGAGGAGAGGAGGAGGAAGAGGAGGAGGAGGTTACTTTCATCACTGCTAACATAACCATATAAAACATATGTATACTTTTTTAGACATTTGAAGCTTTCTATGTATTTATTACAAGTAACAGTTTTAACCTTGTTGTTTCTCGTGCAGTGATTATCATCAAACAAAAGGACAATGCAGTAAATAATACTACACTGATTGGAGCAGAGGAGAAGAAGAGGGAGAAGAGGTGTGTATACAATCTCAACAACAGTTCAATCTAATCATAAACAGAAGCTCCTGGTCAGCAGAGCTCCTGTTTTGAATGACTAGCTGATGAAATATTTATGAGTGGAGAAATGTTTTTAAAGGAGCACATCACGACCGTGAAACATAAAGGTCTGTTTACTCATCATGGAGAGAGTTACTGATATGATGATGTCATCTTGAGTTAGACTTCAGACTTTGTAAACTGGAGTCACAGAGTTTGAAAGATGAGGGCATTTAACAGGCCGTCTAACAGCTAAAATACACAGATGTAGCACGACACCTCTGCTGCAGATGTGTCCATTATGATCAGCTGAAGCTATTTTAATCTGTTTTGTCTATTTTTCTCCTTACTTATGCAGCTGAGAGGCCTTCCACAAGGTAAAACCTGTGTATTTCTGTGTAAAAAACAAAAGTACAATCTGTTCAAAAATGATTAGAATAAATACCTCACTGTACCAGAGGCAGTGTGATGCAGCAGAGCAACTTTGAGGGTGTTTGTACATTGTAAATCAATAAAATCCAGTGCATCAATGATCCTGTACTTAAAACATTGTAGCTAATTCAGTACCACTTAGTACAGACTATAGACTGTTTCCAAACCCTGCATGAACAACTGCATTATCACCAGTCAAACCTCAGTATGCACACAGTGAAGCTGTTCATCTATCCAACTTTAAATCTCCTCAGAAAACTCAGCTGGCTCGCAACCACAGGCAAAACTCCACTTCACCTGCATGATGCCTATGTCCATGCCCCATGTTGAGTTGCATTATGGGAAATGGATCCAATGTAGATGCTTCATCCACACTAGGAACTAAAAGTCAAAATATTTAATCCTCTACTGTTTTGATTTTGACCATTTTTTAGAAAATCTGACTCTGCCAAATCTGCTGCCTTAAAGCGATATTCCACCCCACAACGATAATCCACTCAGTATGTCCTCACCTCTATGCTGATGTGATGATGGTGAAGATCTTCAGTTCACTAAACAATCCTGGAGTTTCAGCAGAAAACAGGGTTGCAGCCAAATCCAGTACAATGTCAGTGAATGGAGACCACGGATAAAATGTTAAAAAAGAACACAAAACAAACACAAAATGTCTCCATCCTGCTCGTGTGGTGTAATCCAAGTGTCCATGAGCCATGACATTAAAATTTAACCACAAAAGACGCCATTTACACCATGTTTTTAGCTGAAATGTCAACTGTAGCATGTAGCAGGTAGCATGTAAACATGGCGTCGATCTCATGAGACTTCATATATCTCTTAAAGCTGCAGTAAGTAGAAGTCTGAAAACAGTTGACTCTTGAGTCTCATCTGAGTTAGGTTTGGTTTTCTGAGTCCTCAGTCCCTCCCACTAGATGAGCAGCACGCCCTTCATGAGCGCAAGCAACAGTTAACGGAGGCTCGACAGACATCGACTGTGTGTAATAAAACAGACACCTGACAGTAAAAAACACCGACAGAGGAGAGAAACTACATTTAAAAACATGAAGATTCAGTGTGAAGATATAAAAGTACAGAGAGCTGAACATAAAGAGACTTTTAAAAACATCTTTCTCTCTGCTCTTCTGCACACACCAGCTCAGTATCACAACACTCGCTTGTTGGAGGACAGAAAGGAGGCTCGCCACCATCGGGCCGCGGTCAGCGCCACATGACTGCAGCCCACTTAGAGGCGAGTCGGGCTCGCGGTTCATGTCGGGCGCAGCTCTCCGTGATATAAGCGGTCATGAAAATGCAACTCAGCGGCAACACGGTTTGACTCGCGCGGCCAAAAATGTCAGTACAAAAGCACAGTGTCATTTACTCACCCTGTAAACAGCACGGTGGGCTCCTCCATGGTGCTGCTGCACACAGGTTTAAGGAAACAAATGCTGAGCTGTCGTCTGGCCGGTCCACGGCTCCATGATTTCTTCGTTGTTGCTGCAGAAGGTTGAAGCAGGTAAATCCTCTTTTTGATCCCAGAAGTTTGAAACATACACTCTGAGCTCCTCTCCTGACAGTAAAGTAGCCGGCATCACAGTAACTCCCGTGGTTTTTACCTCCAGTCTGCTGCAGACCCTCCTCTGCAGAGCTCCCTGGCTCTGAGCAGCTGTCTGTCGGCTCTGTGTCTCAGCTCCGCCCGGTCCTCTCGGCACTCGGCAAAGCTCCGCAATACAAGTGAATGAACACAACTGAAGGTGAACTCAAAAGTGAGCGAGTGAGCTGACAGACTCCAGCTGCTCTAGTAGGAGGAGTCCCCCAGGTCCTAAAAGACCTGTGATTGGGTCAAGTCTGCCGTCCCGGCACAGATTCTCTAAATGCTGAAAACAGAGTCATCGAGGAGGTGCAGAAGTGTAGCTCTCTCTCAGAACACCTGATTTACAATATGCTAAAAGGTTTTTTATTAAATTATTTCTCAATTATACCAAAACAATGTTGCCTACTGGAGCTTTAATGGATGCACATGTGAAAATATCACGATATCTCTTGTGCTTCCAGTTTGAGTCTGACATGCTACAGTTGACATTTCAGCTAAAAACATGCTGTAAATGGCGTCTTTTGTGGTTAAATTTTAATGTCGCGGCTCACAGACACTTGGATTACACCACACGAGCAGGATGGAGACATTTTGTGTTTGTTTTGTGTTCTTTTTTTAACATTTTATCCGTGGTCTCCATTCACTGCCATTGTACTGGATTTGGCTGCAACCCTGTTTTCTGCTGAAACTCCAGGATTGTTCAGTGAACTGAAGATCTTCACCCATCATCACATCAGCATAGAGGTGAGGACACACTGAGTGGATTATCGTTGTGGGGTGGAATATCGCTTTAAGAACGTGCAACACAAAATCACTGTGGTTCCCCTGTGAGACGGTGAATTCAGAAAACCTTTCACTTAGTACCTCTAGATACCCTGTGACCTGGAAAACAGTCGATTGTTATAAGCTGCTCGGTTCAAAATCCACGTGTGTGTTTATGTGGCTGAACTCTGCCTCTGTAGGTCCTCAGTGCCCCTGTCATGTATATTTACATCCTTGTGTATTCACTGCCATTCATTTCAGCATTTATTGTGTGTGTGTACCAGTCTCATGCTCAGCAGCCGGGTGTGTGTCCGTGCGATGTTGTTGTAGACGAGGCTGCAGTGCCGCAGCAGCTCCAGTAGGTGGCTCTCTACATGCTGAGCATCAGTCGGTTGGCTGCACTGGATCAACTCCTCACCGCGCTGCAACAGGGCGTTCACACGGCCCGAGTTCACACACACACACTGCTGGAAGGACTGAAACACACACACACACACACACGCACGCACGCACGCACGCACGCACACACGCACACACACACAAAGACTAATAGGTAAATATACAGGAAGTATGAAAACAGACCATTAGACCAGCCTCTAGTGTAACACACACACACACACACACCTGGAGCTGTCTCAGCTTCTCACAGGTGTTTCCTGTCAGGTGATCCACCTCTGTCAGACGGACGTCCAGGTCAGCCAGCCAGAGAGCAAGCTCCTCCCTCTCTGCCTCAAACCCCTCCCACTCTGACACAAACAGCTGAGAGAGACAGAAAGAGATTCTTCATCAAACTGTTGTGACGGTTTCTAATTTTAAAGCTCAAAGGTGGGACCAAGTCACAAGACCCAAGTCCTAAATCTTTTCAGTAATAAACAAGTGTTAACATTCAATTTCCAGCCTCATTGATTTACAAAGTTACTTAGCAGTTAAGCTAATGCTAGCTAAGCATTAGCCTGCTCACTATGTTAATATTAGAATCTTCTTTGCGTAACTTCAAATAATGAATGAAGTTAGAAGTTGTTGAGTCTACATCTGAAATTTCAACCCAGTTGTTTTTCATATAGCAATTAATTTTTTTGTTGACTGCCTCAAAGTTTCTGTACATGAACAAAATGATCTTTGGTCTCCTATTTTCCAGCTGGAGCTCAGTAAGGTAACGTTAGTTCTTCGTGGTTCTCTGCTGTCTGATTGGTCCAAACAAAGTGGATCTGGTGAATTAAGTGTCGACTTGCTGAGACTGAACTGTGTTAATGTTAGTTCACTCAGGAAATGAAGGGAATAAGACTTTTTAGGCTTTGGGGGAAAGTATCGATTATTTTCAAGTCAAAAGGCTCAAGTCCAAGTGAAGTCACAAGTCACTGGTGTTGTCCAAGCAGAGTTGCAAGTCCATTTTGTTTTTCTCAAATGTAAAGCCATTAAATGTGTGACTCAAGTCTACACCTCCTGAGCAGACTTTCCTATACACTGTTGTGTTATTATGACCTCTGACCTTCAGTTGTTCACTAATGGATTCCAGTTTGACGTTCACATCATCCCAACGTCGCCCGCACTCCCTCGCTGACACCAGCAGCCGAGCCTTCATGGTGCCCTGAAACATCCGAGTCAGTGTTCGATTCCTGCGGGTCAGACTGTCCAACTGGACGAGCCGAGATCCGGCCTCGCATCGCAGCCTCTGAACACACAAAACAAACCTCTTCATCTCTCATTCTTTCTAAATGTAGCACCTGGAGCACTGTGACACAGTTCAGCTCAGTACTTTCATGATTCTTGCATTTTTTGGGTTGTATCCACATGGTCACTTCGGACAGAAGCATCAGCTAAATAAATGTCATGTAATGTAACCTAACAATCAGTTATCAAAGTAGTGGCTGGATAATTTAGTGTCTAATGACTATTGAATTAATCAACTGATTGTTGCTGCTCTACTTTCACTCTATAAAAGTCAGACATTAAAATTCTGCATTATGCAGATGACTTGGAGCTGCTTTCTGCTATTAAAACGTTTCCAGCAGAGTCTGAAGCTCTTTTTAAACATTAACATCTGCCAGAATAATAAGATATACCATAAATTAATATTAAATGGGTAAATTATACTTCACATTTTCAAAACTTTTAATTATTTGGGCCTCATGATCAGCAAACATGACAATTCAGCCATTAAATTATTTTACTTTCTGTGTTATGAAACTACCACACTATGGACATAGTATTAAAGTTTGTAGTTTTATATTAATGATAATTGTGCTTGTTCCTGTGTTCAAAATTTTAATTTAGACCAAGATGGAGAATCTACAGCTTTTGGGTCAGTGGGGTTGGACGCTCTGCTCTGCTGCACACTCAAATGTTGTGATTTAAAGTGGTAAGACACCTGATTTACACATAAATACTGCCTGCTTCAGCTTTACAACTGGCTGCTGAGTGATATTTACACTCTACCTGGATTATGTCTTTAGCCCATTCCTGAACGTCAGCCTAATGTTGCTCTAACCCCAGTTTGTCTTTCCATGACAGACTTGTATGTGACCTGTCCAGATTTTTATAGAAAACAAGTATATGGATCTAGGAGACATACCCACTTTAATTTCAATAATTATATACAAGACAGATCAATCGATCTCTGAGGTCAGTCCAGGTGAAAGGAAAGTGTGGAGAGGAGAGATCTGACTATGTGTGTTTCACTTCTCCTCACCTCAAACTTCCTCAGTTCTTCCTTGGCAGTGACATAGTTAACATGGGTGGGGTTAGAGGAACTGACAGCCTGCTCAGCCAATCCCAGCCAGGTGTCCAGGTGGGCGTGTTCTTTCATAAATTCATGCCAGAGGACCCACCTCCTCTCCAGTCTGGAAAGACAGAGAAAGTCACACAGCTAAAGATAGACAGAGTTCTGATGTCAGATACTAAAACTACAGAAACAGAAGCTGTGTTGGATAATCATTTACTTTTCAATACTCAATGAGAAAATGCAACAGAGGCAGGAAGTGATGTCAGGACTTAAGATCTCTATTGTTCATGGAATTTGCCTCAGTGGAAAATTGCAGAACTGTGACAAAAAGTCTTCTATACAGCCTAAAAAAGCATTTTTTCAAAGAGCCGCCATTATCAGCTCAACCTCACCAGAGAAAAAGCTGTATATATGTAGGTCGTCTGTTCAAGCAGATTATTACGACCCATATTTACTTTCATTGTGAGGCTGCGACCTCTAGTGGCCAACATAATCATGTCATGAGTAAGAAAGTCCATATACAATAGGGAGGAACTTAAGGTGGACCAATCATTTCCTAAACCTAACCAAGTAGTCTTGGTGTCTAAACCGCAACCATTTCACAACAGTCTGGTATCACTGAGGAACCTCTCGCTACTCTCCAATGGTCATATTGTTTTGGGAGTTCTTGGCAGTTGACCTTTGAGGACATGTTGACCAGTACAGAAGACATCCGTAGTCATTTATTACTGTTTGGTTTATTATTATTAACTTTTTAACCATGAATGTTTAATATTTGTCAAACCCTGGGAGTCCACTATCAAGTTCTTGTGATAGGACACTCACTGTCCACATCCCTGCAGGTCTCCATCTTGGCTCCAGCTACTGTCCGGTTGCTGTGTTTCCTCTTCATTCAGTTCTGGTAGAAATGAGGGAGAAAGAACTTTTTCTGACTCTGACAGATCCTGAGACAGCTCCATATCCCTCACTTCCTCTCCCAGCATGTCATCACTTCCTTCAGCAGTAGAGATGGCATCATCATGGTGTTCTGACGGGGCTGGGTCTGGTGAGAATCCAGGCATCCTGACATCACGTGACCTTCACCTATTGAGAAACAAGGTAGACAGGATAAATTAGATGTTATTGGAAGTGGTCATTCATAGAGAAAATACTCCCCATCCAAATCAAATTTTTTGTCCATTTCGAGGACACATGACCAGTACACACTGGAATCAAATTCTGCTGAAGGACATACTGGCTATGTCCAAATTCATACAAATAAGGTGGTGTTCCTCTATGAAACTTGGACCTGCCATGTCAGCTTGTTATCATGTTAGCTGGTCCTGGAAATTGGACATTGAAGGGTTGAAGGTTTTCCTGTAATTTGAAAGTGATTACTTCCCTGACATCACTCTCTCTGGAAAAACCTGGATTTCATCTTAGAAATTATGTTTGACTGTAAAAAAAGACTGTGGATATCCATCCATCCATTTTCTTTCATTTATACAGGGTTGAGTTACGGTGGCAGCAGTCTGAGCAGGGTATTCCAGACATTTATCTCCCCAGCAAAGTTTTCCAGCTCTTCCTGGGGGATCCCAAGGTGTTGCCAGGCCAGATATATATGATATATAATCCCTCTAGTGAAGTCTCAGTCTACCCTGCCAGTTGAAACCTCGAAAGGCAGTCATTCAGATGCTCGAACCACCTCAAGTGGTTCCTTTTTGATGGGCAGGAGCAGCAGCTCAACCAATGGAGGAAACTCATTTTTGGCCACTTGTATCTGCAATCTCATTCTTTTGGTCACTACCCAAACATCATGACCATACGTGAGGGGTGGAGTACAGATTGACCATGAAATTAAAAGTTTCACCACAACAGCAGTACAACAACTGCATTATTGCTGATGCACACCAATCCACCTGTTGATCTCATGCTCCATTTTACCATCTCTCATTAAACAAGACCTTGAGATACTTAAAATCCTTCGCTTGGGGCAGCAACTCACTCTCGATCCAGAGGGAGTAATCCACCGTTTTCTGACAGATAACGATGGCTTCAGACTTGGAGGTGCTGACTCTCATTCTGGCTGCTTCACACTCAGCTGGAAGCCACCATAGTGTGTGCTGAATGTCACGATCTGATGAAGCCAACAGAACCACATCATCTGAAAAAAGCAGACATGCTGTTCTGAGCTTCAGAAACTGGACACTCTCCTCGCCCCGGCTGCACCTTGAGATCCTGTCCATGAAAATCACAAATAGGATCGGAGACAAGGGGTAGCCCTTGCAGAGTCCAACACCCGCTAAGAACTTGTTTGACCTTGTGCTGAGGACACACTTTGGTTATACAAGGACCAGATGCTTTGTAGCAACAGTACCCCACACAGTACAGCACCAAAGCACCAACAGTACCCGACACAGGATTCCCTGGGTGGCATGATCATAGACTAGATGGCTGGACTCCCATTAACACCCCAGCAACCTCGCAGGATAAAGAACTGGTCCACTGTTCCATGACCAGGACAGAATCCCTATTTCTCCTCTTGAAGCTGGGGTTAGACATTCGGTTGGAGCTTCCTTTCCAACACCCTGCAATGAACTTTCCCAGGGAGGCTGAGCAGTGTCACACCTCAATAACTGGAGCACTGTGGATAATTAATCCTAAAATGACATTTACTCCAATTTTCTGACGTGATTCTTCATATTCATTCAATTATGTGGAGATATTTTTAGTAGACCAAAACTCCCCTTCAAAAGACACTATTCTAACTACGCAAAGTTATTAATGAACTTTGGAGAAGGTGTCTATTTTCAGTACAAAAATGTGCACACATGCTAACAACTCCAGGTTCTGGGTACTTTTTCCCCAGGTCAGAGGACCAGATTTTGGTGATTTGTTTTTCCAGGAGATTCACAGATCTTTGTTCGCTGTATTCAACCCTCGTGGAAGGACAAGGACGTCAGCGTTTCACCAAGTTGAATTAAACATGTTTGAGTCTTTGCTGCTGGAGCAGAGAAGTGAAGAAAAGCAAATAAATCCTAAATCCTCTGAGCAAGAGGCAGACCTCACACACACATACACAGGCATTATCACCAACACACACACACACACACACACACACACACGTAGCCACACACATACACACACAGCCAGCTCTGAATGACTGGAGAAACAGGGATAACACAACACTGTTGGCCAGATTTACGTGTATGCAAAGAACAAATCTGCACCTTTCGATGAGTTTGCACTCATAGTATAATAAGGAGATAATTATAAGTATAATTATCTCCTGATTTACAGACGCAGCAGCTGATCACACAGTCAGGTCCAGAGACTGACATCCAGGCTCATCCTCTGAACTGGTGGAAGCTGAAAAGACTTGAGATCACAGTTCAACATACGATTCCTGTGTTGTGTTAACAATGGAAGGAAAACTTATTCTTGCTGTTAGCTGGTTCCCATTTTTATTTAACCATATCCCCTTTTTCTTATCGCAACATCAACAAAAAAAAAAAAAAAAGCAGCTTGACTGTCCACATTCACCGACACTGACACACAAGTGCTCACTGATGCCAAGGAGCGCTACACAACACTTCACAAGTGACTCTGCGACAATGTAGCTTGCCACATTTGGCCATTTTGTAGCTGTGTCCACGGCAATGTGAACATATGGTTATTTTACACATGCAAACACCATAGCAACATGTCCACAGATAGAAACTGGACAGTTCTGTCTGTGCAACTGAGACACAAAAGACAGAAGTGCTAATAAACAGTAGAATACTACAGCTTTACTGCAGCTTTTGTGAGGTTGTGTCCGACTTTCTGAGTCAGAAATCTGACCTAACAGACTGGAAAATCACATGGAATGCACCAATTGGACCTTCCTACTAGCTGGACATGCTCAGAAAATCTCCAAAGGAAGTCTGGAGGCTCCTCATCAGATGCTGAATCATCTCAACCAACTCAATGGCTGAGCTCCTCACTCTGTCTCTAATATCTGCATTTGAGATAATGTCAGAGGTCAGAAGTTCCCAGATGACATTTTTCTGACCAATGAACTCAAAGTGTTCCAGGTGCACGATGCCAAAAGGAAACCAAAAACATACAAAGTTTCTTTGGAAAGTGTGCTCTCAGTTGAACCTTCAGCAGCGCTCCCTCCTTACATAAATGACAGAGGAGGAAAAATGACACATGATTCAACAGAGGCTGTTATAAATAGTTAAGTTTGTATTATGTTAGGTTTGTGTCAGTGCTGCGATCGTGACATCAGGCAGCTGCTTCTTCATGAAGTCAGGGGAGATGGATTGCCCAGAGTGCACAAGCAGAAACTCTGACTCTGAGTGTCATTCCATTGTACTTTGTACATTGTACTTTTTCTTGTAGGACAGACATTTTTTCAGAAATGTCAACTCATCAGTTTACATCTGGACCATTTGTGAAAACACTGATACAAGTAGATGTGAAACATATAATGACTAATTTTGTTTCTTAAAGGGGAAGAAAAACTCCACGACAAGCTCACACACACACACACACACACACACACACACACACACACACACACACACACACACACACACACACACACACACACACACACAGCCCTGATTTCATCACTTTTACTTTCATCTTCCTTCCTTCTCTCTCACTTACTATTCTTCTACCTTCTTCCTTTCTCATGTCAAAAACACTTCAACCCAGTCATTCATCCAGAAAGCAACAGGGTGTGTGTTGTGTGTGTTGTGTGTGTGTGTGTGTGTGTGTGTGTGTGTGTGTGGTTCACCTGAGATCCTCCAGCCTCTCAGACTCATAAATCAAGCGCTTCCTCTCGCCCCACAGGAGGCTGATCAGGCCAAGGCCTCATCCTCCAAACTCCCACCTGGGGACTGTATATAGTATAGATGTGTGGTCTGTGTGTGTGTGTGTGTGTGTGGTGTAATAGAAGAGTTATGAGGCCAAGGCTTCAGCCCTGCACCAGAGAGAGGCCACATAGATCCTGTTCACTGTCTGTCTGCATCAGTGTGAGTGTGACTCTTCAGTTTACATCACGTCAGTCCCAATATGATTTTTCTTCCCCTCTTCAAAGGATTTACGTTGACGTCACTATCACGTTTACATCGGTGTGGAGGTTGGGATTGGACATTTGTGATGGTTAAGTTGAATTTGGTTTTAGGGAGTGTTATTTGTCCATAACGGTCCTCACAAGTATCAATGTGTCTTTGTATTATTTGCAAGAGGAAATACATTTTAAAATATTTTTATTCTGCCCAGATTTATTTTTATTATCAACAAAAAATGTTGTTAATGATCCTGACAGTGTTTCAATTCTCTTACAATATCCTCTGGTTCAAGAAATGAGTTTTGGTTAAATATTGAGAAAAGTCACCACTGACTTCAAGCTTTCTTTCATATTTTACTAAATCCATCTTTACCAAACGTACACACAATCACCCACTGAAAAGGTTGTGAAAGTGGCCAATGTTTATTCGGGGTGTCAAAATTAATCGTTTCTAAGATGCATCGCGATGCGGACGTGGACGATTCTGCATTGATGCAGTGACAGAACATAATTAGATTATAGCGTAGAGACGTTCCGTTTTGATTTTCCGGCCGCGGCTGGACAATAAAGTTCTAAAACTCAAAATTACTTCCTGGTTGCAACCAGCGCTGTCGCAACCAGCACCGTAGCAACGTCGTAATGAATAATGGGAGAAGGGGCAAGCGCATTACAGTGGAGGGAGGTGACAATCAAGAGCAAGTGATAAAAAACGCACATTGCGCATTGTTTTCCAAAGTCCAAGCTGATGTCCTCAAATGTCTTATGTCCAAAACACAAAGATATTCAGTTTACTGTCATAAGAGGACTCAATAAATCGACAATATTTACATTTGAGAAGCTACAATCAGAAAATTTGGACATTTTATGATAAAAAAAATCATTAATCAACCATTAATCAATTATCAAAATAGTTGGTGATTAATTTAATAATGGATTAATCAGTTAATTGTTGCAGCTTTATTAGCAGTTACTCGAGCAGAAGACAGCTGCTAGAAGCTGCAGCCTGACTGCAGAAGAATTATTTTTGTTTTTGAGGATGGAACAATTTCACACAAATACAGGGAGGCCAGCCTTATACAATTTATTTAATTTTTTTTACAATTGAATGTTAAGTCTTTTATGTTGTTGATTTCTGAAGTACTTTCTAAATAATAAAAAAGGGAGTTCATATTAATCTGACTGCTTGTATTCATTGATGAAAAAGTTGCCATGTGCAGTAATATAGAAAATTGAGGATGCAATTCATCGTGATGCATCGTGATGCATTCTGGAATCAAATCGAAGACAAGATAATCGTAATCGAATCGAATCGTGAGACCAGTGAAGATGCACAGCTGTAGTGTTTATGTGAATACTATGTGATGAATACAAAGTTATGGTTTGGTATTAAAGATGGGGGTTCAGTGCCCCCGGTCCAGATGCAACACAGGAAAAAACACAGTTGTAAAATTGCCAGACTAATAAATTTCTTTGGAGTTTGAAAGGACCACAAATAAAGTCACAACATATGTTATATTATTCTTAATATTTAATTTACATGATAAGGCATACTGTGCATCTTGTGTGTTGCCAGCTGAGCACACGGAACGGATTTACGGAAATACGGCCGTTTTCCTGTTTTTTTCGTTTTGAGACACAAAACGAAAAACGAAGTATTCCGTTTTGTTTGTTCTCAAAACGAAAAACCGAAAAACAAATCGAAAACGGCCCAATTTTGATTTCTGCAAATTCATTTTTTTTTCTATTCTTGTTGCTATAACCGTGACACAACGACCCACCGGAAGCGGAAGTTAAGTGTAACAACTTCAAAATAAAACTTTAGCGTGCTAACTGCTAACTTCTTATATTATAGCCTACCGCTCTCTTTCTACACCATATGGTTCACATTTATTTTACTTCTGTGAAAGTATTAGAGCTGGTTGTTTGGAAGAATGTGATAGGCATATAATTGTCATTTTAGCTTGAGTGCGTGAATGCATTTTGTGGAAAAATTTTACGTTCCCTGAGCATCTGTAACATTAAGTCACCAGCAGAGGTCCCGGTCAATAGTAGCCTATTATTATTACGATTATTATCAGCAGCAGGCATTATTGGAGGCATTATTTACAGGCTAATCATTTGAAAATGAGAACTTGTTATGGCTTTAGTGTATTTGGTGTTTGTTTACGGTAACTGTAATCTCCAGCGATCCTGACATGGGTCCAACAGTGAGGAGGACCACCACCACATTGTCTTTCCAGGGTGCTCAGGAAGAACAATCTAGACACTAAAGACCACTCTTGTATTGAGAGCCTGCTGGCATACTGTATCATATGGAACCTGCACTGAGGCCAACAGGAGGAGGCTCCATCCATCCATCACATCCACTTATCTATCTATCTATATCTATCTATCCATATCCATCCATCTCATCCATCCATCCATCCATCCATCCATCATACCATTATCATCTATCAAACAAATAATAATAATAATAATTAATATTCCTTATTAATTAAAGATTCCTCATTGTTTATTCTTGTTGGTAGACACATTTTGTTGAATTAAATCAACATGTCTTTTCCACTCCTCGTGGTCACAATCAGCACAGACAGTAGACTGACAACAGGTAACACAGGCGTTGTAGACACTCGGGGTGGCGCTGTTGTGTCCAGCGCTGGCGCCAAGGTATTGACATCATATGTATCCTACCGTATGATTGATAAATGAATGATTATAATTTAATACACATAAGTCTAGAAGTTCTACTACGTTTTCTTTGAACCAGCATCAATCAACCGCGTCATATAAAGATGCCAGGGTAAAATTAATGAGTTTATAGTTGCCATTGGTGGTGGCTGTCCGTCGGTGAAATAGGTCCGGGCTGTACATTTTTGGAATACACGTTTACTGTCAGTTAAATTGAGGTCACATTACAGTTTACATTGCTTATAAAGGCTGAGTAGTGTAGCAGTTAAAATACAGAACTCATCACGACCAGTTTGCCTCAAGGATTTTGACTCAGGAAAGGGGTCTCCGCCGCCTTGTTATGGCAACCAATGACGCCCGGTGCAAAGCCGGGAGAAATGACAAGCAGTAGGATGAAATTATCGCCAAAGGACTAATAAAAGACAATTTGTATTCCTTGCAGCTCTCCATTGAATCGACCTCCACACACCTCTCGGTTGAAATGAAATGATCGCAGCTCATTTGATGAGACACAGAGTCTGCTGTTTTGAACCTCAAAGCATGTCTACTATTCGAGTAAACCCTGCGCCACCCTGTGGCTAAACACCAAATACACTAAAGCCATAACAAGTTCTCGTTTTCAAATGATTAGCCTGTAAATAATGCCTCCAATAATGCCTGCTGCTGATAATAATCGTAATAATAATAGGCTACTATTGACCGGGACCTCTGCTGGTGACTTAACGTTACAGATGCTCAGGGAACGTAAAATTTTTCCACAAAATGCATTCACGCACTCAAGCTAAAATGACAATTATATGCCTATCACATTCTTCCAAACAACCAACCCTTATACTTTCACAGAAGTAAAATAAATGTGAACCATATGGTGTAGAAAAACGAAAAAACGGGAAAACGGCCGTATTTCCGTAAATCCGTTTTATTTTGAAAACGAAATATCAAACTATCAAAAGGTACACGGACCGTACACGGACCTAAGAGCTTTTTCAGACTTTTGTTTTTTAACATTAAATGCTCCCTGACTTAATTAGGCTGACTAAATATCTAATCAAGATGGCGCCGCGAGAGTGGCAGCTGGTAACAGGAGCTCCGACCCCTTTCTTTTCTTTAAGTGTGTTTTTTGTTTTTTGTGCTGTTTTTGGTCACCAATCTCACTCGTTCACGTTCAACTAAGGATGTGCAACTAGTGAGATTAGTTTTATGCCTTTTACTCACTTTTGGACTGCTTAAAACTACACTTGGTGATCCATTCAGCCACGGCTCCATTGTTTACACTCGCGATCAGCTGTTGGCGCTGTGCCACACTCGTGTACTCCCTAACCAGAGACCGGAGATCCCCCAGGGGTTAAGAAGAAGGAGGCGGGGATGCAGAGCTGGAGCAAAGCACCGGGAGCGGAAAAGACAGTACAAACCAGCTATACCGTCTGTTATTATGGGGAATGTACGATCTCTCCCTAACAAGATGGAAGAGTTCATGGCACTGACCAGGCTGCAGAGGGAGTACTGGGAGCGTAGCATGATGTGCTTCACTGAGACTTGGCTGAATGAACTCACTCCAGACTCACACGTAACTGGACGGGTTTTCAACTGTGGAGAGCGGACAGGAGAGCAAAGGAGGCCAGTAAGAGGTTGTGTCTCAGCTGCAAACATCACACCCTCAGTCCCTCCTCCTCATCTCTGGTGACTTTAATCATGCTTCTCTGTCCTCCACTCTCCCCACATTTGCCCAGTATGTTGACTGCCATACCAGAGACAATAAAACACTGGACTTACTGTATGCAAACATTAAGGATGCATACAGCTCATCACCCCTCCCCCCACTGGGCCGCTCAGACCACAACCTGGTTCATCTGTCCCCTGCATACATACTGTACCTATGGTGAGCAAACAACCTCCCAGCATTAGGTATTGAGGAAATGGTCTGAGGAGACCAGCATGGCACTGAGGGACTGTTTTGAAACAACTGACTGGGAAGTGCTGTGCAGTCCACACAGGGAGGACAGACTATATAAACTTCTGTGTGGAGAACACCATGCTGACCAGGAAGGTATGGTGCTTCTCCAACAACGAGCCGTGGGTGACCCCTGAACTGAAAACCCTGCTGAACAAGAAGAAGCGGGTCTTTAGATTGGGGGACAAAGTTGTGGAGGGTCCAAAAGAAACTGAGAAGAGAAATAAGGAGAGGCAAAGACAGCTACAGGAGGAAAACAACGTATGTGAGGTGTGGAGAGGTCTGAACACAATCTCTGGTTGGAACAAAGACAGAGGGAGGGGCTCTGAGTCTGGTGACCAGGAGTGGGCAAATGAACTGAACCTGCTTTTCAACAGGTTTCAACGCCAGCAAGACAAAGGAGTTAGTGGTGGACTTCCGTAGGAACGCGCCCCAGACTACTCCAGTGAACATCCAGGGTTTGGACATTGAGGTCGTGGGAGAGTACAGATACCTGGGTGTTCACCTCAACAATGAACTGGACTGGTCCACGAACACCAGCGTCCTGTACAAAAAGGGCCAAAGTCGTCTCCACCTGCTGAGGAGACTGAGGTCCTTTGGAGTGTGCAGGACACTGCTAAGAACCTTCTCTGACACTGTGGTAGTGTCTGCCATCCTCTACACAGTGGTCTGCTGGGGCTGTGGAAGCACTGAGAGGGACAGGAAAAGACTGAACAAGCTGGTTAGGAGGGCCAGCTCTATCCTGGACTGTCCCCTGGAGACCATCGAGGAGGATGTTAACCAAGCTGACATCTATCACGGACAACACCTCTCACCCCCTGCATGAGACTGTACGAGCACTGAGCAGCTCGTTCAGCAGCAGACTGCTGCACCCACAGTGTAAGAGGGAGCGCTACCGCAGGTCCTTCATCCCATCAGCTGTCAGACTCTTTAACATCATGACTTAATGTAGCACTGTTAGGTCTGCTGTATAACTTCCCTACCTCGTGCAATATTGTATGTTCACACTGTTAAATCTGTTAAATCTTTTTTCTATGCAATATTTTATTCCTCTGTGCAGTCTGCCTTTGCAAGGCCAAACAATTTACATTGCTTCTTATTTTTAATGCTACACACCATGTGTGTATTTTATGACTCTGTGTGCAATTTACCCTGCGCAGCTATGCCCATGTATATGCCCATATATTCATATTTTTTTCCATATATGTACAAGCAAAATGATGTATATATTGTTAATAGTCTTGTGTGTACAGTCCTGTCTAATTTAGTACTTTACATTTTATGTTTTTAAGATTTGTATATTTTCTATTTCTTAAATTCTGATATGTAGATACATATTTTAGATTTTTTATCTCAATTTTATAGATATTCTGTTGTCACCTCTCCTTTTTTCTGTACTACTCGAGCTGCTGCGACATGTGAATTTCCCCAGTATGGGATCAATAAAGTTTATCTTATCTTATCTTATATACACTATAACACTGCAGAGCCACACGGTGCAAGTCCTCTGTTGCACACAGCAGCAGCCTCTGAGCGTCCACAGAATCATGTCTCAGCTCAGTAGAATAACTTGTTTATAATATGAAGAAATATATCACTTCCATGAGGCTGTTCAGTCAGACAGATCACAGGTCGCCCTCACAGCTGTAACAAAGGTCACGCTGCATGCAGCATAAGTAGTTTATATTCTGTTCATTATAACGTTGATTAATGCTGAAGTGGTGTTCTTCTGCCTCAGTTATTGTTAATACCACCACTAGATCCAGGGCAGGAGACAAGATGGCAGCAGGTAGCACAGGTGTGGTTGCAGCTTTACTGGCACACACAATACTTTTAAACCTTGTTAAGTCTACTGGTGTACCCGATATTAATCTACCTTTTAATGAAACATGCCATCGCAAAATGTACAACAATAACAAAAAAACTGGTAAGCATACCATCACACTACTACTCCCATGCTGGGATCAAAAGTACAGCAAGACAAGCTGGAGAAATACTAACACCACCGCTCTGATCAATGCAATCTGCCTACTACTATCTGGAGATGGGCACCAATGCCCAGGCACTGGCTCAACAAACCCGGACCTCAAAGCCGAAAATACCAGCACAGCTATCAACCACAGGAGCAACGATCCAGCTTTACAGGTACGCGTGTTTTGCAGGGAAATTCCCAATGAACGTTTTCAACAAACTAACCTTGCTGGTTGCATCTGTTGTCGTGAGCGCCGTGAAGGGACCTGGAGCCAGACTATCACTGAGAGCCAGCGGCACCCATCCACACCTGACGGCCATGGTTGGAAGGACTTCCCCCTAGAGGATTGGAGAGTGTTGGCAGGTGTGTGGCAGTTCGAAGTTGGCCAGCGTGTTGGACGAGTACTCCAGCGATCGTCCAGAGGAATTCGATGCAAGTAAAAACTCAGACTATCTAAATGATCGATATCCAAAAGCCCAAACAAACAGTGGAAATGGCACTGGAAATGAAAATGGAACTTTTTCCAAACTGTGATTCACTCTGAAATATCTGGTGTTCTAAATTTACACCCAAAGGTCTTCTAGGTGGACATTTAAACATCTGCAGCATTACATCAAAAATTGATCAAATTAACCATCTTCTCATTTTAATCTTGACTTTCAATTTTTAACTGAAACTTGGCTCCACAAAAACTCACCATCTGATGCATTGATTATTCCGGGTTCTTTCAGAAGAGATAGACCTAATACAAAAGGCAGTGGGGTGCTGATTTACATAAAAGAGTCTATTCAGTGTAATGAAATCAAATGGCCCCATGGCAATGATTTGGAAAGTATCACCACAAATGTCCCTCATGCTTATTGCACTGTATCAGCCACCATCAGCAAATGATGAGTTTTATGAAAAGTTTCATGATATGCTAAAAGTTTGTAATTCTAAGAAAGAGGTTATTCTCATGGGAGATTTTAACATAAACTGGGAGGATAACCCACCAGGAAAAGTCTCAAACAGATTACAGATGAATTTGACCTTTCACAGACGATCCAGGGCCCAACCAGAATCACCAACTCCACCAAAGAGCAGATAAACTTGGATTTTAGTAATAGACCAGAGCGAATATTGAAATCTTTTAAACATGATAACTGGGTTATCAAAATGCAACTTGACACCGGTGGCTAGAAAACTAACCAGTAAGTGCTTTAAATCAACTGCTGCCACAGAGACCGAATTTAGAAAAATTCCTAAAAGGGAGCTTCAAATTTTAAAGACACTATATACAGGAAATAAACTGGAACAATATACTTTCAGGAGTAAATGTGGAAGAGGATAGTCAGACTCTACTAGGCACAGTCCAAAACACATTAAAACAGTATACTAGGGAGAAAAGAGGGGAAAATAGCCTTTCATGGCGCAACACAAACATACTAAAACTGATGAAAGAGGGGTTGTGCCAGTGCATTTTTACCCCCATTACAGAATGATAATAGGTTCAGCCAGACTCTTGTCCAGTGCTGACACAGCTCTGTAGAGATCTGGCTGTGCAAGACTACACAAGACCATTTATTAGTGTATAAATCTGAAAAGACAGGGTTGGAGTATCAGTGCTCCTGCACCCAGTGTCACAGCTGATAACTCTGTCCAAAGACAGACTCTTATTTGGCTTCAGCAACAGAGAAACAAGCTAATGTCTCTCCTCTCATAATGGTCTTTACAACACACACACACACACAGTCTCTTTTCTGTCCTGACAGACAGACCAACAGACAGACTGACAGGTTCAGTTCCATATGAAGACATTTTCTACGTCAGTCTCCAGAGAACAAACATTAATATGAACATCTGTTGAACATGTGGACTCACGCGTGCTGTTTCCCCCTGTGAGCTCAAAGTGTGAATGGAGCTTCATTATGTAGACTGAGAGAGACAGAGAGCATCTCTATCTGTTGATGAGTCACCAGCTGCCTGCAGCTCAGGGCTCAACAAACCCCACACACATTCACATTCACACACGCACACGTGCACACGCACACACACACACACATGCACACGCGCGCGTCATGACCATTATGGACTTGATTTTTCATTCATTCCATATCCACATTTGACTCTTGACTTCTGGTCTCTGTTGCAACATGAAACACAAATGTCCACAGTGTCAGTCTTGGTCAGGGGGACACAGTACCACTGATGAAGCTGCTGGATTTGAGGTGTTGGGAGTGAGAACCAAACCCTCAGGACAGGCGCTGGGGTTGGAAACCAAATCGACATAGTGGCCAAACCATGTAACGATGTCACATGATGCACTTTGCCCCACAGACTTACACTGTGAAAGAAGCGGCTGTAAAAAATGGCAGACAGATTTTCTGAACATCACAACTAGGGCTGCACCTAACGATTATTTTTTAAACAATTAATCTAGCAATTATTTTTTCAATTATCTATTGATTGATTTATCGATTAATGCAACAAATATTTTTTATTATTCAATTACATAACAGTTAATTTACTGAAAATCAATATAAAAAACTTGTCTCATTGTGGTGCACAAATTGCCAACCATACCTGTGTATTTTGGACATGCACTGAGTACATTTTGGAAAGAGATTTTTGAGGCACTTAACATAATATTTCATCAAAATCTCACAAAAGATGCAAGGACAGCCCTATTTGGTCTAATACCAGAGGGCATTGATGGAAGAGCAAAAAAATACCTTTTACAAATACTGAAAACAGCAGCAATTAAATGTATCACAATTAAGTGGTTAAAACCTGACCTGACATATAATATGTGGACTGAGAAGGTATGGGAAATTTACCAGGTGGAACAGATAAAACGTATGTGAAGTCCTTGAGACTCCAAAAAGAAATATTTATTAAAAGATGGAGCCCTGCTGCCATACTAACATAGTGATCGATGTCCACCTGCATATTCTACAGTACACATGCATCTTCATCTTCCTACCTGACTCACCTCTTGATGTATATACATACACTCATGTCACTGTATACACACACACACGCACACACACACAAACTCCCCTCCCTGACCTCTACCCTTTCTCTTGTACTTATTCATTTACTAACTCCTTTTAATGTTTTGTTCATCATTCCTTTTTTTCTAATTTATACTTTTTCAAAATTAATACTTTAAGCTAAGACGTGTTTGATTTATTTTAATTTATTGTTGTTTGCCTACAAGCCACATAGACACAGCTGTAAAAGAAATAGAAAAAAAACCAAGAATGGAGATTCTGAAAATGATTGTATAACTTGCTGGAACTGAAATAAAAACTAAGTAAAAAAACTTTCATTTCATATTTCAATATTTTGTCCAGTCATGATTCTGAAAAACAGACACATAAAGCATAAAGGCATAAAGATGAAAGTGTCATATTTTAAAGTTCATGTCAGAAGTCACTGTCAACCCTACACTGAACTGGACAGTCAGCATTTTGACTTCAAACTTCAACATATGCAGGTAAGCTGATCACTGGCAGGGTACTTTGCATCAGTGTGGAGCAAAAATTATTTAAACAGATTGTCGACAGTGTGTAACTTTATTTTTAGCCATTTCTGTCTCATACATGGCTGATAAAGTGAACAGAAAGTATAAAACAGCTGAATAACACTGTTAGACACATGACACATGATGTACAGTTGCTGCTGTCTCACTGCTGCAGGAGGAGGACAGGTCGCCTGTCTCACTGCTGCAGGAGGAGGAGGACAGGTCGCCTCTGTCTCACTGCTGTAGGAGGAGGACAGGTCGCCTGTCTCACTGCTGCAGGAGGAGGACAGGTCGCCTCTGTCTCACTGCTGCAGGAGGAGGAGGACAGGACGCCTCTGTCTCACTGCTGCAGGAGGAGGAGGACAGGTCGCCTCTGTCTCACTGCTGTAGGAGGAGGACAGGACGCCTCTGTCTCACTGCTGCAGGAGGAGGACAGGTCGCCTGTCTCACTGCTGCAGGAGGTGGAGGACAGGTCGCCTGTCTCACTGCTGCAGGAGGTGGAGGACAGGTCGCCTGTCTCACTGCTGCAGGAGGAGGACAGGTCACCTCTGTCTCACTGCTGCAGGAGGAGGACAGGTCGCCTCTGTCTCACTGCTGTAGGAGGAGGACAGGTCGCCTGTCTCACTGCTGCAGGAGGTGGAGGACAGGTCGCCTGTCTCACTGCTGCAGGAGGAGGACAGGTTGCCTGTCTCACTGCTGTAGGAGGAGGACAGGTCGCCTGTCTCACTGCTGTAGGAGGAGGACAGGTCGCCTGTCTCACTCTGTAGGGGGGACAGTCGCTGTCTACTGCGTAGGAGGAGGAGGACAGGTCGCCTCTGTCTCACTGCTGTAGGAGGAGGAGGACAGGTCGCCTCTGTCTCACTGCTGCAGGAGGAGGACAGGTCGCCTGTCTCACTGCTGCAGGAGGAGGACAGGTCGCCTGTCTCACTGCTGCAGGAGGAGGACAGGTCGCCTGTCTCACTGCTGCAGGAGGAGGAGGACAGGTCACCTCTGTCTCACTGCTGTAGGAGGAGGAGGACAGGTCGCCTCTGTCTCACTGCTGCAGGAGGAGGACAGGTCGCCTCTGTCTCACTGCTGCAGGAGGAGGACAGGTCGCCCCTGTCTCACTGCTGTAGGAGGAGGAGGACAGGTCGCCTGTCTCACTGCTGCAGGAGAAGGACAGGTCGCCTGTCTCACTGCTGTAGGAGGAGGACAGATCGCCTGTCTCAGTGCTGCAGGAGGTGGAGGACAGGTCGCCTGTCTCACTGCTGCAGGAGGAGGACAGGTCGCCTCTGTCTCACTGCTGCAGGAGGAGGAGGACAGGTCGCCTCTGTCTCACTGCTGCAGGAGGAGGACAGGTTGCTTGGTGCTTCACTTCCAGCACTTATGTGGAGCAGTTGTTCCACTGTGATAAATCATGTCCATTCTGTGGACTGTTGCGTCTCTGTCTAAAACACTGACACGTCAGCGAACAATATGCAAATTGACAAATTTTCATAATCGATGTCGTACATTACAACTACAAATCCCCACAGCCCTAATCACAACCATCGCGAAATGACTCATTTTAGTATCAGAAAACGATCCAACTGGTCCAATAACAGTTTGGAAAGTCTACAAGAGCTGCATGATTAAATCGTCCGATTCAAGTTAGCAGAGGGCTAAACCAGAAATTAGCTGCTTGGTCAAAGGAAGTCTCTACTTTGTTCCTAAAGCTGCACAATGTGGAAGCTTCGACACTGAAGTTGGCTTCATGCACCACTGAGCAGTTCTAATAGGAATAAGTGGAGGTCTGCCTGCAACTCTGTATCCAGTCCTCTATAATACATCAATGGTGTGAACAGGCTGCAATCTGAAAATTTAAATCTCAGCAAGAAAGAGAAGAAGAGGATTTCCCAAAATGTCAAACTTCTCCTTAGAATGTGTGCAGAACAGACAGTCCAGTACCTGAGTGAATGTAAAGCCAACAAGTTTGTGTCTGGTATTTTTCCATGAGTAGGCAGGATTTAAATATGAGGCAGAGGCACACACACACACACACACACACACACACACACACACACACACACACACACACACACTTTTATTTGCATCAGCTGAATTAAAGCAGGATTACAACAATTCAAACAGTCGAATATTAGAGAATTTTGAGTCTTAAAGGACGTTCATGAATGCAAAAAAGCCTCCTGTTACAGCAACACACACACACAATTATACTCTACTCAGATATTTTAGCACCTTTTCACAAGGACTGCAAAACTGTTTGTCACTCGTTTTGTCGTTTTTATGGAGAGGCAACAATCTGCACAACACACACACACCACACACACACACACACACACACACACACCACACACACACACACCACACACACACACACACACACACACACACACACACACACACACACACACACACACACACACACACACACACACACACACACACTGCCTCTCTCAGTAAGCCTTTAACCAAACACTTCACTCAATCAGACAGACTGACAATGAGCCTGATACCTGACATTACTGATGACATCACTGATGATGTCACAGACATCACCAGCTGAGCCAGACAGGCGGACAAAAAAAAAAAAAAACACCCTGCGATTGTATTGGACAAACAAGTCAGCATGCAGTGAAGTCTGATTGGCTGCAATGATTGACGTTTCATCATCCAATATGATTAGCTGACAGCTTTTCTCTCTCTGTGTGTGTGTGTGTGTGTGTGTGTGTGTCTCAGTCATTGACCTCTGTGACTTTGATGCCTCCAACAAATGTCTGGTGGGACAAACAGCTGGTTGAGTCTCCACACTGTGACATCACTGACTCTTTTGAAGAGCAGGACACATGATTGGACAACAGGATTTAAAACATTTATAATGTTTTACTGAATTACCTTAATTACCTTATTTATCAAAACTTAAGTAATTTACAAAAAGAAACAAAAGAATGGGACCAATGCTACATATCGCCCTGTTGAGCCAACCTAAGTAACTGCAGGAGAAATTCTGTCATTACGACAGCCTTGGACAGCCTTAGTCTCGGTGTGGTAACTCCAACCACCGCCGCCATCTTGACAGTACCCGATCCCGTTCACTCCCAGCTGATCTGAAAACAGACAAAGAGGTGCAGTGTGGATGGAGCTGAGGTGGCTAAGTGAAGCAGCTTCCCAGTGGCTAGTCATCTGTGACGGCACCCACCTGTTACTTAAAGTGGTCACACCCTTAATTATGCATAACTTTAAGTCTTAATTACAGCTGAGCCTAGAACCACCCGTTTTTGTTCTGTGTTCCATTAACAACTGAACAAGCTGAAACTCAGTCAGCTTAGTCTTTTACTTTTTACTGATCTTAGATATGCTATGTGCTACGCTTGTCTATGTTGAAAAGAAAAACTAATTTTGAAGATGGTTAAAAGATGTTGTTTGGGGACCTGTAAAAGCGACATCTTAAGTTTGATAATGTTGGCAGAACACCAGCTAACTAGCAAGTTACAACTGATGTAGATTAGCTAGCTAGTTAGGCAGAATTTTCCTACAGAGAAAAGCACAAGCTAACTACATAGCTAACTACTGATGTAGATTAGGTTGCTAGTTAGCTAGCATCTTCCCAACATTAGCTCACTTAGTATGTGACTATATGTGGCTTTGACATGTCCCCCAGCAGCATCTTTTAATCAACTTCAAAATGTTTTTCTTTTTTTTTTCCATCATAGACAAGCCCCAGAGGTTGCTGCTTGCACAGCAGAAAGACTGCTGACATCCACCGCCACCTCCTCTGTACGTGGACATTGATGCTTTTTTTTTTACTATGCACCTGTCTTCCTCCTTTGCTCCTGTCATAATTACTATGTCCACTAGAGGTTGCTGCCTAACAATTAACATGAATCTGGGTCGTAATAAGCTACTTGCACAAACAGCAACGGCAATTTTTCTGGAGAGGGCAGAGTGAAAATAACCAGCCTTAAATTTGTCTTACTTTACATGCACATAATTTGGAAGTGACAAAGGTTTTGTTTCGAAGTGATCTCTATGCAAAGATAAAATTCTTGTCAAGCATAATTTGCATTAGGTTGTTAAACTTGTTTCAAGGTATCTATACTGACAACTGACTGCAGGAGGCCTTGTGCTTTATCAGATCCTCCTCTGTACTCCTGCTTTAACTGAATGAATTAAAAGACAATCGAGTTTCAGGAACCTTTATCATCAATGTCTGACGTTCCAGTTCTTACATCAAACTACTTTAAAGGTCATGTAGCAATTGGTAGTGACCTGATTTTAATTCTACTTTAAAAACATCTTATCAAGTAATTTCTTTCTTACCCTGTTGGCAGATGTTTGTGTTTGAAACCAGCAGATTTCTCGACATTACACGATATTTTCTGTCTCTGCAAGTTGCTGTTCTGCCTGCAGGAAACCAGAAGCAGGCAGACGGAGCAGCATGAGGGACTGAGTGGAGGCAGCTCATCTTCACTATTAAGACTGATCCCTGCTGAGATGATGAAGATATCACCTCCTCTGCTCTACATCGTACTGGAGCAGGAAAAGAAGTGAACTCATGTTATTAAGATTAAGAAAGTGGCTTTTGTTAGACCTGATGGTGATATGGAACTGAGGAGGAGATTGAGGTAAAGTTGGACTCTGAAGACTCCGAAGCTTAGACTTAAATAAGATTTAAATAATATCTGCGTCCTGAGACAGAAACCTGAAACCAGCAGTTAAATAATGGCGAGACGAGGGGCAGAGCTCAGTTTATATGCAGCTTTATTAGCTCAGTGGTCAGAGGTGGATTTATGCTGTTAGGTCTGCAGTATAATATTCAGTTGTGAAGGAGACTGAGGGGAAAGAAGCTCACAGTATCGCAGCAGGATAATATTCCCACAGTGCTGGTGGCCTGAGACTGTGCCTACACTTACATGCACACTAATTTTCTACTTCCAGGTCCTGGAAACAAGATTTTCTGTTTGGATATTCATAATTAGGCCTCATTCTAAATGTATCAAATTATTATTAATATGAATATTAGTGCTACTTGACTGTTTTGTGCCGTTTGGTGGCAGCAGGTGCTGTGGACGCTTCACCGGCGCTTCTGCAGAGGCCACTCAGCACTTGGCTCACTGTCGTCCACTTCCCTTCATGACAGTTCCTGTCTGGAACCATCATTGCAGTGTTTCTGAAGCCATCACAGTTAAGCTTGTAGCTACTGGTGATCATGGATGACGTGTGTGTGTGCATTACTGCCACTACCTCACAGCTTCATACTGAAACAAAAATACAGGAAAAGCTAAACTTATTTGAACTTATTGATTTAATTATCTCATATTTTACGTATTTGTGTTCAAAGTTTTTCAGCATTTTAATTTAAGTATTATATATTTACAATAATTTATTTCATAAAAAATATTTCTGATATTCCTCAGCGTGCCACTCGAAGGAGCTCGTGTACCACCAGTGGTACTGCAGTTTGAGTATCTGGGTATTAATGGAATACTCTATTACTTTGTTAGTCATGTGTTTTTTGGAATATGGGCAAAGAATATTTCATGCATGTAAACATTTTAGCGTTGACGTGTTTCTAACACATGTATTGTGCTATACGTCAGAAGTTATGTTGTAGATATTCTTGGGCATGATGTTTTAGCAACAATTAAAAAATGTTGATGACAATCCGGCACTTAGGGGTGTTACCAAATTTGCACCCAATGAAACACTTTGTTGGTTATGACGCTGCTGAAGCAGTCTCTCTGGGGGCCTCACTATAAAAAAAACTCATTTATAACTTTATTCACTGATTTGGGTGAAATTGGATCATATTTTATGAAGAAGCTTCAACTCTCAGTGATTTACAGTTTCCTGGTGGACAGATAGCTTTACTTGTTGCTACAGTAGCTAACTGTGACTGTTAGCGGCTGTTGGGGGAACAGAACTGGGCTCAGCAGTCTCCCAGCAAACAAGGCCAAGTCAGGGCTGAAAACCGCTTCCAAGACCTTTCCCATTTATGGAGTTTATTGAAGAAAAGATAACTTTACTTGTTTGCTAACTGCTAACAGTCATTAGTTCACTTAGCTGTGAAGCTTGCCAACTCAGCCTCAGGGTGTCAGCAGCCAAACCCACCAAGGAAACCACCTTGGTACTGTAGCTTATTCCCTGTTTGGTCCGGCTGTGTTCACTGGGAACTCCCAGTCTGGGAAGAATCAGACTGTTCTCCCACCTCCATGGACCCTAGAGCTGCATGTCTGGTGGTGTATCGCACATTCAGTGCTACTGGCTACTAGAAATGGCAATAAATATCCGCGACAAGTCTCCGCCTCAGCTGCCTGTTTTTACAGGAATCAGATAAATATGTGTAAGCAATAAGCACTCTGTGAGCCTTGTCATGGGAACTTCAATGTGACAGGAGCAGAGGAGTGAGATTTTAACTGAATATGATGAGAACCCTGTCTGTAGGAGGTGACTGACGTAGAGGGTAGTGTTTCGTGTATGCAGCCATTTAAAGTCAGAATGTTTTTATATGCATTATTTCCACCTAATACTGCAGGATGAAACCAGCATTAAAGAAACTGTTTTCAGGAAGTAAAAGGAATGTTGAAGGATAACTGGAAAACAAGGTGACATTTTAATTTGGTTGTGACCTTCATGTTTAGAAAATCAAAGTGGCATTGAGCATATTGTGTGTGTAGAGAGAAGCAGAGCAGGTCAGTGAGTGCAGTTTGGAAAATGCTGGAAGGAAGCAGTGAAATGCATCACTCGCTGAAGTTTCAGCAGCGAGGAAAAGAGATGAATGGCTCCTATTAGAGCGCGGCTGCTTTAGAGGGAAAGTGATATTCAGCTGAGGAGGTGATGAAGGTGAGAGGGAGTTAAGACTATTAGAACCAAAGACTGATTAAAATAACGTCTGTGTCCTGAGACAAAGTTAATCATCCCTCCTGCTCCTCAGTTCAGAACACACGCAGACCTGAAACCAGAGCTTTCATAGCTGCCACATAAAGCATCATTTCAGTTGTACCAACTGTTGAGCATCTCGTCCTCTCAGCAACAACAAGTCTGAGGGAGACATGCAGCCAGAAAACCTCTGTGGACATTCAGGGAAAATATGATTGGATTATATTATATATCAGATCAGATTTAGCTAAAGAAATGACAATCTGAGGGAAGGAAGATTCATCAGGTCTACATACAGGTTTAAAGTCTGCGCACAGAAGTAAAAGGGCCATGAAATAAAGTCGCATTACGTGACTTGGGTTTGGCACTAGCCTGGGAACCAGACGGATCTGAGGTCATTTTATTTGCTCTGGTGGATACGTCTAGCCTCTCTTGTTCAAACAAATTTCCACCTGCTGTGGATCCGGGCCAATCCCAACCATCACCTGATGCAGGGAGGGTTTGATACACAACAGCCATGACTGCTGCCAGAGCGAGGTCTGGTATCAGAGGCAGCGAGAGAATATTTTTGTATCGAATTCAATGAATTAATAGTTTAGAGTTGCTGATTGTTGGAACAGTTTTGGTGAGTTTTATTTAGTTTCAGTTGAGTTTGAAGAGTGTTTCATGATGATCTGTGAGAAGGTGAAAGAATCTTAATCTGTCTCTTGTTCCATACTGTTGTCAGACCGTTGTGCTTTGATTCCACTGAGCATGTCAAAGGTGTATTTCATTTATTTGAAATAAAATTATTTTATTTGTCTTTGAAATTTAATTTTGTGCATTTTTTTTAACAGATGAAAATACTAACAATCAATGAATCATTCGTAACTTACAAAAGAACATTTTTTCATATTTAGAATTTAAGGTTTGATGTCAAATGAGGTGCAGTTTCTAAACTACTGATTAAATATCCATGAATGTATTTTTAATTGGTTAAATTCTTGCCGATTAATGGATTAATGATCAATCATTAATATCTTTACTCCAAACCTGTGTTGCTGCTGTCTTTAGTTTTTTGTCCTATGTCTTCATTTTAACTGAGCCTTTTGCAATCAGATCACCTTATTGGCTACTAAAATACAGATGAAAGGTCTGGATATTGATCCAACTTGTACTTGGTACTCCACTGTAATTTTCAAAGTAACAAGGTAGATTACATGGTGTAATGCAAGTAAGTATGAGTAAAAGTACAAACTTGTACTTGTAATACAAGTACCCAAAACACTAATTACAGTAACTTGAGTATTTGTAATTAGTTACTTCCACCCCTGTCTATTACATGAGATGTGAGCAGGAAGAAAATGGTGTGTCATTATTATTGTTTGCGATACAGTGTGTCTGTTGTGCTTCTGACTCTGTGCCAGAAAGTTCACAGTCAAACTGCAGGTCTGGATCCACCGTTACACACGGCGTTAATAAGTTCACAACATCGAGACAGCAGGAGATTTGTGTTGTTTGAATGGCTGCCTGTGAAGACTCAGAGTGAGATGCTGAGGGCTGCATCCTGACAAGTGTTGGCTGGAATGAAAGTGAATTTATCTTTAATCCTACTCCAGTTTAAACCTAATCCTGAGCACAGCATCAGCTAAACTCCTGTCCAACGCTGACCCTCCTCACCAAGTCCTCACTGCACTGGACTTCCTGTCCAATGCTGACCCTCCTCACCAAGTCCTCACTGCACTGGACTTCCTGTCCAATGCTGACCCTCCTCACCGAGTCCTCACTGCACTGGACTTCCTGAGTCCTCGCTGCACTGGACTTCCTGTCCAACGCTGACCCTCCTCACCGAGTCCTCACTGCACTGGACTTCCTGTCCAACGCTGACCCTCCTCACCGAGTCCTCACTGCACTGGACTTCCTGAGTCCTCGCTGCACTGGACTTCCTGTCCAACGCTGACCCTCCTCACCGAGTCCTCACTGCACTGGACTTCCTGTCCAACGCTGACCCTCCTCACCGAGTCCTCACTGCACTGGACTTCCTGTCCAACGCTGACCCTCCTCACCGAGTCCTCACTGCACTGGACTTCCTGTCCAACGCTGACCCTCCTCACCGAGTCCTCACTGCACTGGACTTCCTGAGTCCTCACTGCACTGGACTTCCTGAGTCCTCACTGCACTGGACTTCCTGAGTCCTCACTGCACTGGACTTCCTGTCCAACGCTGATCCTCCTCACCGAGTCCTCACTGCACTGGACTTCCTGAGTCCTCACTGCACTGGACTTCCTGTCCAACGCTGATCCTCCTCACCGAGTCCTCACTGCACTGGACTGTCCTTTTCTTTCTAACCTTGTGACGACTCTCTCACTCCAACACAGAAAAAGCACAAACACAAGCAAGAGAGCAGCCATCTGTGTGTGTGTAACAAAAGGTCAGCTGCTCTTCTGTCTCCTCCGCTGTCAGAAGCTCTCCTCCTCCTCCTCCTCCTCCTCCTCCTCCTCTCCTCCTCCTCCTCCTCCTCCTCCTCCTCTCCGACAGACTCAGCGGTACAGTCCTGCTCTGTTACCTTCAGGACGTCACCACCTGCAGAATTTGAGGTCAGCAGCCACAAATACTCCAGCTCTAAGTTCTTGTTCATCACCACTTTTTTTGGGCATAAAAAGCAATTTTACCAAAACAAAATTAACCCTGTAAGCTCCACGAAAGCTGTTTATGTCAAATCCTCCTGCTCCTCCTCCTCCTCCTCCTCCTCCCTGCCCCCAGAGTGAGTCTATTGTCTCATCTGGACAAAAGGGGGCTTGCAGGGAACAAACAGCTTTCTGTCCTCCTCAGAGAGAGACAGACAGAAAGACAGACAGAAAGACAGAGAAGAGAAGAAGATACCTGATCTTAACTATCTAATTACGTAGAGAGGTTTGGAGGAAAGGCAGAAAATGAAAAGGAGAAAGTGAGAATATGAGAGTGGTCGGTTTACAAATCATCCCTAAAATAACAGAGAAAGAAAATCGAGTCATAGAGCCACAGGGGGTTACTGTCACATGACTGTTAATCTCATATCAATACTTCTTTCATGGTTCGATGGTTGTTCTGATACCGATATCAGTATCTGTATCAGGCTCCAGGATCACCAATGTAAGTTTTATTGAGGCAGAAGTGTCCCAAACAGAGACAGAGACCTCAGGACAACAGATAGTCAATTCTACTAAGTAATCTAAAATAATAACCTTCAATAAAAGACACGTCATGCTTCATGCATCTTATCAGTCCGCTTTCTGTCTTCCTCTTTTGCCTCTGCTGTGTCTTTTTAGCAGGTGTCCATGCACACACACACATATACACACACGCTTGCATGTGTTGAGTATCTTTTGTTTTACACCACTATGCTCAGTACAATGAACGCTGCCTCCACCCAACCAAGTGTAATTAAACCCAGAGCAATAAGAGCTTGAGCCCTTATTAATGAATTCTGAATTCATACACTGGGGGACATGTGCCTTGGTACCCTATAGACATTGTATGAAAGTGTTCCTTGTACCAAAAACAGTCCCTGTTCCTGGTGCAGAACTTTCAACCACAGAAAATACAAGTGTGACAATTGTGACATCTTTTTTTAAATCCATCATCAGTCTAATTTGCCTCACAGTTGTTCAGCTGAGGTGAAAATGCAAACAAGCATGTATAACATACTGTGCAAAAGGAAATTTTAGTTTCTGTGGCTTCCTGGAAATAACTGGTTATTTTCCTATGTCATGTGGAAGTGGAGGTGTATAAAAGTGGGCGGCAACACTGACATATTAAATTCTGCAAGATAATCTGTATTTTTTATGAAATCAGATATTGTCTCATGCCCTGTTTACTGATACCACTGCCAAGTGTTAATGTCATACTGGATTTACATGATAAAGGATTAAAATGTACATGAAACTGCTCCTGTTGACCAGGACTCTCGGGGAGAAGAGAGCTCGTATCTCAGTGGGACCTTCCTGCCTAAATAAAGGAGAAAAAAATAAGTAATTTGGGTGATTTATGTACAGACTAATTAAATTGCACAGTAGAATTCCTCAGATTTGTCTTTCTGCTCCATAACTCTCTCAGCCAGATTATATTCCCCGACACATACATGAGAAAACAGGGGATTCGTCCCGGTGTCCCTTGTCCACAGGACGGTGACAGAGATGTAAAAACTGTGTAAAAGAAAGGAAGTGGTTACAGTCTGGAAGTGGATAAAAGAAACTATGTCAGATTAACAGAAATATGAGCCACAGTTCACTCAGACACAAGTTCCTTGTGTGTGTGAAACAGTAGAATGCTGTTTCAGTGAAATGTGAGAGTTTCCTCCTCTGAGGACTCAAAAAGGCTGAACACAGGGAGCATTTAAGGACGCTTGTGGTGAGATTTGAGTTTGATTCTTCAGTTTCTATGTTTTCATGCCTTTAAAGGTTCAATATATACATTCACTGCCACTAGAGGTCCCACTACATCGTCAGTACAGAGGAAAACAAATGAGCATGTCGGCCCTCTAAGATCATCGTAAAACACACTCAACCTGACAGAAACAAAATAAATCTCACCAAGACGGTAATAATTTTAAGCACTGGCCCCACGGGCCACCAAGCCCCTAAATTTGGTAGCCAAAGTACATTTTGGTGGCCCAAATGTAAATTTATGTAAAACAATACAAAAAGGTAATTCAGTTCAACTTAACACAGCCTTCTTTGATTGTGACACTTGTGTTGTCCACTTTTTCTATGAATTGTGATGTGGTGTCTTCTGAAACAAGCTAGATTTCTCAGCTGGTTCAGGAAACTGGCAGCACACATCGTAGTACATGATGTCGTTAGATTTGTCAGATAATAGCCACTTAAACTCCTGCTTCTATTGACTCATACATTTTTGTTGCAGTTTAATTTTTTCATAGTCCAACTTTTGTGTTAACATTAGCAGTTTGAGTAGGTTTAGTAAAGCCAGACTTAAGTAGCTGTGACATTTCCTTAGCTAGCGAGAAATGACTAGCGTTTATTGTTTTTGTATTAAGTTGAACAAGGTTAAGAAAAACACCAGCTGCAGCAAAATGTGCGGCATAGCCTTGGCTTACTGGGGCTGAGGTATACCATGTCACCTGACATTTATTGTGCAGCATATTTAGACACATCTCCTGGAAAGGACTGGTGAATCACCTGCATGCAGAATTGGATTTTAGCCTTTGCACTGCATGCTACTTCAGAGTATAAAGTCGTGTTATTTGTACGCAGATTGACCTTCTCCAACGTTTAATTACAAAGATGTGTCATGCACTGTTCTCCTGGAGATTTCCCTCCAAATCACAGCGTAAAGCACAATGTTGATCCACCAGAGGCTGATCGTCTCATTTGTTTACAGTTATTATGATCCATTCTTAAAAATTAATGAGGCGATGATGTGTTGATTTTCAAAAACACCTTTAATGGAGCATGTAGACCGACTGTGCAGGGAGCAAACTCACTCTTCATCTCTTTATAAATCTCAATAATTATATTTGCCCAGGGGAGGTTCTCAGTGCAGGCCAATGAGTTGTTGACTCACTGAATTTATTTGACCTTTGAACCCGACTGTTTCATTGTAAAGACTCTCTGAGGTGTTGTGACGTTAAAATACCAACCACAGAGCTTCTACTTTACTTTTTAAAATGTTAAACCCCAAATTATTCATCTTAAAACAGCACAGCAGCAGAAAAACAGCAGTCTAACATTTTTCAGGTTTAATTTCTCAAAGCAAATCAGACAGATATGACTTTATAATTCTAGGCTCAGTGATTATGTCAAATTTGGTTTCAGGCTGAACAGGACTTTGAAATTTCAAAAGGTGTCAGAGGAGCCTTTTTACTGAACAGATCTTAATCTCGTGACCCAAATACGTCGATGTTTCTCCGGAGATTTGAATGTTAAACTAACTAAGCTGGAAGTGGCGTCACAAGGCAGCAGAGTGCGGTGAATGATACGGACTGAGGGGGAAAAGTGTTTGAGTTTGGGATAAGCAGAGAGGATCACAGACACCGAGAGGAGGACGCCAACTTAAAGCCAGAGGGTGGAGGAGAGGATGACGACATGCTTCAGACTCTGATAAGGAGATTCAGGCTCTAAAGGATGAAATGATGTTCTGTTATGTTTTTAACTACATGTGACCCAGTGATTGTTGTTTTTTACTGCCATGTTCTCTGCAGAGCCTTGAGGTGACGAGGACAGTAAGGAGAACTACCCATCGTTCAGACTGCACATTATTCTGAAACCCCAACAGTCCAAAAAATGTCCCACTGGATGGAAAGTCTGTTTCTCCAACAGCCTGAAGGCCCACTGCTCTGAAAATACGCACTCTGCCTGCAAGTTCAGTGACTGCCCTGTCCACGGTGCTGAATCAGCAGTGGGTTCTGCCCTTAATTGGGTAACTTTTACCAAAAAAACATTTCAAATGATTTTATTGACTAGAGTTACAGACAGGGTTAGGGAGGGTGTGTGTTTTTGGCATGATGAGCGCTTGTTTTGGAATAATGGGCTGTCGGAACAATGCAGGGTGGGAAATTAACACCAGCTGCAGCAAAATGTGGGTAAAATATGAAAGTGGCTGGTAGATATCAAAATACAGAAGAATTATTTACTATTGAGTAGCTGGTGAGTTTGGACATTTATCTGTCAGTGGCTTGAAGACATCCCTCATGCATGAGGTTCTGCAGTGAGTTTTCTTTTTTTAATTATGGATTTTTTTTTTTATTAATTATGAATTAATGCCACATTGAATAGACACAACTTGGGTTTAAGTCTTTGAAAATAAAAAAGCTGCTGTCACCTCTTGGCTGCCCTTCTTCAGTTTAAATACAGTATTGGACATAAGTAATGGGTTTGCCTCACTGGGCTTCCCTCTGTGGTAGCCTGAGACAATGAGAGCCCTGAAGCCACATGACCACAAATATCTTCAGATAGAGCTCCTCTATGGCAGGGGTTCACAACTTTTTCTAACTTCAGGCCCTCTTCTGATGTTAAAAAAAGTTCTCAGGACCACCTTCCAAAAACGATGGATCTTGTGTCACAGCATCTGAGAGAACATTAGCTACCCAACACGCGTGTCTCTACCTGATGATGTGTCTTGATTGTCATGATGATATTAAAACCTAACTCATCCCTGAAATTATGCATTTTAATTGTTTTTTGTTTTGTTTTTTTATTTCTGTGAACTCTTGAGCACATCTGGATACTGCACGTGAAACCAGAGCACAGAAGTGTTTCTGCTCAGGGAAAAACATCCTCGCGAGGGAGCAAAATGCATGCATTATTACAGTCCCACAAGCATGGGGCTGTGACAAGCATGAGCTAGACCCCCTCCCTCCCTCTCCTCACCCTGCCCATCTCTCATTAAACTCATAATCACATTAATATCAAAGAGTCTAAGGAAATGATGACTGCAAATTTGAAAGTATGACAGCTTGTGTTGACCTTCCAAGCGTGGAGGAGAATGTGCGGTAGCCATGTTCTGTTTCCTGTAGAAACATGGTGGTGCAGCATGGCGGCCTCCATGGAAGAGGACCTGCTCCCTCTGTAGATATGAAGGACTCATTTGGGAACAAAAACACAACGATTCTCATTTTCAAGTGACTACACACTAAAGAAAACATAGTTATGAACATTATATTCATTTTCTGCCATATTCTGACAATAAATCTTCCTAAATCTTCACATACTGGACCGATAAGAGCTGCACAATTTTTCCAAAATACCCGACTACAATCATGCTTTAACACCTTCTTTAAACTTATACTTAGAGACAGATTAAAGGAAGCAAAATGTTGTAATCATCACGCCATTATGCATGTCATACCTAAACCTAAATCATATTTCTACTAAACATAGCAGCTACTGCTGATTAACAAAGACAAGTGTTATTCTTCTGTGTGTTTAAATGACTTTCACAAGGACTTGTGTCTCCTGTGTGAAATTACAGACGTGGGAAATGCACTCTGAGGGACAAATAAAGATGGAAGTTGTTGGTAAAAACTGGGAAAAAAATAATGTTTCACAGAAGAGAAATATCACTTTAATCAGTTTTCTTTTATGTGAAACGAACGGCCCAGGAGGAAAAACTGCTCTGCTGGTGCTGAGGCAAAAAACCAAAACTCTGAACTTCATTTAGAAGAGCCACAGTGGAAGTCCTGTTTGGACTCGTTTAGTTAGGTGACATTTTACAGTCCTGGGTCGTGTTTGGCCTCATGAAGGAAACCAGGGCAGCTTGATTTGTGTCAAGAAGAATAATCCAACATCCCTTTGTGCCCTGCTGTCTAACCTTATTTAGCTGCATTCAGAAATACAGTTGACTCTCCACTGGGAACCCACTGCCCCCGTTTCTTGACATCCAGTGTAACCAGTTTAGACCTGTTGGTCCCCAGTTTAACAGTAGGACCAAACTGATCAGGACCCCTCTTACTGTCTTGTTTGGCCCTAGTTCACAAACCAGGACATCTGCAGTACTAACACAACTGAAACCAGTCAAGACCAGCCTGTCTCCAGTTCTGTATGGCTCAGTGAGAGTCATGCTGGGTCTATTTGGCCTCATTTAACTCTTCAGTGGAAACCAGTGGCCCCTTTTCCACACAAATGTGCAGGCTTGGCTTGACTCGCTTTGACTCAGCGCATCAGCCAAGCATCTCCATTACAACAGGACTACCCACTTGAAGATGTGTCTTCAACTGATCTAAAAGCGGCACCCTCTATTAGTGCTGTTTATTCTGCAATGGTTGTTGACAACCAGCTGCTTATCATGGATTTTTGTTCTACAGCTTTTGATTTACAGCTTATTGCTTGAAAAATTGAGGAGGGGTGCCAAAATTGATCTAGAAGAGGCAGAAGAAGAACCCTGAATGGTATCGTCACCCCAACCCTTGGAGGCAGATCAGGCACACTTTGGCCCAACTCAAGAGATGCTCCATCTCAACTGGGCGCATTTAAATTGGTAACGGAAAAGCAAATCACTGTACTGTATGCTAGAAACTCGAGTAAAACAGCCTTTTTTGACTTGTGAAAGGGTAGAAGCAGGTTAGTACTATTCACTGAGGAGGGTCAACGATGTTTTGCCGTGTTCAGGCTAGGGCTGAAAAATCAACAATTTATTGCTTTTGTTGTACTTTAATGGTTCTCTTTTTGGTATTTTTGATGACTAAATACAGACCTGCAAACTCATAAGAGGAGAAAAAGTTGACATGTTGGTAAAACAGTCCCCTGTAGGGGGTCTGGGAGCGTCCTGCTCCAGAAGAAACATGTCATAATTTTAACATGTTAATGAAGCATTCTGGTGACTGTTTCGGTTAAAAGAGTGACCAACATTCGTTCATGGTTTCTGCAGACATTAATACCTTTACTTTTACTTTTACACTTCAGTAAAAAGTACTAAGCAAGGTACTACAGTAAAAGTAAAGTTACTTTACTTTGTAATTTTACCTTCACAATTAATAGTTGTTCATGTAACAGACCTGTCTTATTTTCTTTTTTGTATATTACCATTGTTCTTGGACAAAGCAAAAAAAGGTAATAGAAAAAATTGCAGAACGCACAATATTTCTTATCCGATTACTCTGGTGATTATCCGATTACTCGATTAATCACCAGAATAATCGATAGATTACTCGATTACTAAAAGAATCGATAGCTGCAGCCCTAGTTGAGACTGTTAAGTCAAGATGTGAAACAGTTAACAAGGAAAAAGTAAAATTTTATTTTTTCTAAAATTAAGCACTTTATTTTAAGATGCACAATTTTTTCCAAAACTATTTCATTTATTTTCTCTATTTTATTTTTAAATGCATATCTGTATAGATCAATGTTAAGTGACAATAAATATTGTCAAAATGTTTTTTTGTCCAAGATTTTATGTTAATAAACTATATTCTAAGTTCATCTAATAAATCATTTGGTTTCTTCAGGTGTCAGACTTTATCAGGATACTTTTCAAACTCACAGCATTATCAAATTGTATATCGTTATCGATCAATACGGAAAATTATTGTGATAATATTTTTTGCCATATCACCCAGCCCTAGTTCAGGCCAGCACTCGTGCCCCATTACAAAAATGCAGCCCAGTCCTTCCTTTCAATGAGGCCACTTTGTCAGTACAGCAGGTGTCCTGATACAGAAAGCTTTGGCAACAAGCCTGAACAGGGTGTTTGTGTTGTTTGCCTGCTTAAGGTGAAGATGGACAATAAAATTATTGTCACCTGAACAACTTTCCAGAGCTGTAAAATTCTGTCTCATGGAGTAATAAACCACTGGGCAGAGTTTTGGTGTCTCATAAACCTACAGACTTGTAGATCTGTCACTGACACTGGCCCTTCTGGACTTTCATCTTCTTACCCTTCCCTGAAGCAACGTGCCCACAGTCACACACAGTTTTTGAATGCAGTGCTGTTTTCAGTCTAAACAGCAAACCTTGCAAAGGAAACCAAACTGGCCCTGCTCGCCCTCCTTGGCCCTCCTTGGCCCTGCAGTGGCAGCAGGTTAACAGAGTATTTCTGTGCAGAGGGGCTGATATGTTGCAGGTAACAGCAGCCATAAAGCTGAAAGAAGCAGGCTATTTAATGGTGTAATAACATTATGTGTTGTTATGGCCGTCAGAGGGGACATTAGCCTGCAGATGTTAGCGAGCAAAGAGTCAGCGTGGACCGTCGGCACGGAGGGGACGGAGCCTCGGGACATAATGAAGGTAATCTGAGTCATAATGAAGCCCGGCAGCCTCAGCAACACTAATAAAAACACATAAACGCCTTTCAAAACACTCTTATCAACTCACAACCTGCTCTGCTTTCTCTTTAACTCAACTCCTTCATTGCTTTGCATCTTATTTTCTTTTCACCAAAACAAAATACTCTTGTCACAGATCCACAACTGCACACTATTGCTAAAACAATAGTTGGTTGATCATTTATACCTTTTTTTTTTTCAAGCAACAGAAAATAAAGCTGATTCCAGCCTCTCAAATTTGAAAAATGCTGCTTGTCTTTGTGTTAAATGACAAAAAACTAGACTTGCACCAATTACAATTTTTTGGCCGATACCGATTTCCGATTTTCAGAGTGCTTGGACGGCCGATACCGATTTCATTTTTCCAAACCACTTTACAGCACACAAGATACTGCAAAATTTTCTAACTTTCCTTTATTAGAACATTTTATCCAAGATACAACCAGCTTTTCAATAATCATGTCTTTGCTAAAACACACTCTACATTAATAAATAATATATAACTTTTTGTCTACTATATCATCATCATATCATAGCATGTGCTATATTATTCTTAAGATTTCATTTTCATTTGGGGTAGTGTGTGTTTTCTGGCTCCTATTTGCTACCGGCTGAGTACACAGGGTGCTTTTATTAATCAGTTAACGATCACAAATCGCCATGAATTCAAGCATGTCTGATTATGAATGCACTTAATACAATAACTTTTGACTCTACCATCTTAATGAGACACATGACACACTGTGTGCCACCAGCTTTGTGTGGAAATACTTCAAAATATTAAACAATGAAGATGCAAACTGTTGCTGCAACTTTTAGAATCTCAGATAAAATTCCAGGTGAAGCTCGAAGCTTCAAGATCACTGGATTGATACTTTATCCAAAACACGTCGGGGTGAAATACTGCATGTGATGGATTTACCGTCAGAGGTTGGTTTCACTGAAGAAAGACGCCAACATCTCCAGGGAATGAATACAAAGTTAGAGTTTTGCTTTTTAACTTTCAGTGATAATTAACTTTATTAAGTCTACGATGTTGAACATCACAGTGCGTGCGGTGCGAGCCATCTGCTGCGCTCAGCAGCAGCCTGTGAATGAGAACGAAATCTGGAACCTGTTTCAGCTCAATATCATGACTTAGAAAACACCAACTGACTTTTTTTTTTTAAACGGATTTCGTTAGATTAAAATATGTAGAAATATCACTTCCATGAGGCTGTTCAGTCAGACAGTAACAGATCACAGGCTGAACTTGGCATTTCATCCTCCTGTGCCGCCGCAGAGAAGGTCAAGTTGCACGCAGCCTACACAGTTTATTTAATGTTCATAATAATGTTGATTAATATTGAAATGGCGTTCTTCTTCCTCAATAATAATTATTAATACCAGCAGAAAATACACTAAAGTGGCTAACTTCAGAAAATAACAGTAAAACAGTACCAAACAAACAAACAAATGAACAAAGTCGGCATCAGCGCCATGAGAGAGCGCAGCGGTACCAAAGACCTGGGGCAAAGCATGTTATAGCTGCTATAAATGTAATCATTAATTGTCACATACTGAGCACTACTGAAAACAACATGCAGAATACAGTGTACACTGGTGTCGTACGCAGTCAGCAGTATGTATGTGGTTTGGAATACAGCTGCAGTTGGCCCGCGGGCTGTAGTTTGGACACCTCTGGATTAGTCGTACCAAACGTTTTCGGTGTTGTTCCTCCACGCCCTATTTTAGCCTCGCAGGTGTTGCATACTGCAAACTTGTGATCCTCCTACACACTTGAAAAAATTTCCATATGACGACATGGTGTAGGTCGCCAAAGCCGTGAGTTGCACATGTGTGTTTGTGCGCTGCTGATGTTATTGACCTGGGCAGGCTGACATAAGGGCTGACATATCCCGCGAGGCATTGTGAGGGTTCAAGGACTGCTCACGCTTTGCAACATGTTAGCATATAACCGAAAAGAGGCAATGTGTTTGCTTAGTGTGTTTTCTTTTTTTGCTGCCGCAGTGCGGTGGGAATTTGACCGGCGCTTTAGACCGGCAAATTTTAGACTGACCGGCCGGTTGCAGGTCATGGCCGATCACGTGAAAACCGGCCCGATTCCGAGCATTGCTGAGTCTACAAAAAACTGAATCTCTTATCAAAACACGCAACATGAACACAATACTTTCAACTTTTGGAACTGGTGATGGGCATTCTGTACAACTTTCACGGTTTTCTTATACTTTATAGACCAAATGATTAACTAGTTCATTGAGAACATAACAATAATATTCATTTGCAGCCCTGCTACACACACTGACATACAGTCTGCAGCTGCAAAAGCTCAGGTTCATGACGTATGTGAAAGGAACTTTATTTTGTAACTTTTCCAGTGATTGTTATCGAAGTTTCAGGTGGGAACGGGGTCAAACAGGCCTCCTCTCAGGTGACAGTGAACAGCCCCCACAGCTCAGCTCGCTGTAGCTACAGTTACATGATACATGACACAGTTCCAGTGTGAAAGCTGCAGGTTGGTTCACCTGAGCTCAGTGACACTGTAACCCTCCACCCATACAGGACCTGACCTGTGCAGAGAGGTCACTGTGTCAGATGAAGCTGCACCAACCAAACAACCCCAAGTCAAAATGAGCCCACTGAACAAAGGTTCCCCTAACACCAACCAAGAACCCAACTAGTGCACCTGCACAGGAATACTAACCTGCCTGTGGTTTGCTGCATGTTCATTTCTATTCCTTCAAAAGAGCATTCAACCACATTTAAACATAATATTACCAGAAAACATGAAACCAACTGACAGGCACACAGACAGTCTGGTGCCATCAGGGCTCCTGACGGTTCAGCTCATTGTGACAAATTTGGGGGAATTAATTAAGTACAATTTGAATAACTACGTGACAATTTTGAGACCTTCTTTGCTATGCAGCAGACGTGCTGTTTTTTTCCCAGGATGGAAAAGGGATGACCCACCATATTCTGCCTCTAATCGGCGTATCATGATACTGTTACTTTAACAGCTAGGAAACAGTGATGTTCCACCACTATCGTGGTAATACAAAGGGGAGGACAGCAGGACAGCACAGACATACACAGGACTTAATAAACATTTGTTAACCTACACAAAACTAGACTACATAAAGTGCACGTATAGAAGTCTGCTTACTCACAGTGACTACGTGTAACTGAGCACACTGGGTTCAAATCAAAGTCAGTCACAGTTGAAAATACCTACAAGTGCAGCATCACCTGTACTGATCAGTCATTTTAGGTATTTAACTGATGAACACTGACGTGAGACGAAGGCCTGGACACATGCAGACTGTTGCACGTTCAAAGTGTTTGTGTGACCAGAGACAGACTGGAACACGGCGACATGTTTGATTGTTTTTTCATTTCAGGTGTGGCTGAGGATCAGTCTGCTGTCAGACGCCCAGAACAGGTCTGAGTGTTGTTCTGCTGTCACTGGGTGGAGAAGCTGTTTCACCACAGAGACACGTTCCTGCTGCTCGGACTGTTACTGCAGCTGCTTTTAACCACAGCAGCACTGAGCCTGCAGAAACTATTCAACACCACCAACGCACAACCTCTGACAGGAGTGTGTTTGTGTTTGTGTGATGTGATCTGGGTTAAGACCTGTAACATTAGACTGTACATAACATGACCTGTGGGAGCAAACAGCTGATGGAAATTTACTGCAACCTCATGAAGACACATGATGTTTGGATTCCAAGCTCATCACAGTTTCCTGGAATCCAGAGAGATTTTGTCCAACAACTCAAAACCTAAATATGTCGACACACATATATTACACTGCATTATACTGACTTTCTGCTGCCAAAACCTTTTGCACCATCGTTCTTGTATTTCATACTTTATATTGTTCACAATTTACACTTTTATTTCTTAGATTCTGTAGACTTTTTACCACTGATGTTTTTCTCATCCTGCTCTTATTTATTCTTTATTTTTTGTAAATATGTGTGAGCCTTGAATGCAAATGCACCATTTCAGGTTGAAGCAGCTGCAGTTTGTTTGTGTGTGCACAATGACAATAAAGTTCTTGAATCATATTCAGTTAACTAGTAGATGTACATGTAGTTAATCCTCCAATCTGAGAAACAGCAGCAGATCAAATCAACATCAATGATGTTTGGTGTTTTTTTATGTGTTCACATCAGCAGAGGAACGTCATGTCTCTTCATTTGTGTGCTGATAAAATTTTCTTCATCATATCTACCAGGCATTTTCAATAGAATATTGATATAGAATATTGTGATATCACAATAATAAAGGTCTCAACCTGCCTGTGATGAGATAGTACAGGGTGAATTATTTTAATTCATTATTTTTTATTTTATTTTAATAAAAGGTCTGCTACTGACTGCTGCATCGGTTTTGTTTTGCATTTCAATTCATAATTCAAACATAATTTTAAAAAATAATTCATGACAGGTTTTTAGCACAAACTTGGGTCATGGCTGCTGCTTTCATTTTATTTTATTTAAGAAGGAAAGCAGAATAACGTGATGTTAATTAATGACATTTTTCATAAGCTATTATTTCCATCTATGATTTTTACTGAGGTATTATCACAGTTTTTGTATTATTTAGGGCTGCATGATACGGTAACAAAAAAAGTGATTTGTGATACGATTAGTGGGAATGATCTGTGCATTGCAATTTTAATTTCTACTGAAAAAAATGAACATGGAAATGATATGATATTCACTGAGGTCTGAACCTTTCATCTTCTTCAGAACTTCATTTTACAATATCTCATTATGATGATGCATTTTTCCTTTTTCAAGAAGTTCGGATTTACTTCTGGTTCTGTGATTTGGATATTTCACCTGGCCACACTGAGTCTAAATTGTCTTCGAGTCCTCCACTGTCTGCTCCAGACCAGCATGATGTCAATGTAACCATGGCAACGGAGGGACACGTGCACACCTGCACGAGCACATTTCTAAACTCCTGTCCCCAGGGCAGAGAGGACACTGGATACACTCCTGACAGACACACACACACACACACACACACACACAACACCGAGTCCAGGTACAAAAACCGGTTCCTGAGCTTCACTCAGAGTAAATTACAGTCTCTCTGAATGTTTCCTCAACACAAACATGCGTTTAAAACAATAAAAAAAAACAACAAAAACAGAAGCAGAGTTTCGGTTCACGTGACATCTGAAACTTGTTTTCACCGATAAAGAGGCTCAGATAACAGAAAACACTGCACAACAACAGTCTGACACACCGGAAACTCGGAGATTCTGATTTGTGTTTTCTTCGTCACAAACCAGGAAACAGACAGAGAGCAGGTGGAGGTGAGTCTTCAGAGGCGGTGAACGTGTCTGTGTGATGGTTGACTCACCGGCCGCTGCAGGATGAGCTCATCTCAGGAAACGTGAAGAAGAAAAACACGTCCGGAAAAAAAGAAAAAAACCCTCTCAGGAACAGTCCAGGTGAGTTTCCGGTGGTCCAGGTGAGGCTGTGATCAGCTGATGAGCCGCAGAGAGACTGAGCTCATGTGTTTTATCTTCATCTGCAGCAGGAAACACAGCGACTGAGCAGCAGCACGTAACCGAACCTACCTGCTGCAGGTAGTTCACAAGCCCCGCCCCCTCTCAACCTGTCCACACACACACACCTGCAGCTGCTCTTCACGCGCCACTGGATCCTCTGCGTCCCATTCTTTAACTAACACCTCCTCCTCTGTGTCCTCCTTCAGAATAAAGTGATCTTAACATCATCAAATAACTTTTATTTCACTTATTTATCTGTTTCATTCATTCTTTGTCATTTATTGATCTTACAGACTGTTTGTACGTCCACGGGTTCTGGTGAAGGGCGCAGAGAAGTGGAGCTGATTTTGGAATGGGATGCGGCCCTTCTGGCCTACTTCACATGGGTCATTGAACTATAAAAACATAAAAGTCCCTCATGTGTCTCACAACTGCAAACATGTGGATCAATTTTTGATCAGAAAGCACACAGATCAGAGCTCACACATATCAAACCTTGTATTTATTTTTTTATTATTTGTTTGTTTCCTTTATTCAAACCTTTCAAAATAAAGTTACACGGTGCAGACGAACACTGTAAAACCAAAGGCTCACATCAGGCCATTGTAATAAGTAGAGAAAACTGACATCACATGACATATTGTCTTTTAATCTTAAAATTAATCTGATCTCTCCTGTAAAAAAGGCAGCTGCCTTCATGAGATTTTCTTTTTGCAGACCTGTAATGTTTTGTTGAGATAATTTACTTTTCCTCTTTAGTTGAAATTGAATCTGATGAGTTTTAAAAACCACCCAAAAAGTTGTATTTTTCAGTTTTCTCTCAGTGAACTATGAACCTGATTGACTTTATTTGGATGCTTGAAAATTAAATTAAATATAATCTCAACAAGTGTTGGGCTCAAAACTCAAATCTGTTGAATTAAGTTGCCTTGAAATTTTATGAAATTGTCAACATTTTGTTTTTTACAGCGTGTTAACTTGTTGCAAAACTCTGAGTTATATTTACTGAAAAGATTTGAGTTGGTTTAATCAATTTTTTAATTTAACTGTGATCAAAGAGTAACACTATCCTTTTTTAAGCTCTGATAACTTTTTGTGGCAACTGATGGCCTCACTTTTTTAAGTATTGCTAACTTATTTGGGTTTACTGTGAATACAATAAACCACAATAAAAATAAGATAGTGAAAGTCAAACATGAATAAAATGCTTTTCAGGAAACACGGTCAGTCTGAACCAGGATTCAGGATTCAGGATCAGACAGTTTGTGGTTTTCACTGTAGTTGGTAGTTCAGCACTTTGGTCAGCTGTTGTTTTAAATAAAACTGGATTGAAAAAGAATCCCGGCCATCTTCTCTTAAATTCTTAATAAATGTTTTATGAGCTCATAAAAGATTTTTGAAGCCGAGAATAACATAATAAAGTGAAATAGAATAATAGTAATAAAAAGACCAAGAATATAAATAAATGAACAGAGTAATGTAAAAGTCTATGAATCTGCACTGGGTTTCTGGGACAGATGTTCCACATTAGCCAAAAATCCATATGCAGCATCTTTATCATGTTATTGAAACCTCTCATAATGTTTGTGCATTGTCCTTGACAAATAAACTAACAAATAAATAAACAAATAAATAAATAAACACATTTCATTGCAGTGAGGGTCCAAAATACTACCATCTGATTCAAATGTTTGTAAGGAGAATGTAACTTCTTCTGGGCTGAAACTGTGACGTTTGTGTTGAAAGCTGAGCGGCTGTTCTGCACCGACTGCAGGCAGGAAGATTGTGCTTTGGTTTAATCATGAACACAAGTGCAATAATCCAGATGTGTAAAAAAAAAAAGTCATGTGACGTGTTTGTCAAAGACGAGCTCAGAGTCAGCTGAGTTACAGCTGAGTTTCTGTCAGAAGGTTTGATTTTATTGAAATATCTCTGAAACAGATATGAGGAGAGACTCATCATGGTTTAACTTCCCTCCATATCTCCTCACTCGGCTAAGATTCATATTTCAAAATATTTCAGCTGTGTCTCATTGAGCATCAGAAACATCCTGGAAATGTGCAATCAGTGATCCAAGTGAAACAAACAGGCGTCTGTCTCCTCCACAACAATTCAAAACACATGACTGAAATGTTTTCACACTCCCAGTTTGATTCTGTATCAAAGTTATGATGATTTTATGAGTTTATTTGAACAAATTAGAATCAAATGAATGATGCACAGGGCGGCATGATGGTGCAGTGGTTAGCACTGCTGTCGCACAGCAAGAAGGTCCTGAGTTCGAATACCCGAGCCGGCAGGGCCTTTCTGGAGAACATGCAAACTCCACACGAGTTTGCATGTTCTCCTCGTGTCCGCGTGGGTTCTCTCCGGGCACTCCGGCTTCCTCCCACAGTCCAAAGACATGCAGCAGGTTAAATGGTGACTCTGGATTGCCCGTAGGTGTGAATGTGAGAGTGAGTGGTTGTGTGTCTCTGTGTGTCAGTCCTGTGATGAACTGGTGACTTGTCCAGGGTGTACCCCGCCTCTTGCCCAGGGTCAGCTGGGATAGGCTCCGGCCCCCCGCGACCCTCACGGATAAGCTGTTACAGAAGATGAATGAATAAATGGTGTACAATAACAGTAGAAACTATGAATTATGATTTCTGTAAACACACAAATATGTAACATTAACAGATAATCAGAGTATTTTCCTCATATAAACAGGGAAAATGACATGTCACACAAACATGCTGCAATACTTTGTATTGACTTGCATTAATTCCCTGGAGTCACAGTGATGTCATCATCAGGGTTATTTTAGCAAAAAGATTTTCAACTGCATCAGAACATCTGCATCACAAACCAGAGGTGTGGAGCTCGAAACATGTGGGCGTTAACCAGCCAATGAAGGAGTTTCATTATGGGAAATGCTGCCTCAATTTTGATTTGATTGATTTGTTTATCTTAATCGATCTCTAAACTTTATGGAAGTGCAATACTAGATCACTGAGCTCCTTAAAAGGACTGCTGGACATATTTGATAGCTTTGTTGGGATCTCCACTAAGATTTAAAATAAAAGCATTATGGGACTGGACAAGTTGCACAGCCTGCCGACATAAAAAGCCTGACCAACAACAGTGCACAGGCCATGGACTGTTTGAAAGCCATGAGTGAAGAAATAAACACCTCAATCTCCTGTATCAGCCCAGCCGGTAAAGGCTGACTCTGATGGGACTCGAACCCACAACCTTTGAATCTATGTGAGAAAAACAGAAGCAGAAGTTAAAGAAGTCTGGATGAGAAAATGTTTGAGGAGACGCATCAACACATGCATCGTCCACTTGTTTTGGACCTATTTTTCAATTGACAAGATTGTGACATGATTAATTAACTGATTGATCAGTTTGAGTTATTTTTTAAGAAAAAATTCTCTGATTTCAGCTTCTTAAATGTGAATATTTTCTGGTTTCTTTACTCCTCTCTGACAGTAAACTGAAGATCTTTGAGTTGTGGACAAAACGAGACATTTGAGGACGTCGTCTTGGACTTTAGGAAAAACTGACCAACATTTTTCACAGTTTTTTGAGGATGTTGAGCAACTTCATGTGTTGCCAAACCTGAAGCCAGACTTGAGTCACATGTCCTCTCCACCATGGAGACCTGGAAGAGGACAGATGACACAGACACACAGGAGACAAAGCTCAGGAACACATTTCAAAGGATAAGAAACAAAGACCTCAACACATCTGTACACACACTGTTGTGAACAGGCTGCATGCACATGCTCACACAGACACACACGTGCAGCCACTGGCACATATAAAACACACACACACACACACTAAAGTAGGAGTGACAGACACAACAAATCAATGCCTGCTTTTATGTGTGTGTGTGTGTGTGTACACGTGTGGCTCATCTGCATATATGTAAATGAACTCACACACACACACACACACACACACTGTGCCATATATTGGTGCAGTGACTTTATCTCTATGCAATTATGTAAATGAGGCCTGGTGTTGTAGGACAGTTACGTAAATGCCGTATTTCAAAAAGAGGTTTAGCAGGAAATTACATAAGACGCTGGTTCTGAGGCTATTTACAGCCACAACGAGCGACGCTCTGCCGACACAATCGCACCGACACAATGCGCTGTATTTATGGCTACGAGTGGAGGGGGAATTTAATGCCGAACACGAGCCAAGGAGCTGGTAAATTTAGGTCTACGGCTGCTTAGCTCATCATTCCCCCCACCAGTCCTGAGGAAGTCTTTGTGTTCAAACAGCTTTGACTTTAGAGGCAGCGGTGAAATTTTAAAATCACTGAAATCACACACGTGATGCTCCACAGAGCGTCCCGATCAAAGTAACAGCAGATCTGAATTTGGACAAAAGATGGACTTCATATCACCTCTGGTCTCCAGGTTGGGACAGTCTGCTCTGCTGTCTGCTTTTTGGCCTGAAACATCTGTTTACATGAACATCTTGCCAAGTGCAGCTGTAAGTAGCCACAGAGCTGATAGGCTGATGTGGTTGTGGCCCGTCTGTCTGCGCTTCACACTCTGTCTGGCTCACTTTCAGCTGCTGCTGATAATAATTCGTGAATCTCAAAGGATTATTATGTTTGACTGTGTTTGTTGTGCTCCTTTCAAATTCTCTGTTTTTGACATAGTAGCTAATTCAGTCTGAATGAACTGTCCAATGAGCTAATTAGGAGTTACTGAAGATGTTTGCTCAGGAAACATCTGGTTTTAGACCTTATGATTGTCTTTATCACAAGTACTTTATGAACTTTCTGTCCTTTTTGGCACTTTGTCAAGTCTTTAGAAGGAGCTTTAAAGTCTCTCTCCAATAAATAATGTTTTACTTGATACATCAGCTGGACATTTGACCTTCTCTTTCAGAGTCATCTGAGAGGATGTGTCTGTTTGTGCTGACTTTAAAGGGATGGTTTGGATTTCAAATCAAATCAAATCAAAACAACTTTATTTGTCCCAAAGGGCAATTCAATTCGACAGTTCCCAAGCCATACAACGTCCATACACTCATTCATACATCCAAAGCAGCATTGGTGTCAGTGAGGCCTCGTGGAGACACAAGGAAATGCACAGCAATAATATTAGTCAATATATCAGTCAATATATAGTATATATCTAATATAAGACATAGTGTATACCGCAATAATACACAAGGACAATAATAAGTCTGAGACATCAAAAGAAGAAGAAGAAACAAAAAAAAAACAAAAAAAAAAAAACGGTGCACAATCAGTATACAAGCTAAAAGAAAACCATCAAGTCATTTCCATAAACATGGATCAAGGTTTAAAAGTCTGATAGCAGACGGGATAAAAGACCTGGAACAGCGGTTAGTTTTCATGGATGGAGCTTTAAAGCGACACCCAGAGGGCATAAGCGAAAACTCAGTGGACAGAATATGGTCATGCTGATCAATAATCACCTTTGCTTTTTTGACCACACGTTTGTCCCAAAGGGAACTCAAATCTTCCTGCTTCACACCAATTATCTTAGAACAGACCTTCACAACACCATTTAAACAATTCTTATCCTTAACACTCAGGCCGTTGAACCAACAAATGAATGAAAAGGTCAGAAGGCTTTCAATGAAGGACTTATAAAACAGACACTGGATCTTTTTACTGACGTTGAAGGAGTTCAACCTCCTAAGTAAATGGATTCTCTGTTGACCCTTCTTTACAATGGTGTCTGTATTTACATCAAATTTTAACTGAGAATCAAATATTGTTCCCAAGTATTTATAAGAGTCCACAATCTCCACCTCCTTGCCATGAATGAAGTTTGCAACAGGCTTGGTGCGATTTTTGCCAAAGTCGATGATTAGCTCCTTAGTTTTTAACACATTAAGGTCCAGAGAGTTATTATCACACCAACTGATAAAGGCAGGGAGAGCACTGCCATGACCTACTGCTGGACCAAGGAGCAAGGAAAGAAGAACAGTGTCATCAGAGAATTTGACTAAATAGCTGTCTTCTTTGACAGACCTGCAGCTATCAGTGTATAAAATAAAAAGAAGGGGAGAGAGAACACACCCTTGGGGTGAGCCTGTGTTAGATATCAGGACATCTGACATGACTCCATTAACTAAGACCCGCTGTTTCCTATCTGTTAAAAAGTTAAGAATTAATAGTAAAAGCTGATGAAGTAGGTTAAAATACACACTAAGGTGATCAATTAAAATGTGCGGTTGCATCTTGTTGAAGGCCGATGAAAAGTCGGCAAACAGAAGTCTAGCTTGAGAGTTAGGTTTCTCCAGATGCATATAAATCTTATTGAGGATGAAAAGTTTTGCATCCTCCACCCCCCTTCCAGCCTGATAAGCAAATTGCAAGGGATCAAGTTTGCCAGCAACCAAGGACCCAATCTCATCCTTTAAGATTCTCTCAAAATGCTTCATAATTAATGATGTCAAGGCGACCGGCCTGAAGTCATTTAGACCACTGGCCTTCTTTAATTTAGGGATAGGAATTAATGTAGAAGACTTCCAGAGGGAGGGCAACACACAGCTGTCAGCACATAACTGAAAGATTTTTGAAAAGACTCCACTGAGCTGATCGGCACAGTGATGCAAGGTCCGCCCACAAATGGCATCCGGGCCTGCAGCCTTCCTGATGTTGGTCCTCTTAAATAGGGCTGCTACATGCTCCTGAGCTATCATTAAGGATTTATGGGGTACAAGAGAATTCCTTACCCTAGAGACATCATGGACTACGTCATATCTTTCAAAGTGGGAAAAGAAAGAGTTAAAGCAATTCAGCAAATCAGTATTGTCAACCCCAGTAATTCTAATGGGGTCCTTTGCTACACTAATATGATGGTCAATAGATGCCATTGCCTTGATACCCTGCCAGGGGTACAGTACAGTATTTTCACCACTTTACCTCAACATCAGGCAGCCTTTTTCTGAAGTGAAACCGAAGCTAAATCTCTCTCCAACAAAACCAAAAAGACTCCTTTGACAAAAACTGAATGTTACCTCCCAGAAGACAGGAGGTGCTGTTTTGATACGATAGAACTTTATTAACTCTGAAGGACATTTTTGCGACAGTTTGCTCCAAAATGTGCATGATAATAATGAAAAGTAATATTGCATATGATAGTGAAAGTGTTGCACATGGTATTAAAACATGACATTAAACATAATAGAAAAATTATATATCGGTATTGAAAAGTTTGCATTATTGTGCGACTTTGGGGAATATGAACAAACCCTTTACAACATCGAAGTGACAAAATAACACAAACACACTAACGGATAAAGGCAGCAGTAGACAACAACTCCTGTGTTCCTCATGTCAGAACTTCTGTTTTTGTCAAAGGAGTCCGGTGGCTTTATAGAGAAAAATATGTCACTTATATAATGTCAGTTTCCCATCAGAAAAGTCTGTCTAACAGCAAAGTGGTGAAATTATTCTAAATGTAGCATATGCTTAAACTGATACTGATTATTTTAGGTACAAAAAAAAAAAAAAAAAAAAAAAAAAAAAATATTGCTGCTGACCCTGTCCACAGCAAGACATTGCTTAGCTTCTTGGTTAAAACACTTCCACTTTTACCAACAGGGGGCTCCAAAATCAACTGATTATGAAATTTCCATAGTAGCTTTAAAGTTGATCACATGTCAAAGTGTAAACATCTGAAATATCTGTAGATCTACAATAATGCTGCCAAACTGCCACAAGTTTAAACCTCTCTGTGGGTCACCACAGACATTAAGCTCAGCAGATGAGTCTGTAACGGATCCAAGTCTTTGGAGTTCTCTCGAAAGTTTATAAGAGCTGTCTGTTAGTTGTTTGCTCTGCACTTTGCCAACAGTTTTTTCTTTCAGTTGTACACGAGGGACACATTTTTCATGGATGAATGATGAATCTCAGTTGGATCTAGATGTGTTTCTGGGAGGCCTTAGAAACACAATGACTCATTACCTTCCTTTGAGTTTTCTTTGCTGTGAAGCAGCAGGCCTTCTCAGATGGTGGACGGTTGATTAACCTCATTTGGTTCTAAGTAGCTAAAGAGCTAAGTGGACACACCTCTGATGTGATGCTCTCTTTGTTCTCTCATGAGCTTAATTCAGTGGATTTGGTTTAAGCAGTTATTGAGCTAAATAGAAGCAGTTCTCAGATGGGGAGGAGAAGTTTTGGAGTCATTGTGGAGCTGCAGAGGATTAGCAGTCTGATGACAGATGCATCTCTTGGATTCACTGAAGATATTTTGCATGGTTCACTGAGCTAAGACCACTGAGGCTCAGGAGCGCCTACGATAGCATTAGCATCACAGCTTGCTCTGGAGGCAGAGATAATCAGCCTACTATTGGTTGAGTTAAACCTCAGTGGGTGGAGCTACACAACAACAGTTTTCTTCTGGATAAAGGCAGTCACAAGATGCACATTTTCCTTAGTCTGGGTTTGGTTGACTTAAACTTGAACTTGAATTGAACTTGTAGATTTTCTGTGCAAAGAAAGTTTCCACTTGCAGTGGAAATGATAAAAGTCTTACAAATAAAACTACAAGCTGGGAGATGTAAAATACTGTAGTACTTATTCAGCAGTCTGACTAGACCTGATTCGTGATTTTACATGGTTTGTACCAAGTCATCTGCTTTCTATCAGAATACAAGTCATCACAGTAACATGGTCTGGTCAGTAAAGTTCCTCTCTGATGGATTTTGTTGGCTGCTTGCTGCTGCTAACTTCTACATGTTTAAGCTTTGCTTCAGACTTTCATAGGTTCCACACCAAGTGAAAATCCAGGTCCAAAGATACTGGTCCTGGTGCTCCAGCTCTGCTAACATGTGGCTCTGTGGCACAATGGACAGCGCATTGGACTTCTAGGCAGGCACTAGAGAAGTCATTCAAAGGTTGTGGGTTCGAGTCCCACCAGAGTCAAGCTTTATAATTAAAATAAACGATCATGTCAGGACACAGACTTTGGTCTCTGACTTGGTCAGGACATCATCCATAACCCTGACCTGTACACCTGTTCATTCTGACAGACTACACAATAGACCCTTTGCTTAGCCCCACCTCCAAACAGTAAATGCCCAATCATAGCTTAGCAAGTGTAACTAGGGTGCTGCAGGCCTGTCAAGCTTTCCATTTGTCTCCATGTTGAAGGTGTGCAGATGGTGACATCTTTTTTGTCGCCTCTCAAAAAAGTGAAACACAAGAGCACATGTGTGGTGAATGGATGAAACTCTGTCTTCATCTGCTCTAACATGAGCTGCAAATGTTAGCATGTGTGGCTAACTAATGCTAGCTTACTAGCTGCAGTAACTTTACCTCCAGACAAACTTGTTAGATCCACTGCATCTGCATTTGTTCTGTGGGGGTTGAGGAGGAGCATATAGATATACCTGTAGATATACCTGCTGTATTTCACCATTCCACCAGTGTTTGCTGAGATGTGAGATAGCTGTAGCCTCTGTCTTTCAGCAGTTCCCTAGACTCATTTAGTCAGACAGATCTCCTCAGCAGTCAGCACTGGAGAAATGTCCACTTCTACACAGTGTCATTCTGCAATAGGGGAGGAAAATGCCCAGATTTGTTTGTATGACTTTAAACCAATAATTGTCTTGGGTGGTACAAAGCCCAGGACAGAGCAACAGTGACCCTGTGATATAATGTTGGGTGGGAACTTGTTTTGATGGAACATTTACATGTAGGGAGGTGAGTCCTGGTGTTAAAATGGTCAAATCTCTGCAAAAGAAAAATTAAGAGCAGCTTGCTTCCTCACATTAGCGTACCATTAGTGACCAGGTTGTAACTTGGCATGACTTGACTTCTCTATCTCATCAAAATCAGGATATGTAGTCTTCTGAGCCTGGAGTGAGGCAGCAATTCTGGTCCCTCAAAGAACACAGTCTGCTGACTTACAGAAACATGTATATCACTCAATCACAACTGTGGCTCTGTGGCACAATGGATAGCGCATTGGACTTCTAGACAAACATGTAGGTTAGAGTCCCACCAGAGTCGCTCTTAAAAGGTTTAAAAGGAATGTGGATGAAAAGTCAAAATGTGTTGCCAATAGATGAGAAATTAACTCCAGACTCACAGGTTCCAAGCAAACATCACCTAGGAGCAGAAGAACAATTCTGCAACTGAAAATCTGCACAAAATCCTGGAGAGCACCTTGGATTTCTAAACAAGCAGAGGAGAAGTCAATCAGCAGTGGTTTCTGGCCCCACCAGACTTCAGCTTTATAGGTTTACATGATTATTCAACTTCATAGTGCAGAAATCAAGGTTTATCAAGCATTCAGAAACTCAGGTCAGCCTAACCCAGCAGACAGGATTCACCCCTTAAAAAGGTCACATTGTGATAACTGACCGAAACCTTTTTCACTGTCTGTGAGCCAAACTGTCGAGTCAAAGATCAACAAGATACTTTTTACAAGCTGGTAGGAAGCCTGTTTTTAATTCTGTCAGATTCAGATGGTTGTTAAACATCCAGAGATACAAACTGCTGTCATCTTTCAATAGATCACAGAATGATGTAGAGACAAAGAGTAATATTTGATCAATTTTGTTAGTCCTCAGTTGGTTTGTAAGAAAATAACAATGAGAAAAAAATAGGCATTATGATCAGAAAATGTCTAAAAGTATCCAGAGCCATGCCACAAAACCACAAAATAAAAGTTTGAAATGTTTTATATAGATATCACACTTTTTAATAACAGGGGAAAGAATCATATTTTTCCAACATGCTGCAGAAGCACACACACACACACACACACACACACACACACACACACACCACACACACACACACACACTGACCTCCTCACCTTTCCGCCTCAATGCATAAACAGCCTTTTGTTCTCTAAATTGACCAATGACATGGCCATTGTCCAGCTGTCAGCCAATCACAGCTCCTATTGTGGTGCAAACCAGCCAATCAGAGCACTGTATGTACCCCCAAACCAACCAATCAGCTGGCAGTGCCCCGACCATCGTTATGACACACCCACTTCTTTCTTCAACACACACGCTGCAAAATTAAACTCGAACTCTCCTCCCTTCACTCTTTCTTTTGTTTAAATGTACACTCATACCCGAGCTGCACGCTGTGTGTGTGTGTGTGTGTGTGTATTTCTGTATGTATTTTCTGACCTTTTCTGCTACATCAGTTCCGACCTTTTTAAACGCAGTGAGTGGGAGCGTTATCCACTTTAATGTGACACACTAAGGAGAGAGAAACAACAGAAACAGGGTCAGATGTTGTGTTTGTGTTGTGTTTGTGTTGTCCCTGTTGATTACAGGTGACATTTTCTCATATTTTCACCAAGCAGACAGTGGAACAGGGAACCAAAACCACCGAACCAACTTCTCCAAACCTCAGACCACTTTCAACCAAAGAGAGTAAAAGGATTTGACTGATAACAGACAAAAGCAAATACTTGTACTTTGTTATCTTTAGAAAATATTGTAATTTGATGTTCATGTTTCTGCTGTGTGGGAAAAAATAAAGAGGAAAAATCTCTCTAACATCTGTCAACTGTATTCTCACAGCACTAAGGGCTTTTTAACCATGCATACGTGCAGTGGTCATAAGACTTGTCTCTGCATGTCTCAGGCTAACAAAACCCTTCATGTCACTTTGAGGAGCTGTAAGGCTCTGTGGTGCAGTGGACAGCACAGTGCACTCATTGAGAACAGAAGATGTGCTTTAAATGTTGTGGGTTTGAGTCCCACCAGGCTCCACTGTTACAAATCCTCTGAAGACACACAACATAGTAAAGAAAGGTGTTTTTATGTTCTTTTGAATGGTGTCTAGAGCTGAGTATCATCAAAAAAATTATGATACCACTATCCTTAAAGGGATAGTTCACCCAAAAACTGTATATTCAGTAATTATCTCCTCACCCTCATGCTGGTTGAAGGCCGGGTTTATTTTGTTAGTCCAGTAAACACTGCTGGAGTTTCACAGGAAAACAGAATCTCCCAAATAATGGAAGTGAATGATGAGCAGTTTTCAAACAGAAAAAAACAACAGAATAAAAAGCCTAAAATGCCTCTGTACTGCTGGCTGAAACAGTGTTTACTGGACTGAGCTGAAAGTAGTCCTCCTGTTTGAGTAACGTTTGTAAAATGATTTGTTACCGGCCTGAGCATTCCCCTTTAAGGAGGTGGCCTTATGGGTGGTGGGTGATGTAGTCAGCATGTAGCCTTGATGTTGTAGCGTGTACGCCCGCTGAAGGAAGTGTGTATGTCTCCCTCTCCGGTGAAGCGTGTGAGAAGTAACGCCAGCTCTAGCTACCGTAAGTTATATAGTCAGTGTGATGAAGCTCAACTCTACAGCCATAAAAGTACTGTGTTGTAATGTTGGAAGGAAGAAAAGAGCTAAATAAAGCCCCGGTCCATGTGTTCAACTACTCCGCCTCTCCTCCTCTGTGTGTGTGCGAATAACCCGGACTGCTAGTTACCAGCGCTGAACGAGCCAAGCTGAGGTGCAACGAGACTTAGCTTTACAGCCAGTTGTTCCATACTACAGTTAGGAGCTACAAAGCTGAGGAGGTAACAGAGTGATCCTTTTGTAAAAATGAAACTGTAGCTGAAGATTTGTCTTCAGCAGTAACAAATGAGCTTTGAGCCGAGAGATGAACTAACACATTTCTTTTTGACTATTTTATTGGACTTATTATGTAACAATAATAAAGAAAATACAGAATAACACCAGCTCTATGCTTTCAAATCTGTCAGTAAACGTCTGTCTGTAAGTGGTGTTGAACAGCATTTGAAAACTCAGAATATGTTCAAAAATACTTTGGTAGAGCCAGAGTTCTTTGTTCACCTCTGTAGAAACCTGAGGGCGCGTTTGATTCATCAGAAGCAGTAAAGACGGGTGGATCTATCTGAGCTCTTTGCAGGAGAAAAAATCCTGCAGAGTTGAGTTAAATCAAGCGCGCCTGAAGAGAGATCACATTATTCAGAGAAAGACTTCTGTTGCGCCTCAGGTGACGAACAGCACGGCAGGAGGGAGGCAGCATGTGTGTGTGTGTGTGTGTGTGTGTGTGTCTCCTGTGGGCTATGAAGAGCAGTGAAGGTCGGACAGTCGTCTAATGACTGTCTACTCTGTGTGTGTGTGTGTTTTCAGATGATTTTATATGATGGTATCACAGGTGGAAAGAGGTGTGAGTATGAATGAAGAGAAGTGGTTGAGAAGATAAAAGAGAAACAGACAGAGGAGCACTGGAGAGACGGAGACGTTACATAATGGTTTTACCCTCCTGTCTGTGGGTCTGCTGTCTGTCTGCAGCACCTCCTGCTGGTCACACATCAAACTGCAGCTGTGAATATTCAATCAGGCTCATGATCATGTAAGTGGGCTGATAAACGACTGAGGAGTCAGTGAGGCTTCAGCATGCATGAAATCATCTGATACACGAGGAGGAAACAGAGGAAGGTGGGGAACGTGTGTTGGAATTTAACAGCCAGTTTTAGCTGAAAATGAAAAAAGTCCTGCAGAGGGAGACAGGGGTTGGTTGGCACACTGTTCACTTTCTTTCATTTAAGATTATGAAATGTGATAAATTTTCATTTTTACTTTTGCCTAACTCAACAGGAATGTAAAGTAAATATATATAAAAAAAATGCCATGATAATTTTGATCTACAGCTAGCTCAGGATCATAAGAGTGTGATGACTGGGGAGTAACACATGTATAATGTATAATACATGTCTTAGCATATTAATAAATTCATATACCGTCACATGTGCCAACCAGCCCCACTCACGTTTGATCCAGTGTTATGATAAATTGTTAACCATCACAAATCTTATATCAAAATGTAGCTGATTCCTACGTTTATAACTGGAAAAAACATATTTACAGTATCTAAAGTTAATACTGTTTTAGAGAACATTTAGTCCACAGACAACTTATTAACTCTCAGATGTATTAAACTCTGTGGTACATTAGCTTTTGAACAATATGTACAATATGTAATGGTCGAGACCTTTAACATGACTCAGGCCAACAAAAACCTTCAATTTCACATGTAGATAACATGTGGGGAACATGTGGAGAACATGTGGAGAACAGGTGGAGAACAGATGGAGAACAGGTGGCCAACATGAGGCTCTGTGGCGCAATGGACAGCGCATTGGACTTCTAGTTGAACACAGGAGTAGAGATTCAAAGGTTGTGGGTTCGAGTCCCACCAGAGTCGACCTTTAGGAGTTGGCCATAAACAAAAATGTCCATACCTGTGTGTCACTGTGTATTTGTTTGACCAAAGCAACGTAGAACTGCAGGAAACCATTGCATCAGAACACAAACTCTGAAAGTTGGACACACATTTATCCACCACTGTGACCTCTACAACAACAGGTGCTCTGGAGCTGCACATGGCTCTTCTGCTCCTCTCCAGTGGCTCCCTGTGACTTGCAATAAATTATAGGTAAATGAATAATGGTTATTTTGATTTTCATGTATCACTGTTGTAGGTATAAAGTGATTCTTAAATTCTTTAACTGTAAAAATGAGTAGTCAATACACTGCATTAAGAAAAAGTTTTAATATTTCGTCAACTAAAACGTGCGTCCTACGTCTATAACCCCACATATTTTCCTTTAAATTTTGCTGGTGACTAGCCTTGATTCTCATGAGGCTAATTATAGATACCAAAAATGTCTCTTTTGGCCGCGCAGGTTGCAGACTGCTGCACTACACGATGACTTCTGACTCTGTGTCAGATGTGCTTTTCATGAGTTTAAAAATAGGTCATTGGTCGTCATGAGAAAAGTTTAATCATTTTAAAATCGTCACATTTTAAAGACATAATGAAAAATATAATCAAGTAATCCTTGACAATGTATCTCTGTATTTGATTGTAGTTACTTAGTTTTTGTAATCAGATTACACAATCCAAATTACATGTAATCTGTAACCACCCAACCCCGTGTGCATCAATGTTTAGCTCTTATGTATTGAGTCATGTTAGGTTGCTGCACACAGAGTGAAGTAGATTAATTAGAAAAGTCATTTATTAGCATTAACCTTGATAACAAGTCAGTTAAGACATCTTTTAGTGTTTTTTTAGAGGATGTACTGGTGCAGCAACAAGTCTGGGACAAAATCTAATTATAATATAAAGCTTCAAACTGTTTCAACAACGTGAATCTTCAGCGGGATCCTGGTCTCAGCCAACCATCACCCAGATAATATAACAAGTGCAACAACAACAACAACCCGACCCTGCGTAGCATCAGAGCTGTTTCCACATCATGACTCAAAAGCTCATTAACACGCTGAAGTCGGAAGAACAACTGAGGAAATGGGACCATCCAAGGAGTCAGTGAATGCAACATTAAATCTGTCAAATTAGGCCAGTTTGAAACATCTGAAGTGCAGCCTGAACTCAGCATGTTCTTGTTTTAATACAGAGGGATCCTGCTGCCAGTCAGTGAGCTCTTTAACTCTTTGTGCTCAACTTCATTTATCTGCAGTATCACAGATATCTCTGATGATTCTGAGACAGAAAACATTATAAAACCAAAACATGGAGCTGTAAATCTGCACCTAATTAATTCTGAAAACCATTCAGCTCTTCCAGAGTCAATATTTCCAAACGGATGTGTTCCTGCAGCGGCGAGCAGCGAGATGACTCATCATCCAGCAGGGACCAGAGAGAGTTTTCAGAGTGATGCCAGCAGCCATCTCGTCAGACGTTTCATTCACAAACTGAACTCCTCTAACAGTTTCAGAGAGCAGAATAATCTTCATCTTCATCATCTTCACTGAGATCTGATCAGCTGATCTGAGCAGTTGATAGAAGGGACAGAGAGGCGTACAGAGGATGACAGGAGGGACAGAGAGAGGTTCACTCCTCTCTTTTTATCCACTCATCTTTATCAATAAATAATTTTTATTACTTTTAATATTATCTCCTCTGTCCTGCTGCCTCCCTCTGTCTGTCCGTCTGTCTGTCTGTGTCTGTCTGTCTGTAGCTGTCTGTGTGCCTGTGTCTGCCTGTGTCTGCCTGTCTGTCTGTGTCTGTCTGTCTGTGCCTGTCTGTGTCTGCCTGTGTCTGTCTGTCTGCCTGTGTCTGTCTGTGTGCCTGTCTGTGTCTGCCTGTGTCTGTCTGTGTCAGCCTGTCTGTCTGTGTCTGTCTGTGTCTGCCTGTGTCTGTCTGTGTCAGCCTGTCTGTCTGTGTCTGTCTGTGTCTGCCTGTGTCTGTCTGTCTGTGTCTGCCTGTGTCTGTCTGTGTCTGCCTGTGTCTGTCTGTGTCTGCCTGTCTGTCTGTGTCTGCCTGTGTCTGTCTGTGTCCGTCTGTGTCTGCCTGTGTCTACCTGTGTCTGTCTGTCTGACTGTGTCTGCCTCTGTCTGTCTGTGCTGCCTGTCTGTGTCTGTCTGTGTCTGCCTGTTCTGTCTGTGTCTGCCTGTGTCTGCCTGTGTCTGTCCTGTGTCTGTCTGTGTCTGTCTGTGTCTGCCTGTGTCTGCCTGTGTCTGTCTGTGTCTGCCTGTGTCTGCCTGTGTCTGTCTGTGTCTGTCTGTGTCTGTCTGTCTGTACCTGTCTGTGTGCCTGTGTCTGCCTGTGTCTGCCTGTCTGTCTGTGTCTGCCTGTGTCTGCCTGTGTCTGTCTGTGTCTGTCTGTCTGTGTCTGTCTGTGTCTGCCTGTGTCTGTCTGTGTCTGTCTGTGTCTGCCTGTGTCTGCCTGTGTCTGTCTGTCTGTCTGTGTCTGTCTGTGTCTGCCTGTCTGTCTGTGTCTGCCTGTGTCTGTCTGTGTCTGTCTGTGTCTGCCTGTGTCTACCTGTGTCTACCTGTGTCTGTCTGTGTCTGACTGTGTCTGTCTGTGTCTGCCTGTGTCTGCCTGTGTCTGCCTGTGTCTGTCTGTGTCTGTCTGTCTGTCTGTACGTACCTGTCTGTGTGCCTGTGTCTGCCTGTCTGTCTGTGTCTGTCTGTGTCTGCCTGTGTCTGTCTGTGTCTGTCTGTGTCTGTCTGTCTGTGTCTGTCTGTGTCTGTCTGTGTCTGCCTGTGTCTGCCTGTGTCTGTCTGTGTCTGTCTGTGTCTGCCTGTGTCTGTCTGTGTCTGTCTGTGTCTGTCTGTCTGTACCTGTCTGTGTGCCTGTGTCTGCCTGTGTCTGCCTGTCTGTCTGTGTCTGCCTGTGTCTGCCTGTGTCTGTCTGTGTCTGTCTGTCTGTGTCTGTCTGTGTCTGCCTGTGTCTGTCTGTGTCTGTCTGTGTCTGCCTGTGTCTGCCTTGTGTCTGTCGTCTTGTCTGCTGTGTCTGTGTCTGTCTGTGTCTGCCTGTCTGTCTGTGTCTGTCTGTGTCTGCCTGTGTCTTCCTGTGTCTGTCCTGTGTCTGTCTGTGTCTGCTGTGTCTGTCTGTGTCTGCCTGTGTCTGCCTGTGTCTGCCTGTGTCTGTCTGTGTCTGCCTGTCTGTCTGGTCTGTCTCTGTTGCCTGTGTCTGTCCTGTGTCTGCCTGTCTGTCTGTGTCTGTCTGTGTCTGCCTGTGTCTGTCTGTGTTCTGTGTCTGTCTGTGTCTGCCTGTGTCTGTCTGTGTCTGCCTGTGTCTGTCTGTGTCTGCCTTGTCTGTCTGTGTCTGCCTGTGTCTGTCTGTGTCCGTCTGTGTCTGCTGTGTCTGCCTGTGTCTGTCCTGTGTCTGCCTTGTCTGTCTGTGTCTGCCTGTCTGGTCTGTCTGTGTCCTGTCCTGTGTCCTGTTCTGCTGTCTGTCTGTGTCTGCCTGTGTCTGCCTGTGTCTGTCTGTGTCTGTCTGTGTCTGCCCTTGTCTGCCGTGTCTGTCTGTGTCTGCGCCTGTGTCTGTCCTGTGTCTGCCTGTGTCTGTCTGTGTCTGCTGTCTGTCTGTGTCTGCCTGTGTCTGTCTGTGTCTGTCTGTGTCTGCCTGTGTCTGCCTGTGTCTGTCCTGTGTCTGTCTGTGTCTGTCTGTGTCTGTGTCTGTCTGTGTCTGTCTGTTGTCTGTCTGTGTCGTCTGTTCTGTGTGTCTCCTGTGTCTGCCTGTGTCTGTCTGTGTCTGCTTTGTCTGTCTGTGTCTGCCTGTGTCTGCCTGTGTCTGCCTGATGTCCTCAGAGCATTCAGTCTTGCTGGTACAGACACAAACTGTCTGGATGAGTCTCAACATCCAGCTCTCTCTCTGTCTGTGTCTCCTCTGCTCTCTCTCTCTGTCTCTCCTCCTTTTTCATGTCTGATCACAACCCAGGCTGAAGTCATTGATGGATTGTGATGAAATGTGCTTCAGACATTCATGTTCCCCTCAGGCGGACTGATAACTTCAGTGTCCTCTGACTTTTCATCAGATCATCATGCAAACTTTTAATTTGTTCATTTGTTTGGTTATGACCGATACCTGCAGGCTGATGACATTCCATCGCCTGGCTGGACTTTGTGTTTGCTGATAATTAGCATTTAGCATTAAAGTGCAGCCTCACCAGTCTCTGGGGTGGCAAATAGACCGTGTAAAACTTGTCTTTGTGTCATTTACACTGCTTAGTCTGACACATTTGATCAGTTTTGGATGTGGTACATGTCAGTGACCTCTGTTGTCATAGTCAGATGACCTCATGTGATTTCATTGTGTTAAAGCTCCAGTGCACATTGTTTTTGTATAATTAGAAATAATTTCATAACCTTTCAGCAATTGTAATCAGGTGTTCTGAAGAGAGCTACACTTCTGCCCTCCTCAATGACTCTGTTTTCAGCATTTAGAGAATCTGTGCCGGACGGGAGACTGACCAATCACAGGTCTTTAGCCTGGGACTGCCTCCTCTAAGTCACTTGCGTTCACGTTACTTGGTCAGTACCCTGAATCATGACAGAAACTCCTGCGTGAAAAGTGCGCATTATAATAAAAGAAAGAGCCTAATGAGTACATGCTGAGTCTGTCAGCTCACTCGCTCACTTTTGTTCACCTTCAGTTGTGTTTGCACTGTATCGTGGCTTGCCGATGCCGAGAGGACCGGTGAGCTAGACACAGAGCCGACAGACAGCTGCTCAAGCCTGGGAGCTCTTCAAAGAGGTCTGCAGCAGACTGGAGCTTCTGAGGGAAACCACGGAGTTACTGTGATGCCTGCACTTTACTGTCTGGGAAAGACTCAGATGTATGTTTCAAACTTCTGGGATTAAAGAGATTATCTCATGTTGCTTGTAAACCTGTGTGCACAGCACCATGAGAGCCCACCGTGCTGTTTACAGGGTGAGTACAATGACACGTGTGCTTTGTCTGACTTTTGGCCGCGCAAGTCAAACCGTGTTGCCACTGTGTTGCATTTTCATGACCGCTTATATCGCGGAGAGCTGCGCCCGACATGAACCGCGAGCCCGACTCGCCTCCAAGTGGGCTGCAGTCATGTGGCGCTGACCGCGCGGCCCGATGGTGGTGAGCCTCCTTTTTGTCCTCCAACAAGCGAGTGTTGTGATACTGAGCTGGTGTGTGCAGAAGAGCAGAGAGAAAGATGTTTTTAAAAGTCTCTTTATGTTCAGCTCTCTGTACTTTTATATCTTCACACTGAATCTTCATGTTTTTAAATGTAGTTTCTCTCCTCTGTCGGTGTTTTTTACTGTCAGGTGTCTGTTTTATTACACACAGTCGATGTCTGTCGAGCTTCCGTTAACTGTTGCTTGCGTTCATGAAGGGCGTGCTGCTCATCTAGTGGGAGGGGCTGAGGACGCAGAAAACCAAACCTAACTCAGATGAGACTCAAGAGTCAACTGTTTTCAGACTTTCTACCTACTGCAGCCTTAATGTTGCAAACTGGTCACAGTTTGGTTAAGTTTAGAAAAGTTCAAGTTTGGGTTGAAATAGGAACAATACTTTATATAATTTACAATAAGTCAACGTTGACACGGGACCATGGATGTATAAAGGAGACCTGGATACAGTGTTAGAGGCAGACCTGTACACAGAGCTGTCAGACACTTCACCAGCGGAGTGCGCAGGGCGGCTGATGCAGACGCTTCACCAGAGCGCACCGCGGAGCGCGCAGGCCAGCTGACACGCTGTCAGACTCTTCACCAGAACGCACCATGGAGCGCACAGGGCGGCTGATGTTTTGTCAGACGCTTCACCAGAGTGCACCGCGGAGCACACAGGGCAGCTGATGCAGACGCTTCACCAGAGCACACTGCGGAGCACGCAGGGCGGCTGATGCAGACGCTTCACCAGAGTGCACTGCGGAGCACGCAGGGTGGCTGATGCGCTGTCAGATGCTTCACCAGAGCGCACCGTGGAGCGCGCAGGCCAGCTGACGTGCCGTCAGACGCTTCACCAGAGTGCACCGCGGAGGCACAGGGGGCTGATGCAGACGCTTCACCAGAGCGCACCGCGGAGTACGCAGAGCAGCTGACGTTTTGTCAGACGCTTCACCAGAGCGCACTGTGGAGCGCGCAGGCCAGCTGACGCACGTGCCGTCAGACGCTTCACCAGAGCGCACCGCGGAGCGCACAGGGAGGCTGACGCAGACGCTTCACCAGAGCGCACCGCGGAGCGCACAGGGCGGCTGACGCAGATGCTTCACCAGGGCGCACCGCGGAGCTCCGCTCAGATTGTTCTTGTTAGTGTCTGACAACATTATAGAAAGGATCAATACAGTCAGAGAGCTTTTTTTTTAAAGAGGAAGAGACGTTTGGTTTAACCAGAAACAGCTGATTTATTGATCTCAAACTCAAACTCCCTTCAATCATCAGTTTTATTCAAATTCAACAGAAACATAATAAAACTCAACAAAAATGTCTTGGTTCATCTCACCATTGTTCCACCAATCACCAACTTAATTCACAGTGTAAAGGAGTGCAGAGCTCAGGTGATGCTGGACAGTGGCTAGACAGGTTCAAATACTGGGTTAACTGCTGATGAGCTGCAGCTGTGAGACCAGGTGAGTGGAGTGGGGTGATGAGGTGGGAGTGGCCAGCAGGTGGAGTGAGGCAGGGGTGAGGTGAGTGGAAAAATACTCTGATACTGATAGAGATCAGAGGAGCTGAGTGTAGACTGACTGTTTACAAGGTTCAAGGTTCAAGGCAGGTCAACTCAATTAATATGAATTATTGAGACTGAAATGTCCTCTGCTCCCAGCAAGTGGACGGACTGTTGAACCAAACTAAAAACTCTAAAGACTGTCTTATTATAGAAATATATTTTTTCACAGTAAAAACTTTAGTTACACCATCAGTATAACTCTGTTTCTGCTGAAAAAGATTGTAATCTCCTGGGCACTGAAGACCTGGTGATTTTTGCAGAAATTATTGTAGCAATTTAAAATTGGGCAAAATCTCTGGTACAGCACCTCCACTGACTTTATCATTTAATCACATTTATGTGCAATAAAAGTGGCAGAGGGCTAAAGGTTGTTTATTTCATCTATAATACTCTTGTTTGGAAGCACTGCAGTAAATGTACATAGTATTGTGAATAAATTGTGAATAAAATAATTTACAAAAGTGTAAATGTGAGTTTTTGTCTTTATGATCAACATTCATATGACATTTCATGAGTGACAATATTTGGAGAAATATTAATAAAAAAATAATATATTAGTTTAATCACCACTTATTACTTGGTGTCAGGTCAAAATGTTTGACTCTGTATGATCAGTCATCTTATTTCTTTATTCTCGTCTTATCTCACTAGTGTCACAGTTAATATCACTTGAGCATTTTGTTAAACTGTCAAACTAATGAAGCGTTTTCTGAAGCAGCAGAGACATTTAAATCGTCTGATATCATTAATCATAATCCTCATCTGACTAAAACTCTGACATGATGTACTGGATCAGTTCTTCACAGGCCTGAAATAAGCTGCAGTGTCTCTGTGTCGTCTGTCCTTCATTACTGACCAGTACTGAAGACCAGAGATTGAACCAAGTCATTGTTTTTCAGGTCCCAAGTCCTGAATCCTAAACAAGTCACAATGTACTCTTCAAATTCAAAATGTAATGTTTTTAACAACAGAGCCTCGACTAAATGTTCTTTGAACAACTTCAAATGTTGAATGAAGCTGGAAGCTGCTGCATCTCTGTTAATGTAACAGAGATTTTTTGTTGACCACCTTGTTGTTTTTGTGCACAAGCAAAATGATCTTTGGTACCATTTTTTCCAGCTGGAGTTCAGTAATACAACATTAGTTCTTCATGGTTCTCTGCTGTCTGATTGGTTCAAACAAAGTGGACCTGCTGAATTAAATATTGACTTGCTGAGAATTAGCATTAGTTATTAGTGTACAGTAAACAGCAGAGCGTGGTCGACTCCTCTGTGGGTCACTGCTGCAGAAAGGTTGAGAAGTGGGAATGAAGATTAGTCCACTTTTTAATCCCAAAAGTTTAAAAACAAACTCTGAGTTCTTCTCTCGCCTGTAAATTGGTCTGTGACTCCTCTGTGGGTCGCTGCTGCAGACAGGTTGAGAAGCAGGAGTGAAGATAAATCCAATTTTTAATCCCAAAAACAGAAATGTTGAGTTCTCCTCCTGCCAGTAAAGGAGTCTGCATCAGAGCTAAATCAGTGGGACTTCTGAAGCGTCTCTCTCTCCCAAAGATCCTCAGCTCTCAGCAGCCGTCTCTCCAGGTCCTCTCCACACTTGGATTTTCACAGCAATAAAACGTTTCCCTAATCGAGTCTACCAGTGACTTACCTTGGCCCTGCAGACATGCTGGGTTCTGTCATATTGCTCAGCTGTTACTGTTGTTTCCTTGGCAACATGCATTCACAAATTTGAGGGGTGGAGCTTCTGAAGGAGCACTGAAAGGTGGGGTAATGTATGTTACATATGATATGTATATTGTGTAACATGATATTTTCTTAAACCTTCTTAAGTATTTTTTTGGCCTTTATTTGAAAATCTGACGTAAAAAGCTGATGCTGAAGGGGAACGTTGGTCATTACAGGTTTAAGCGTCGGGCCACTGACACACAGTGCTACACTGAAACCAGCCAACAGTGACTCAACAGTACTGAAACCCGGCCAGTAAACAGAGTATTAAGATCAGGCCCAAAGGCCAATGAAATGTCTTAAACGCAGTGCAGAGCAGACACGGTATTGAAACGCTGCCAAAAGACACACTGACTGGACAGGAGTATCGACACCCAGCCAACACGGAGGGAGAGACGAAGAGTCACAGAACTGAAACTCGTCCAAAAAGGCCTGCGAGTGAACTCCTGCAGTGTTTACTAATCAGACAGGCCGAAGCCGAGCGAGCCAGACAGACAGTGAAGAGCCAGACAGAGAGAGAGAAGCAGAGAGACACTGACACAGAGCAGAGAGAGAGAGAGGCTGCTGGATGTCTGCAGCTCAGTCTGCTGGAGCTGCTCTGTGACGTTTTGCTGATTCATGCTGAGAGAGACAAGTCAGCGAGAGGCGAAACACACACACACACACACACACACACACACACACACACACTCACACACCTGATGTGACACCCTCAGCAGCTGGAGGAGGAATAAATACAAACACAGTGTCTCAGTTAATGTGTCAAAACCGTCCAGTCACTGAGCAGCATGTAAACAATAACACACTGAGACGAGAAAGGAGACGTTCAGCTGAACTTTCACCTGTTTGCCTTATATTCCATCTTGGATGTTCTTTTGTTGATTTTTTACCCTGAGGCAGGTCTCGCAGGCACTGCTTCCTCCCAAGCTGTGTCAACAATTGTGATTGGCCGACCCAAACTCGGCCCATTTACCATTAAAATCAGTGAGAAACACGGTGACACGTAAAGAGACAGAACAACTACTTTATATTTTGGCACAGAAAATAAAATTTGACATTGAAAACAAAACCTGGACTGAGAAGGGAAACATTGGCATTGAAACCATGACCATCAACTTTGAGACCCTAAAAATAAAATATGTCCATAAATCTATAAAATAGATTCAGAGAGACAGAATAGATTTTGATATTTAAAAAAATGATCTTCAGAGACTTTGTTTCCTGCATCTGATGATGTTTAAAGAATGAAAATAACAATAAGTACACTGCAGCAGCATTTTTATGTTGAATACTTTTTAATTTTACTTTTAAATCTCTGGAAATAATACAAAATCATTTGTCCCTCTAGCATAAATCTCTGGCATAAACTAATATTCATCAGTTTTCTCTGAACTAAAAGAAAAATAAAGCTTTCCTTCAGAGGCAGGAAGTCTGGTTTGGTGTAGATTTATTGTCCAGCTGATAAATACCGTACAGTTTCAGAAACAGGTTGTGATAATGAAAATGAAAAAAGAAAATTTGTCAGAAATCAGGAGAAATACAGGAGAATTATGATCCTAGAGGAAATAAGGAGATGGGATGAAAAACAGGAGTCTCCTGTTAAAATCAGAGTCCGACTGAACCTCCTGTATTGGACATTGAAAATAATTTTATTTTATTTTGATATTTTTTAAATGTTCTGACAAATTTTGCAATTACACTCTTTTGATTTTTTTTCTGTTCTTTAGATCTGACTTTTAAAACGTTTTTTTGTTTTTTGTTTTTTTCAGTTTTTCAGTTTCAGCTTCCTGTCACTTCCTGTTTGGTGTTGAGAGAAGGAGAGAAGCGACTGTAAACTGCACGTGTCAGTCTGCTGCACAGCGTTTCAGTAACAGTGACATTAATATTACAGTGACTAACAGGGAGAGTCCACAGCTGTCTCATTCACGTCACCTGTGTGTTATGGCTACAAAATGATGTGTTAAATATAATCTATACATTTCTATAAGTCTTTGAATAAATCCTGTGGTTGGTTCGTTTGCTTTCAGACCACAGATGAACTGCAGCAGAGTCTGTTTGGAAGCTGAATGAGACCTGTTCATGTTTCCTTTTGTTTGGTCTGCAGGGTGAGTCTCAAAAATAAAAGCAGAGACGTTTAGTATCTGAAGACATCTGAGCTGAAGACGGTCTGGACGCAATTTTATGGAACCATCGGGACAACTCAAAAGAGCTCTACTGCAGGAACATGTCGA